>OY751493.1:1114065-1137639 GCA_963565915.1 Entoloma clypeatum
GATAATTGTGAGGATATGCCCTTTACTCGCTCCTTTTTCCTAAATCTCATCCATGACAGTCTTATTTTATATCCTTACGGATGCGGATGGGAGTCAACATGATCATATCATCGGTTTCTTCTCAAAGGTCCCATTCGTCCTTGGGTCCTGAAGCCAGGAAACTGACAATAAGATTACAGGAAAAAGTATCTTACGATGATTACAACCTCGCGTGCATCATGACGTTACCGCCCTATCAGAGAAAGGGGTATGGAATGTTGATGATAGAATTCAGTATGTTTCAATTTTTCACCGTCAACGAACCCAAAAGGCTGATGCTGGTATTGATTAGGTTATGAACTTTCCCGTCGCGCAGGAAAGGTTGGAACACCAGAACGACCATTATCCGACCTCGGACTCCGTAGTTATCTATCATACTGGGTATCGACGTTGATCAGATTCTTCAGGTAAAGTTTTCCTTTGCCCCATATCAAGACATTGACTGGGCATCCCCCCCAAAAAAAAAAAAAAGACGTGTGCTATCGGTGATGCCGCCCGACACACTGACGATAACAACGATCAACAATTTCCCGGACCTTTTGCGATCGCCATCCGGGGATTCAGACGATAGCAACTGGAATGGAAGTCTGACGAATGGTACGAGTGTGAATGGGAGTTCTGTGGTGGCGGCGAGGAAGAGGAAGAAGACGAAGGGATGGGCAGGGGAGGCTGTAGATCCCAATGCCGACCCGGACAATTTTCTGGTCCCTCTCGACGGTGCGTCCCCTTGCCTCCCTCCACCACAACCGCCACTCCTGACAAAATTTTTTTTTTTTGCTTGGACAGAACCGATGTTCACGTCGGAACGTGTGTTCGAGACAGAGGTGAACGAGGACGGTGCGGCGGTGACGCACGTCGCTGTGCGGTGCACGCTGGAGGATATAGCCAAGGCGACGAATCTGCGGATAGAGGATGCGGCGTTTGCGCTGAATGAGGTTGGGATGCTTGTGCATCGGCTAGGAGAGCTGGATGGGGGGGAGACGGTGATGATCACGCGGAGGCTGGTGGAGAGGGTGGGGGCGGAGAGGAATGTGAAGAAGCCGTGTATGTTTCCGGCGTATGTGCGGTTGCCGTGAGCGAACACTCGCGCGATCCTAACAATTGAAGGAGGGCCTTGATCAACATGTGTAGTTTTAGCAAGTACCCGTTCCTTTTGACTTCCAAAATTTCCTCTTCGTCTTGGGTATGCCCAGGGGTCGCACAATTCAGTGAGGTTCTGGCGAGTGAACAACGAGACGGGTATACAGCCAAGTTCATTTTCAGAGCACCACAGACACCCAAACTCCAAATGTTGTGTACAGAGAATTGTTAGTGTAGGTACGAGGTTCGAAACCCAAAACGAACGGCGAAGCTTGTACAGTGATAATGGCAGAAAGAAAAAATGCCCAAGAAGTTAGATTGTTTTGGATATTGTCACGACGAATACGCCGGTGGATGAGGACGCGAGACATTAGTAGGCATGGGACGTTGATTCCCTCCGATGTTGGGTGAGTACCCGGAAAGACCGAGACGTGCGCCACTTTGTGGCGACGCTGTAACATCACCGTGTGTGAGTTCCGTTTGTTGGAATGAAGATGGTGAGTTTGCGAGGGAGGCTGAGCCAGCCATGGGCGAGGACGTCTCCGTGATTGTGGATAGTGTGTTTGGCTGATACGAGGAAAGCACGCTGGGTGAGAAGCGATTCGGAGCACGACCGAAGCGCTGTGCTATCTGTGCGGTCGTACCCTGCCATGGGGGCTCTTCGGCGGTGCCGGTGGTGGTGCTTGAGCGGCTGGATGAGCTTGCGTGGGAGTAAGGACGGGCGAGGGCAGCGGCTGTAGCTGGGGGCATTGCGCCGGGCATGGGCGCCATGGAATTGTAGTCTTGGGACACCCAGCTGCCGCCTGAAGGGTAGTGTGGGACGGGGTAGGGGGAGATGAATGGGGAGTTTAACGGGAGGGAGCTGTTGGCCATGTGGGGTGAGGTGGGGTAGGAGGGGCCTGGGACGGACCATGACTCGGAGGTCGGGCGCTCGCGAGGGCGGGCGCAGAACCATAGGGCGAGGGCAAAGATGGCGATGCCACAGACGCCCAGGGCGGTGCCGAGGGCAATGGGCAACACGTGTCGCGATGAATCTGTCTTTGGGGTGTTTGAATTAGATGGTGCCGTAGAGGCTGAGGCGGGGGAGGCCGAGGTTGAGGCCGTTTTGGAGGAGATGACGGTGGTGAGGGTCGTAAAGGAAGTGGTGGCGGAGGACGAGGACGAGACATCGTCAAGGACGGTGTATCTTGGGGACGGAAAAAGGTTAGTCACTTGAATGAAGCAAGAGATAAGATGATAGTACATCAAGGCATCTACGATGGCGAACGGTTCACCAGCGCCAACAGAGATGACGAGGGAATGTTTGGCGTTTGGTAGACCAGACATGCCCCAGATGACTTGGGACTGAACTGTCTCTGAACCTTGACCGGCATCTGATCGAGTGTGATCAATGAGGTCGAGTAAGATGGCGGGGCTGGAATCGAGCGATACGGCAGTGCTGACGCGATAAGGCCACCGGGGAGCCAGGAAGTAGATTGCAACGCCTGAGGTTTGTTTTGGGGTCAGCGAGCGGGGGTTGTGGGTGGAGAGTGTGGCACGAACCAGTAAAGGTAAAGGTGGCCGTGGCCGTAGGGTCCTGGGTGAGCATGTGGAAGCTACCTATGTCGAGGACGTTCTCGGCTGAAGGGGACCAGCTAGGGGAAGGGGTGTAGAGGATGGAGGTGGACGCATCGTCTACGGTGATGTTGTGGAGGGAACGAACGAAGGGGAGGGCGACGAGGAGGGCGATGAGGTAGAGGAGCATGGAGGTCACCGGGAGTGGGCGCTCCTCCTGCAGGTCATGCCGCTGTCAATCTGCTCAACTTTGACGGCGACATAGTGGACGGGTTACGTAACCTCTTCGAAGGCCGCCGTTCCGGTCATAGAGTGTACTGATGATGTCACGTCGTGGAGTCTCCCACCAACAACCATCATGTTCCTCACCCGCACCGTATCACTCTTTTCCCGACGTCTCATCCACTCCTCCTCCTCTCTCCTCACCCCCAGTCACACACCAGACTCGTACGCGAAAGAAGTCGATTCCACTCCAGCCCCCGATCCAAAAGTACATCGCGTCGATCCCAACTCGGACCACGTCCAGAAACCATACGAGCCACCGTCTGGCCCATGGAGTCGCGCTGGAGTGCAGACAGGAGAATACCAGACCCTCAGCAATACGCAGCCGTATGCCGCTCCAGGAGAGGATCAGCGATACGGCGGCAAAGAGCAGTACAACAAGGACAAGGGACCCCAGACTAGTCAACCCGGGGATGGGCCAGAGGGTAAGGAGAGCGGAGGTAGAAAGCCGGAAGGAAGGTAGAGAAACACAAGGTAGCATATATCTCCCCTACTTCACTTGATCTGATCCATGCGTGCAGTCAAGCAAGCATAAATGTAACCATAACACAAGACCTTGAAATTTGAGGAGGAGCCATTAGTACGCTTGTGGAAATATGTAGTTATTGGCCAACACAACCTTTCCTACTGTACCCTCAGCGTCGCTTAGCTGACCCCGTCAATTCCATACCGGCATGTGTCGGGCCAACAAAATCCTCATGCTCGAATGAGTACTACATAGTATAACCAGCTGCGAGACCTCCGCTGGGGACCCGTCGAGATTGATGTTGTCGGGTTTGCGCGACAGTGCACCCTTTCTCCACTGTTCTATGTAGGCCGGCCCACGGACCATCCTGTGCAGTGCTTCGGCCGGATCCTGGGCTGTTGTTGCATAGCAGGACGATATTGCCGATGTAGGGTATATCTCCCGCACGTCCTCCCGAGGGGCCTTTCTGATGCTCAAGACGCAGATGAGTCGACACCAGGCGTTCCACAACAGCCTAGCTATTTGCTGCAACACTGTCTTTCATGATACGCTTCCGCCCCGCTTGGTGTCGACTTTCGGCCAAACCATAAGCCGCAGCGGCCGGCTCCTGCGGTCTACTCGCAGAGTTGTGTCCTTCCAGCGAGCCGTGGATATATCATAAAGGAATCATCAATAGTTATCCTAAAATCTAGGTTGTTGTAGGCTGTTGTAAGTCAAGTTGCTCTATTGCTCCTTCCCAAACTCTTCGGCACCGTCCCAGGATCCCCAACATGCGAATTCATTCGCGAGCCCACAGTGCTCAGGTTCTAGCGATGTTCTTCGTAGAGGGCCTAATGTTGATTTATCATATAATCTGTCGAGAACTTCTTGAATCGAGGGCGAAGTGATAAGCAACAGCTTCCCCCGTGTCGGGTGGATGATTTTGAGAATAGTCTGAATCATTTTCTCATTTGTAGTCTGTCATCGCATAGTCCTTCAACAAAAACAAATATCCGCGGAACTGAAAAGGATGCAATTACCCCGTTCAAGAATGGTGGATCAGTGACGATGACATCGGCTCTTCCTCTAAGGTCCTCTGGAAACTTGTCAGGTTCGTTGAGATCGTAGTGCACGAACTTTTTGGGAGCAAGGACACTGAAGCGCTGGTCATACTCCAAAAGCCGGGCGCCGTCGAGTGGGTTGGTATGTTGGAAGGCGACGAAGGCGGTCGGGCAGGACAGGAAGACGACGATCGAGGAAGGCCCGCACAGTGATCGGACGCATCTCGCGAGGCGAGTGGCGAATGGGGTCGAGTACCTGGATGGGGGCAGTCATTGAGCCAAGTTATCGAGCCAAGCTAGGCAATCGGCATGTTGAAAGGTGGAAAGCATCGAGGCGGGTGCGATACTTACCAGAACTGGCTGAGCTGCCAGTCCTCTCCGAATGCGAGGCGGTACTCATCGACGCTCATCATTGGAGGGTCGTCCGACTCGTCCTCGTCGGCCAGGTCCTGCGCAAGCCCTGCCACACGAGCGGCAGCTTTCTCGGCCAGATCATGGAATCGCTTTTCTTCCTCCGCTTTTGAGGCAAAGAAAGAATCGAGGATGCCAAGGGTGGCCAGGTCGAGCCGTGGAGGGGACTCGGAAAGACCTGTGAATATTGACCGAGGAGAGTCTGGTATGATACGCATGAAAAAAATATATTTCAACATCGGACTGAACAGATGAAGTTGATCTTATCTTATCTCTTTGCCTCTCATCATGAGCGCGACGCGAAAGGTGGTTGTGCTCATCTCTGGATCAGGTGAGAACATGGGCGGGCAGGCTCGATCTTCCTGACTCAGCCCTTTGATCTGCAGGAACGAACCTGCAAGCCCTCATCGACGCCCAGAACACACCCGCCCTCCCCGACACCACCATCACCCTCGTCTTTTCGAACAGAAAGGCCGCATACGGGCTCACCCGCGCGACTCAAGCCACACCACCAATACCGACGGCATATCTAGCGCTCCAGCCATACCTCAAGGCAAATCCGGGAAAGACAAGAGACGACTACGATGCCGAAGTTGCGCGTGTCGTGCTGAAGGAGAACCCGGACCTCGTCATACTGGCAGGCTGGATGCACATCCTAGGTGACGGGTTCCTTGAATTCGTGGATGGAAGAAGGTCTTTTGAGGGTGGGAGTGATGAGCCCAGGAAACCGACGCCTGTGATCAACCTTCACCCCGCGCTTCCGGGCGTTTTCGATGGTGCGAATGCTATCGAGAGGGCGTATGAGGCGTTTCAAAAGGGTGAAATCACGCACTCGGGGGTGATGGTTCATCGGGTGGTGAAAGATGTCGACCGAGGGGAGCCGTTGGTAGTGAGAGAGGTGGAGATTGTCAAGGGAGAACCGATTGAGGCGTTTGAGGGGAGACTGCATAAAGTAGAGCACGAGATCATCGTACAGGCCGCCAAGAAGGTTTTGGACAGTCAATAGCCTGTTCGCTAACTCTTCGATGATAGTACGGATAGCAGAGCGCCATCTGCAAATACACAATTTCAGAATGCCAAAAGAAATGATCAACAGTGTCCTAATGTACAGAGCCATTCATATCCACTCCCCTCACTCCTTGGCCACAACAACAACAGGCTTCCCGACGCCGTCCGAACCACTCTTCAGCACGTTCACGATAGCCTGCGCCGCATGTTCGAATCCTTCCGTCACCGTCTCTTGGCTCCGTAGTTTTCCTTGAACCATCAGCGCAGGGACTTCCGCCAGGAACCGCTGCATAAACTGTGGGATGAGGTCGGGCACGAGGAAGCCCTTGATGGAGAGGCGTCTCTTTTGAATTAGATGACAGTTCTATGAGCGGTTTCTCAAAGTCAGGGGACAACCGTGATGGAAAGTACGGTATGCCAGACAGACCTTGAGACGATAGCGTTCTGCTGGAGGAACGCTGTCTGTTCCCGATGCACCGCAAACCTGAAGATTGTCTTCAATACAGTCCATTACTAGACAAGGGAACTGGTGAGTTTACCACAACACGACCGTAGGGCACCAGAGCTTCCAACGCCGCATCCAAAGCTTCGGCACCGACATTGTCCTTTGGGGGTGTATTTCAGTGACATAATTCTTCCCATCTCTTGGAAACGTTCAACTCACCCAGAATACATTGATTGGACCATGTTTTACCAGTGCGTCCGAATAGCTCGTCGTCTTGTAGTTGAAAGGGACGTCGGCGCCGAGGGAGCGTATATACTCGACTTTGGCATCGGAACCAGTAGAGGCAATCACTTTCATTCTAAGGGATACATATCAGGAACAATGATTTTGAAGAGGCGGGAAAGAAAACCAACCCTTTGAGCTTGGCGAGCTGAATGATGACGCTGATGGAAGGAGAATGAGAGAGAGTCAAGGAGATGGGACAAAAGTATGGCACTCACGAGCCAACGCCGGAAGCACCAGACGAAACGAAGATGGTTTCGCCCTATGGATCGATATATGTGACCACGAGATCGCGTTCAATAACACAGGAAGCCGCACCTCCTTGCCATTAATCAACCCCTCGAATCCAACAAACGCTGTTAACCCAGGTGTTCCCAGCACGCTCGTATATTTGTAGAGAGGGTACATTCCGTTCGGATTCGGGACTTTCTGCAGCGCGAGAGAGTCCATGTCGAAGGTGTCGGGGGCCCATTCTTCCTTCTTGAAGTTGACGCGTCCTGCACGTAAATCGCACTCAGAAATTTTCGGAAAGACATAGGGAGAAGCACCGTGCCTTCAACATAGGGCTGTACAGTGTACGCCTCCCAAGGACTCATTCCGTACATGTAGTCACCGACATTGACGCCTTCTTTTTCAGAGCGGAGAACGACGACGACCGCGGAGGCAACGATGCTGAGGCCAATAAGCTCACTCCTGGCATAGAGATGGACATTCCAGTGATACTTACGGCGCGCCAACGATGTAGGTCGTCGTATAGCTGGGGATTGAGGGATCACGCATGCGTTCGCGCATCACTGGTTCAGGGCTGTGGGGGTGCGATTGGTTGTCAAGTCACATATTTACATTGTGAGGGGATGATGAGCAGGTGAATAGCGTTTCAAAACAGCGTCTTTGATGCAGAGAACCAAAAACGCACCTGAGAACGAGGGTCTTTGTGAGGAACCCACCATTGAGAGGCACGTTGTCGAGGTCAATGGTGTAAGACGTGTCGAGAACGAGGTGTTTCCCGACGATGGGAAGGGTACCATAGTCAGGGCGAGCGACAAATACGACGCGTGGGTTGGAGGTCATTGTGGGTTAAATCTGGAGGATGGGATAATGGAGGAACCAGCTGAGGCCCTTTGAGAATTTATAGTGCAGCGATTCGGACCCAGTACGGCCCTAACTCTCATCTGAGGAACCAGCAGGTGGTCAGCTGTGATCATCAGTCTTCGAAAGGAGACCCGGAATATCGATTATAACGATCAATGCAGGTGAAGATTAGTCTCCCCTAGCCAGATTATGAATTCGTGTCTTTTCGAATGGGAAGGTCAAGATAACCCTTAAAATTCCATATATTCCCATTCATTTCCTTGATATCTGAGGAAGGAATCAGAAAGTCAGCTGTGCAAATATCAGGCGAATTCGATCATAACGCTTGCCTGAGTCGTCGCTAGGGTTTTTCACGGTCGCGAGAAGCCGTGTGTCCGACTCGGAGAGTTTCATCTGCGTTGATCATTTTGAACATGAATGCGATTACTTGTGCAACCTTGCCGCAAATCATCGATTCATACCTCGTCTTGAATCTCTGGATTGACCGAGACGTCAGAGCCAGAAGGCATCGAAAAAGAAACGTCCCATGACTGTGAAGCGCACCCGGATGGAAGAATGAACTGGAAGCTTGAACGCTTCTAACCAGCTCAGCGATTATTAAAATGCGATAAGCCAGGCTGAAGAACCTATAGCGACCTTTCTAGGCGGCGGGTTTTGGGACTTGGAGGAGGGGGGTCATGTTATAGAGAGATTTTTCGGTCGGTTTTGGTTCTGTTCCTTTCTTCTGCTCTTCTTCAGTTTCGATGTGAGGAGAACCATTGGCTTGATCATCAAATCAGGCTTAAGAACCACCGCAGAGGAGGAGATGAGGGTTGAGACTTCACGAAAAGACCATCGACACATACACGGAGTGGGCGAATGTCCGTCGCGCGTCTTGTTTTCCGTAGCTTGCCCACCTTCCACTAAGCGCAGTCCGCTGCTGCATCGTCATCATCCTCTTCCTCGAACACCGGCGCGTGGCTCTCTTCCGGTCCATTGATGCGCCTCCGGTCGAAGTCAGTCAGAGCCATCAGGGGAACGTCACGTTGATGAGTGTGCATCGTCGTTGCAAACTGATGCTAGCAAGGGCCAGTTCACGGCTGCGGTCACCGCATGGAACTATGCCAGTTTTTGCCTACGCTGAAGATCAATCCACTCAATGAACCCCACCCCACTGCAACCGACACAGAGGCATAGATCTATGGTGATTTTCTTGAAGTTTGAGTTCTGTTCGTGAACCAGCATGGATGACAAAGCATGCATGCGTGGTGAAGGCGACGACGACGATGCCGTTGACGGGAAGCACGCTGCCTACAGGCCTCTACTCGTCTCTCCTACTCAAACTCGCTATCGTCCTTGAACTTACTCAAAAGTCAGAAGGCACCGTCACTCCGCAAGCTAAACAGGCCATCTTACAAGCTGTGCGGTCGTCAACCATGCCGTATTTCAATCGTGACATTCAGATCTTTTCAACTAGACGAACGATTTTAAGAATGCCATAAATCAGGCCAAGGAATTTGCGGCGAACCTTCCAGGGGGTGAGATGCTGGTGGAAGAACAGGATGATGTGATAGAGATGTTGGAAAAGTTGAAGGCAAGAAAAATGTGCGTTTCTGCTTTGTTCTTTTTCGCAATTTAGCGCGTTCGTTTGCAGAAGACTTACCTTGAACTCAGGGAGAAGTTGGCACAGTTTGCCTCGCGGCCGTTGGTCACTGGACGAGCATCTACTGATCTCAAAATGGAGATCGACTCCATGGCGTCAACCCCGTGTCACGATTAGCTGCCTGCCACTGTGATACTAGCACTAGGTATACCCAAGCGTGCGATACATATCGAGTATAACTTGTCCATTCCGCACTTGAGCCCATGATGGTGTATTGTGTTGGCACTTTCAGTTGGTATGTCATATCCCTACTGTATATGCTATTTCCGCGTGTTCAGAATGTGTTTTTAGTTGTCACCGATGCACACGGTGGAAACAAGTATACACAGCTTACCGAGCGCCATATCATAGTTAACTTCAACATGAGGCTATCTTTTCATCCCGCACGTCGTCACAGCATCGGCTTGTCATCTTTGATCCTCAATTCCACACCTAAAAGATTCTTCTGGGGACATTTGCAGGCCATCTACCTGCGCGCATCATTACCCAAAAATGGTCGAGCCTGAAGAAGAGAACGACATTCACGAGAGGTTTCTTTAAGAACTCGAGATCGGCTCCAAGCACATGAGTGGGTGGGACATTTATGTAGGCACAACGCAGGTACGTCGTCAAGGATGTCTATGTCTACACCCAATTACACTCGCTTCTGAGACGACCTGCGTAATGGTCCTATCTTCACCCCTGCCGTACCCAGGGTCTTCTAAGCCCTCTTGAAGGTGTTTCACATCTTCAACTCGTTCAGGCATATATCAGTCTTTCATGCAGGCTCGAGGTCGGAATTCTTGGGATGAACTTCAAGGATCCTAAGCAATCGTCGGCGTGGCGCCGAGTACGACTGTTCTTGCTGGAGATATGATTCAGCAAATAACCAACCTTTGACCGGATTCTCCAGAGACCTCACGATATGAGAAGCCATTTACGCGGACAGCCATCCATTCTGGAAATATAGATCGTCTTTGGGACGAAGTATTCCCGTCTAAGGCGCTCAGATTCGCCCCGAATTCCGCAGAACTTTGTACTATTTTAACCGATGGTTGGTTGAGGCCCTAACCACGACCAATGGAGCCCTCGAGATACACAGAGAGAGAGAGAGATGGGCGAGAGGGTTGAAGCTCGACGAAAGTGGTGCTGCTCTCCGTGATGGACCGACGGACTACGGCCGTGAGGGGTATTTTTCTGAAGGAGCAGTGGCTCAGGCTCAATGATATCGAACAACACTGGATCCCCAATGCGCTCCCAAACTTCATACGCGTTCGTCCCCACAAACCCAGATATCCACAGCGGGTCGAAGCCTTCCGTCGACGTCGAATTTCTTTGTCGATCATCAAGAGAAAAGACCCGACAGCGAATCTTGAAGACGTACCAGACCCTCCATCGTAACGGCCACAAACTCCTGGTACCTCACCGACGCCTGAGCGATAACATTTCTAGTCAACATATGGCGCGCATACAACGACCATAACAAGGAATCACCACCTTTGTCAAATAATCGTTGCTGTGAACTTTCCCATTACCCATCAACTCTGGGAATGCAAAAGAGGCATACCGCAAAGCCTTTGTGAATGACCGCCACTCCACCCCTCGTTCTCATCCTGAACAATATCAAACATTCACTTCCTATTTGGTGGGGTCAACCATTCCAGCCTCGCGTCGTGGAACTCAAATGAGTCCGTCCCGATCTGAGCTCATATATATATGTCAGCCAGGAAATGGTCAACGAAAAAACCCACATCAATAAGCAATAGAATATGATCTGTTTCAATGATGATTTCAAGGAGGGTAAGAAAGGTGACAGGGTGGAAAGAAAGACCGACTTGTGCGTTTCTGGAACACAAGGCTCTGGTGTTAAGATTCATGAAAGGCGGAAAAAGTATTTGCACCGTACGCGTATAGGCAAAGATAGGTATTGAAGCGAGGACTGCAACAGGTTTCGCATCAAGCGAAAGAACAATTCTCTATTTTCTTGCTGCAGATATTTTCCTCGTCAATTCTCTGTTGCCTCTGCAGGTGGTCTCAATGCTCAAATACGATGCTCTGCTGCGGCCCCCAATCTGAGACCCTTCTCCAAGGTGTCGTTAGCATGCCAGCCTGTCGGCCGGAGTCATGCGGGGATTTGTCGAGTGCGTGTGTGTCGAGGGGGGTTGTCGGTTGAGACGCGACCTGCACCTTTATGGCCACCATGTCTCGTGCAGATTCCGGTGATCCTGCCACGAATATCTCTGGTCCATCATGGTTGCAGCATTGCGCGTGTGTGTCGAGGGGTCGTCGGTTGAGACGCGACCTGCACCTTTATGGCCACCGTGTCTTTCGCGAATTCCAGTGATCCCGCCATTCGATATTCGTCGGCCGTAGCATCGAGAACAGACTATCTCATTGGCCTCCAACTGTTGCTTCCCACATGCGACAATGCCTTTGGGGAAGGAGTAGAAAGGGAAGGCGCGTGCCTCTTCTGAACCTTCCCAACAGACATTGCCAGGGGAAGCCCTCTCCTAGTTCCACTCACGCCACCTACAAGGAACGACACTGACTTCCCTAACTTCTCATGCAGGCTGGTCCTGTGCACTTGTGCTGTATCCTCGCACCCTGTGTCAGTGGCTCTTCGATTCTTTAGAGAACTCTTCAAATGCATTCATAAGCCTTCTTCCATCTTACAACCGTCATCATTCAAGTTTCAATCTTTCTGCTCATGTTTATCGCCTGCATCTTCTCGGCTTCTCGTTTCGGCCTCAGCATCAGTATCTTCAACCCTCGTCGCGGCCTGTAATATCTGCTTCGTCCCAGGCTCGTTTGCTTAGGCCTCTTTTTTCTGAGCTCAATCTCTATATGCCCTGCCACCGCCTCGATCTCTCTGTGGTCTCGTCAAATATTTTCTTATCATCTTTGTATCTTTCGGCTTGTCACTGTCAGAATAATATCACTTTTTGGTCCCATACAGCTTCGACCAATCTCTTCAATCTACTCAGGGTGTCTCTTTTGGTGGTCTGTGCCATGGACAACTCTGCAGTTGGTCATTAAGTTTCATCACACCTCCGGTTACAAAACACAACATGGAGATGACTACTTTGATTCTTATATTGCGGATTAGGGCTTGTAGGTTGATGAAGTACTAGGGTTTTGTGTCGTCCATACTGATGATGTTGTCTGTTTCGAGATGATATCTTGTTTTGACGCATTAGTTGACCTTGTCCCAGTGGGACTCTGCACGCTTTCTGGTGGTGCTTCCGATCGGCTTGAGAGTGACTCCTGGAACGCCATCCCACCAACCAGGCCACAATCCGGCCATCGCGATACCGATGCGACCATTTTCGATGGTGGTCCCCATGATTTCTCCGGTGTCGCTCTCGTGTGAGCGTGCTGAGATGGTCAAGACATGTGCAACGCCTCGGATACCCTGCAGAACCAAGTTGGAATCGAGATGCACATCCTCATATAACCATAGCAGTCGAATCTTCACCGGCGCCGTGCTCGGCGTGGTCTTCTGGTTCTGCTCGTCCCACGTAACATTTCAAAGCCGGACTCCAGATATACTTGTGGTTCAGTATATCAGTGAGTACACGATATGCCCTCAAATCCGCATAAGGCACTCCGGTTCTTGGATCGAGATAATTGGCTGTTAATCCCGTGATTGGACATATCTTCACTGGCCGAGCTGTGATGAATACATATAAGGTGGCAAATAGCTATGCAGCAAGAATGGAGACGGACATGATGGCTTTGACTTTCCGACATAGACTTTGACTTCATCCCACTTGACATGATCTCCAAGCATCCCTGTCATCGTGTCCACCCACGAAGGTTTCGGTGCGCCGTCATATTGTGCCAGTTCTTGAACGACATAGTTCTTTGCCACTTTTTCGGTGCGTTCCGTTGGTTGAGCAGCGGGTTGTGGCCACGCTTGTGCGGCAGAAATCGCAGCCTGCAGCTGTGTCAGGTATGGATTATATATCGACACTGTCGGCTGAAAGTGTTGAGATTGGGCAGGCCCCAAGAGACAGGTTGACTGACGGTCTGAGCTACTGTTGCCCGGCGGCGTGTCTTGAACGGTCTTTTGGGATGCAGACGTCACTGAGTATGATTTAGACGTTGTCGAGGCGCGCGTCATGTTGGTGTTATATAATAGCCCTCCCTTGGCTGATCCCAATTGTGCTGACTCGCTGGGTGGCGTGGAGGTAGTAGACGAGAGGGCGGTAGGTGTCAAAGAGGTACTGGGTGTATCGTTTTGAGCTGCTGAGCATGTTCCTAATGATAACGGAGGCGCAAATGCAGTAGGATAGGTTAATGGAATGCCTTGCCCGTACGGAGTGGCACCTGCCGCGTTATACATCCCATACGGGTAGGGAAATTTGGTGGCTACTGGTGGGTACGAAGGGACAGGCGGAGGTGGGATCGCGATCTTGATTTCTTCACCCCTACTAACCCATCTAAGCAGGGGACCATTGACCGTGGCGCGGACAACCCGTGCACGTCTCCGTTTTTCTTCCTCGTTCTTCAGGTAGTCTCGATGCTCGACGATATTTCCTTCCTCGTTATCGAGAGCAAGTGCTATAAGTTCAACTTGGCTCAACGCTCGAGTCACCGTCTTCGCCTTTTTCGGGGTCGCCGCCTGTATTGTGATGAATTATTACAAGTAATATGATAAGCCGGAAACCGCACCTTCTTTTCCTCAGACTTTTTCAGTCGAGTCACAGTCGCAGACGTATTCAGAATGGTGTGCTTGCGTTGACTGTGCCTCTTCTTCTTTGGACTGGATTGCTCGACTTCCAGGACCTCTCCGGTCTCTGCGTTCACAGCAATCCCCAAGGACACGCGTCGTTTAGGCTCCTTGGGCTTTGGGGCGGACACAGAAGCCTGTGCTTGAGGATCGAAAGTCACTCTGTGCTTAGCATGGGCAGCTGCAGTGACTTTTTCCAATTTCGACCGTACCTCCTGTCCAAAGAAAAAACTATTTCAGTATCATCAGACGTCGACAGTGAGTTCGCGCACCTTCCTAGCCCTTCGCTCCTCATCCTGCACAGCTTTCTCCCCAGCTTCAGCTTCTTCTTGCGCAGCTTCCTCATCGGTACTCTCGAAGTCAGATCCAAATTCATCCTGCTCATCTATCTCCTAACCTGTCAGCAGATACCGCGAGGCATTCTGGTTGTTACATACCTCTATCATTAATGAATTCAGCATCTTCTTCCATAGGTTCCGCGTTCGTCTCTAACTCCATTTCAGCAAGAACTGCTTCCATCCTGTATGTTGAAACGGTTACAGAAGGGTAGGATGAGGTGAAGATGAACGGACCTGTTTCCAGCCGTGCTTCTCTTAGCCCTACGCGTAACCAGAAATTCCTCACTTTCGACCATGATTGCATCGGCCATGGTGGTGTTCAGGAGAAAGTGGTCTTGACACCCAAAGCCAACGAGCTTGAAATCAAACAACCGTCAACATTGAAAAAACCCAAACTCCTCTGACTGACACCAGGACACTTTCGCGCCAAGAAAATGGGACGCCGAGGAAAGCTTATAGGCCCTACGCATTTCGGCCGGGTCCTCGCAAATCTCAACGCAACACCAAAGCTCACCCTTCCCCACATCAAGAGTCTGAGGCTTTCGCTGGCTTTCCGAAACGACCATTTCGGCGCACGGTATGATCACTTCTTTTGGATGGCAGAACCACGTCTGACGAGGCTAATTCTCAAGGCATTTCGTGAAAGAACAGCTTCCACGGATACGCTGGGCGAATCCCGAACTCGACATACAAGTTGCGAAGACACGCAAGACTCCCCAAGAGGCATGGAGACCAGAGATGGAAATTGAGTCCAGTGCGTGAACCGGAATGACCTACAACCAGCTTTCTTTGCCTGATGTATACTCGTGTCTTCAGCTGATGGCAAACAATATACTGTGGACATGCATGAGAAGTGGTCGACGACAATACTGAAAGAGCTCATGGAGGTTGCTGGTGGTGACCCTTGGCGTCGGTGGAAATTAGAGGCCGCTGCCGCAGGTCATCCACTAGTTTTTGGCGAAGAAAATGAAGATCGTGTCGTCAGGCGGCCCACGCCCATACGCCTTCCATCGTTAAAGGTCTTCCGAACGATGGACAAGACAACCACCCCAGAACAGACGGATTCAGCGAACTCACAACCGGAAACAGCGCAAGACGAGATTCCTATAACCCCACATCCAAAATCTAAAGCAGGAGCTCGAGTCCTCTCTTTCTGACCCGCTTCGCGGCCTCTTGATGTATCATAGCCCCATTGCGCCATATTCCAACGACTCAAGTCATTGGTCACGAAAAGGATTACATACATACAAATGGTGGATACAAGAGGGTTTATCCTTGCGTGAACCATCCTGAAAACATGACAATGAATCCAATCCCCACTATAAGCCCAGAAAGATCATCAAGAAACAACGCCCCCATCTGCAGATATTTCATGGCGTTCACAATAATCGATGGTAGGGGCGGCGGTAAATGTGGCAATGCGAATGCCAATAACGTCGGCGGTTGCACGGTATCCTGGGGCATTCATCACTATAGTCGAAGGGAGAGAGACGACGAACCACTTACAAAACCGGAAAATATCCGCACTGAATGAAGGAGGATTTGTAGAGTCGTGAAAGCCCAAAAGAGAGGCTTGAACTGCATCAATAGCGGCCAGGGAGGTGAGATACGTCAACGCTTACCACCATTTGCACGCTCAAAACTTGGGTTATATCCCCCACTGAACGTGATCGGCCCAACTCAGCCCACCTTTTCCACAACCCATACTTTTCCAAGTTCGACGCAACGTCCTGATTTACACGCGGCTCCATGTACAAGACGAAATACGCCAGGAGACACCAGGTAGTCACAATGTGTATGAAGGGCATCCACCTCTGCAGGGGCGTTGGCGCGGCCGGCACTGTAGCGTCGGCAGGAGCCTTACCCATCGCTTCAGCCGAGAAACCGCCGCCGTCCTTGGGGAATAGCATCGCAGTAAACGGGTTGTCCATGGGCGGCAACGTAGGGTCGACATCCGTGGGGGTGAGTCCCGGGAGCGAGTCCGGCGATCGAGACAGCGGCCCGGGGGATAAGAGTGCCTGCAAGAACTGTTGCTGCTGTTGTTCCGTCCAAACAGATGGGTCAGGTATGGCGTTTGCCCCGAAGCCGGCGGCTGCGAGTGGATTGGGCGCGCCTTCCGATACTGAACGAACATTTCGAATATTTCTGGGAGCAGGTGATGGCGACTTGCGAACGGGTGGCGTTGGCATTATGCTCTCATCGCCGACAAAATTTTTGAAGTTTGTCTGTATAGTGGGTAAAGGCGGGTCTGTAAAATAAAATTGTTCCATGTAAATTGCCCAGATGAACAGTAGAAATCAACAAACCGTCATGCATGTACGCTGGAGCATCTTCGCCCCTAGCTGACGTGGTGAGCTTCGCAAGTCGGTCTGAACCTCTGCTCAATATCGCTTTCCGCCTAGCTTCAGCGCGTGCCACTGCAGACATTTCGCCTCAAGGAATAGACGAAGGATGGGTTGAGGATGGGGGAAGGCTTGTGAGACGTGGCAAACGTCCATTGCCTCATTTCCTCATTGTGTTTGTCACCGATATTAGAACCAAACATTACATCATCATTTGATCGCCGGCGGTAAAGTGTCCTTCCAACCAAGATGTCGAACGGTATTATAGATGTCGGAAGAAACATGGACAGGTATTGCATAAATCACCTCCGAAGAGCTGTAAGTCCATTGGGAGCCTGACAACAGGAAATTTCATCCACCGCGCGATTCAGCGTTAGCTTTTGCGAATGCAGCGCTACTCACTCAATATGAAGGAATGCGATGTTTCCTGAGCATCTGGTCTCACGCTCGGACGACGCAATATACATCAACACCACTACCGCCTGTATTTTCTTCGGAAGGCACTTTGCCGTCCTTGGTCTCGGAACCACCCCAGAAGTTGAACATGCTTGTGAAAGAATCCATTGAGTCTCAAAGAATCGAGGGCGATTGAGAGGCTAGAAAGGATGTCTGGAGGTGTAGACGCTTCAGAGGGTCAAGGCTCCTGATGAGCAGCGACTGTAAATCCACCGCCTTTGTAACATACATATGATAATGAGCGCTAGATCTTCGAGGCACATGGCGTGTGCAGTCCAGCCCCTACAAATCTCGGAGCTTGTGTACTCATTCGACCGCACTTCTGCCGTCTGCAACTGTCGTTTAATGCGAACGAAACAATAAGGCGGTCGAGTGTCGGTCGTACCCAGGAACATCTCTCATTTTGACAATCAAGAGATCTGACATGTCTGATATTTGTCGGTGTCAGAAAGAACCAAGGCAGACAACAAGTTCGTCCAGGAATACGAAAGTAGGAACCAGGAACCTGAACGGGACCTAAAAGAGAGGTCAATACGCCCCTGGATTCCCTTGACGAAAGAAAACATGTGACGACATCAGTACTAACACCATCAGCAGAGACAGCCAGAAGACGTTAGCAGTTCGGAATAGACGTACAGCTAAAGATACCACCCAACAACGCGCGGTTGGAAAAGCTGACGCGAACTCCGGGTCTTCGTAGATCCTCGTCGACACGGGTCGACCACCCAGTCAGAGTGCAAAGTAAGGGCGCCAAGACACGGTGAATTGACATCATTTCACCAAGGAATGTTCGATGCATATTTCGGAGATATCGCGGCTTGCCACACGAAATGATGCAGTTGGAAAAGACAATAAGAGGCTAGAGCCCCTCTGGCTCTCTCTCTGGTCCATGATGCCGCGATGACCCGAATACTTATCTTCCATTTTTCTTCCTGGGAAACGGTTACAACCTTCAACAACAGGAAAGCCAACCGAGATGCCCCAGAAGTCACGCCATCGTAGTAAGGTATCCAAAATGGTCTTCCGAAACGCTGACCGGGGACACCAGCATGTGAAGCAATTGGCGTTTTATGCGAAAACATGTTCTCCGCAGATTTTTGTAGCTTTGAATTCTTGGAGAATATTATACGCGCGTAGGAGGTCATGATCAATGGTGGGCATGACATGTATGACAAAACATGCCAGTTCTTGGCCTCACAAGTACTTATCTGATCGTAGGTGTTCATGAAGCCTCGAAAGTGTTGACATACTTAATGACCCAGATGTCGCATGATTCATAGATGGTACGTTTCATATACTTACTTTCATTTCGTCCTATTAATCCTACAATAAGAACGCAAACGTCCCCCAAATTCCCCGGATAAAATTACAGTTCCCAATGAAAGAACTACTGTAAGTGGCGAAGGTCGAAGTTGATAAATAGGGTGCATGCAGTATGCGTCATCGACTCCGCTTTTGGCTCTCGACAGACGGCGATGGCATGACAAAGATGAAGAAGTGTGAAGTGTGATGGATGATTTGATGGTGCAGTGGATGGTGGATCATGATGAAGTGTGTGGTTGAGTCTCTGCTGACAATCAGGTCACTATTGCAAGTCTCGACATGCAACCAACATGATACTCACAATGGTCAATGCAAATCGTGTTAGGTGCGTTGCGCGAGTATCTCAAGCGATAACGCAGTATGCTCCAGTCCCTGATCCTCCATTATTGTCGCTCGAAGGGACGGATATGTCATCCTCGGTGATGGTGATAGCGACGTTGGTGAAAGAATCCATTGACGGTGAGGATGAGTGAGGTTTGGAGGAGGTTGGTGGGAAGGGCAAGGTTGCGCAAGTGCGGAGAGGTTCGGTGAGCCTGAAGGATAAGCGTCTTCTCCGTCCTAGGTTTTTATACCATTCTATCCGTAGGAGGAATGTTCTGCAACCGGTCATAGTGTATCCTTATTGTCTTGTCGATAGTGACTGCAAGAAATGAGGTCACGATCGAAATCGGTTGGCCTGATGAAGACAATAAGGGTGGACCCTTACGTTCTCCCGGCGTTCAAGCGACGTGCAACCTGGAATCCTCTGGGTTGTAACAATAAGACCGGGTCCAAGATCATGATCCGCGATGATCCTGGCGTGTCTCTGCGAGCATATGTACCAATTTTTGTCACAGTATGTCTTTTAGGAGAACTGTCTGAGAAACCTACCGCTTTTCTTGTCAATGCTATTTTTTTTTGCGTAAGACCTTCTTGAGTGAAGATCTGCATTTCTAAATCTCCCGAGCGCTCGTGGCGCACGACTTGCATAGAACTTCGTTGATGATTCTGGTCGGTCGTCGCCTCGAACCTACAGAGGTGCGCCCCCGTCTGTCCTGCACCAATATTGGTCCAACGGCTGGAACATCCCGGAAACATCAGTTTAAATTTAGGAAGAGAGTCCATGCTTGAGTGTATTCACCACCCGTAACGGAATTTTTGGTAGTAAGAGGGTAGCAAGGGGAGAAAAGCAAACGGATTGCAGAAATCATAAGTTGGCAACGTTATCTGACAATTTGCGCGAGGAGGGATGCGACCTCGCCCAAATTGAGGTTTAAAAATATAAAATAAAATAAAATAAATAAATAAATAAAATAAACATGAAAAATGATCGGTGCGTTCAAGTGTGGATCGTGTAAGTGGATGAATATAATGGCTTTGTCCATGTGCTCCATTCGCACAGACTGGGTGCTATAGACACCTTTGTAGATGGAGATCACGCCACAGAAGAGACAGTAGAGGTGGTTGAGCAGCTTAACGTACTTTTGCACGTAGCTACAGATCATGCGCTCCTGACAGTCCTGGTAGAACACCCCTGTGTAGACCTCGACCGTTGATGCAGATGCATGATGTTGAACAGGAGTCAAACTGTTAAATTATTGAATGCGCGTTGAACAGGGTCCGGATTCTTCAACCGCCAGAGAAAAATTTGATGCAACCGCGTCGCTTGCAGGCCACGAGGTAGAAATCAAGTTTAATGAACAACTTGGGGTACAATCTCTTGATTTCGTGGCTGTATGTAAGTAGTCGGAGCGTTGCCTCTGGCAGTCACTGTTGCCAAACTTGGGCCAAACAGAAGTCGTCTCTGTTCACTCCAAATCCTCGAACGAAGTGGGCTTGTCTCTGCCATCGACCACCACGACCACCATGGCTAATCTCGCTGCCCCGGAGGAGGGCAAGCTCCTTAGCGAGGCCCTCAGCACCGTCAAAATTCAGGTTCAGCAGATGAAGCGGCACCTCGTACGTCCGCAGTTTCTCGTAGCTGTTGCATATCGCGTTCTCATATATATGCAACTAGGAGTTGGACGAGTTAATGGATGCGCTCAAGAGCGCGAGCTTGATGCTGGCGGAATTGCGAACGTCGTCTCTCTCACCGAAGCAATATTATGAACTCTGTGCGTACGCGGTCACATCGTTGATTTCGGGGAAGTGAACCTAGCGTATACAGATATGGCGGTATTCGACGCTTTACGACACCTTTCCAATTATCTGTACGATGCCCATACCCAGTCGCGACACCACTTGGCCGACCTTTACGAACTTGTCCAATATGCCGGCAACATTATCCCGCGTCTTTACCTCATGATCACCGTCGGCTCTGTCTACATGTCTATACCAGAAGCACCAGTCAAAGAAATAATGAAAGACATGATGGAGATGTCAAGAGGTGTTCTCCATCCTATTCGTGGCCTCTTCCTTCGTCACTATCTCAGTGGACAGACAAGGGACCATCTTCCAATTGGGCTTGAGCCAGGGTATGTATTATTGTGCAAGACATGTCTCTAATATGCTGACGTAGATTAGCCCGGCCGGGAACTTGCAAGACTCAATCTCCTTCGTTCTGACCAACTTCATCGAGATGAACAAACTTTGGGTTCGACTGCAACATCAAGGCCATTCGCGCGATCGCGAGAAACGGGAGTTGGAACGCCGGGAGCTCAGAATACTCGTCGGAACCAATCTCGTTCGACTCAGTCAATTGGATGGTGTCGATCTTGAGATGTATCAGCGGACTATACTCCCTAGTATACTGCAGCAAGTCGTCAGCTGCAAAGACGTGATAGCGCAGGAGTATCTTATGGAAGTCGTCATCCAGGTGTGTTAGATATTATGTTGGCCTTAGACTCGTCCAAATTTTCTATTCAGGTTTTCACAGATGAATTCCACCTACATACCCTCGGCCCTTTCCTTTCCGCCACCGCACAACTACACCCCAAGGTCACCATCAAGCAAATAGTCATAGCCCTCATCGACCGACTCGCCGCCTACGCGGCTCGTGAAGCTGAGAGTGAAGATCCCGAGGAGACTAAACGGCAAGAAGAGGCAGCCGCCCGCCGCCTAGCTGAAAAGGTTAAATTACAAAAGGCCAAAGCCCGGGAGAACGGGGGATACCGCGCTGTGTCGCCGACTACCGAGTCCGATGCATGGGGTTCTGTTCCGGCCACTCCCCCCACAGCGAGCTCTACTCTCGACTCTCAGCCCTCTTCGCCGACCTCTCCGGAATTCGCAGCTCCCGGTTCGGAGGAACAATTCGTCAGCAAAGGGAAGGACAAGGAGGGTACCCCGGTCCGCAAATTTAGAGGCGTACCTGAGAATGTCCAGTTGTTCGAAGTGTTTTGGAAGCAAGTTGTCGAACTTATGAAAGTTAGTGTCTAGCACCCTATGCTTCAAGGAGTGCATATTTTGACGACAGGGATCTGAAACAGGCTCGACCAGACTTGCCGATACAAGACATCACCGCGCTTCTGGTCTCCTTGACCAATCTTTCTGTCAGCTGCTACCCAGACCGACTTGAATATGTTGATCAAATCCTTGGATTCGCTGCAGACAAGGTCAAAGAATTTGCCGACAGGTATGCACCTTGTGTACACTAACAACTCTATTTTGATCATCTGATTTTCTTAGTCCTGACTTGCACGCTCAACAAACAACTTCGAATCTTGCTGCCCTCCTCATTGCGCCCATAAATTCCTATCAATCTGTCCTCACTCTCCTCGCCATACCAAATTACTCACCCCTGCTGACCCGGCAACTATTTTCGACCCGTCGATCTATCGCTCATTCGATCATCTCTTCCGTATTGAAGAATGAAACGATTGTGGAAACGCCAGAAGACGTCGACGGTGTCCTCGAGCTGTGTCACGTCCTTATCAAGGATCAATCGGATTCCGGTATCCCTGGCGCTGGCGCTGCAGGCATTTTAGGCGGGTCACAGCTGAGCATAAAAGACGTGAGACGCCATGGTCCGTATTCTCTGGAACGGGAGGAGATGGCGGAGGAACAAGGGTGGGTTGCCAGAATGGTGCATTTGTTCCGTGCAGAGTCGTTGGATATTCAATATGAGGTATGTCTAGGATCTGTCTATCGGGTTCGAACTCTTATGGTGGCATTTGAATAGCTTTTACAACTAGCCCGAAGGCATTTTGACATGGGTGGCGAACGCATGCGCTATACATTCCCCGCTCTCATTACATCTTCCATCAAACTCTGTCGACGGTACAAGAACAGGGAACACATGGTTCGCTGCTTCATACACTTACTCTTTCATTTTCATTTCGACGCGTTTACAGGAAGAAGATTGGCAAAACAAAATATCCGCTATTCTCAAATTCGTCCGCCAACTCACATCCATTCTTTCCACCCAAATTGAGGCGCCTACAATCGCCCTCCGGCTCTTCCTTCTCGCTGCCCAGATAGCCGATGAATGCGGCTTTGAAGATCTGACTTACGACTTTTATGTCCAAGCCTTCAGCGTCTACGAAGACAGTATATCCGAGTCCCGTGCACAGCTGCAGGCGATTACACTTATCATCGGCACCCTTGCCGGCGCCAGAGTGTTTGGTGTAGACAATTATGACACACTGATCACCAAAGCTGCGCTACACGGGGCGAAGCTGCTGAAGAAGAGTCATCAAGCTACTGCGGTCGGTCTAGCGAGTCATCTTTGGTGGCAGGAGGCGCCGCCTGCTACCACAGAGGTCGAACCAGAGGCTGAAGAGAAGAAGAAAGAGACAAATAGTAAAACCTCGCCAAAGATGGACGGCGAAGCCACCGTCAAAGCTGTGTGTATCTGTCACTCTCTGATAGTCGTAATCATCTCATAAGACTGTTTGACTTGTTAGTAATCCCTACCAGGATAGTAAGCGCGTCCTTGAGTGTCTACAAAAGTCACTAAGGATTGCCAACTCTGCGATCGAAGAAATTGTGACCGTACAACTATATTGCGATACCCTAGATCATTACCTGTAATTATTTTGATCGCGGGGCGCCTGCGGTTCGTCGTCGTTCTTCATTTCTATTATTTCATTTTGACTAATCATGATACGCGATTTAGGTCGCACCCAAATTTGTCAACAGCTTGGTGG
>OY751493.1:1137839-1154583 GCA_963565915.1 Entoloma clypeatum
GGAACTTCAACAGCCAGGACTGTTCCTCATCGCTTCCTTCATAGCCTAGCCAACGGACTAGGTAGAGCAGTTTGCAAGAACGCCGCTGATCCAGTTTGGTGTCAAGGATTTCGGCGATTTCGTATTCCAGTTCTCCTTCAACGTCGATCGGAGGAGGCGGAGTTACTGTCCGGTTTGGAATGACATTCGGAACAGATGGCTCCAGCATGGAGATGTGGAAAACGGGGTGAACACCGCGTATGGTGTCCGGAAGTCGGAGGGTGTAAGAGTGTGTACCATTCCTGGCAAGGATGTCAAAGGGGCCAAGGTACTTTTCAGACAGCTTTTTGGAGGGTCGTGTAGTGCGGAAAAACTTAGCCTTCACAAACGCTTGCTGTCCTACTTCGAGCGGAGGGGGCGGAGCACGCCGGAGATCAGCGGGGCCTTGATAATGTCGTTGAGCTTCTAGGATTGTAGATTTGAGCTCTTGGTGAAGCTCATCCAGGTCTACGACAAATTGTTGGGCACGGGCGGATGCGAGGTCGCGCTCCGGATGGACGGAGAGGTTTGGATGATAACCTTTATTGGCAAAGAAGGGCGAGATCCCGGTCGTAGCACTCGGAGCATTGTTGTACGTGAACTCCGCAAGTGGAAGTAGCTCGGACCAGTTGTCCTGCTGATAGTTGCAGAAGATGCGGAGGTACTGTTCCAAGGTTTGGTTGGTACGTTCGGTTTGACCGTCACCTTCAGGATGGTAGCCAGAGGTGAAGTGCAGAGTCATGTTGAGGGCTTTTCCGAGGGAGCGGAAAAAGCGGGAGACGAACTCCGGGCCTCGGTCGGAGGTGACATGTTCCAGTACTCCGTGCTTGGAGAACACATGCAGGATGAACAAGGTGGCTAGATCTTCGGAGGTGCAGTGGATCATAGTCTGAACAAAAATGCTTTGTTTTGTCATTCGGTCAACAATAACAAGGATTGCGTCAAAACCGCCGGAGGTCAGAAGTGTCTCAATGAAGTCCATGGATATGGAGTTCCACAGAAGGTTTGGAACTGGAAGTTGCTTCAGCATACCATAGGACTTGTGGCATTGAGGTTTAGAGCACATGCAAGTGGTGCAGGATTTGCAGTACTTTTTGACAAAGTCTCGAACACCAGGCCAAGTATAATCTCGTTGAATGAGACTAACTGTCTTGTTCTGTCCGGGGTGTCCGGAGAGAATATGGTCGTGCTTGTTGTGGAGGATGCGGAGCCGGAAGTTATCGGAGTCGGGGACATAAATGCGACCACTATGATGGAGGAAACCATTGGAGTCTACGGACCAGTGCGGTTTGGGCTCCTTGAGATGGTCGGCATAGATTGGGTCGGATGGGAGTGAATGGAGGATGTCGGAGTGCAACTGTTCAATGTCCATTATGACTGTGGCACGGAGAACAGGGGTGAACAACTCTGTAGCTCGGAGAGATGCGGACAGCTGTTCTTGGGAAAAGACTGGTCGGAAGTTGCTTGGATTTACCAACGCATAGTCGCTATTCCCCTCTTTGGGATAGACGTCCCATCGTCTAGTCAAAGAGTCCGGCTTGGTACCGAGACGTCTGGGGTGGAAGCGAATCAAGAGATTGAACTGAGAGAGGAACTCGGACCACCGGGCCTGTCGGCGGGTGAGAACCTTTGTAGTGGCGAAGTACTCCAGGTTCTTGTGGTCCATGACAACGTCAATCGGAGCAGCGGAGCCTTCAAGGTAATGTCGCCATACCTTGAATGCTTCATGGATAGCAAGTAACTCCTTGTTGTGTGTGTCGTAGTTGAGTTCCGGGGCGGTGAAGGTGCGGGAGTGGAACACTACCCAGTGTATCTCCTCGTCGGAGGTCCGGATGGACAAAATAGCACCAAGTGCGTAATCGGAGGCGTCCGTCTCGATGATAATAGGTCGATCAGGAATCCAATGAGTGAGGACCGGTGCTTTGGTAAAAGCGAGCTTCAACTCGTTGAACGCACTCCGTGCGGAGTCGGAGAAACGGAACGGAGTACCCTTCTGGGTGAGTCAGGTGAGCGGAACAACAATGTCCAAATAACCGTGAATGAAACGTCAATAGAAATTCGCGAATCCAAGGAAAGACTGTACGTCCTTCACTTTCCGAGGTTCAGGCCACTCTTGAATGGTCTTCACCTTGGTTTCGGATCGACAGAAAATTCGCACTTGTCGGAGCGGACGTAAAGTCCGTTCTTGCAGAGACGTCGGAGAACTTCCTTGACATCATCGGGGTGCTTGGCGGGGTTGTCGGAGTAAATGAGAATGTCATCGAGGTAGACCACCACTGTAACATCGAGGAGGTCACTGAAGATATCATTCACAAATTGCTGAAAAGCGGCAGGGGCGTTGGATAGTCCAAAAGGCATAACAAGCCATTCAAACGATCCGTAATGAGTGCGGAAAGCGGTTTTCCATTCATCTCCATCGACAATGCGGACGAGATGATATGCATGCCGGAGATCGAGAGTGGTATAAACACGCGCTTTTCCGGCAGTGGAAAGGAGGTCGGAGATGAGTGGAAGAGGGTATTGATCCTTCTTGGTAACTTTGTTCAGGCCCCGATAGTCGATGCACAGGCGGAGGGAACCGTCCTTCTTTCGGACAAAGAGGACCGGAGCGCCGTGCGGAGAGCGAGAGGGGTGAATGAAACCAATGGCCAAATGTTCGTCTATGAAGTTTCGCAGGGCAGATAGTTCGGATTGTGAAATGGAGTACATAGGGCCAATAGGGGGAGTTGATCCGTCTTCTAACTCGATGCGGAGGTCATAGGGACGATACAGAGCGAGGGTGTCTGCTTTTGTCTTGCTAAAAACATCGGCAAAATCGTGATATTCCTCTGGGATATGGGAGAGGTCCGGAGGTTCCTCGGACATGGAAACGGATTGGGATCGTGTGGTTGGAGAGGTGAATTCGGAAAGATTGGGCACCCAGAAGTTTGCAAGCGCGCACAAATGCGGCTGCATTTATCAATGCAATATTTGGAACAACATCCGGAGTTGCAGCGGGTGTGCCGGAGTCGGAGGTCGGAGTATCAGGAGAGGTCTGCGGAGGTAGCGGAGCTGACCTGGCAGAAGATGTCAAGGTTGGAGACTCCTTCAAGAGCCGTGGACGGAAAGTAATACTGCCCAATACCCAGTCAATCATAGGATTGTAGTGGGTGAGCCAGTTGTATCCAAGAACCATAGAACAGGAGGAATCGAGCAGAGTCATGTAGGCTGTAATGGCCATATATTCACCGGAGGAAAAGTATACAGGGAGATCAACCGCCTGAGTAATGATGGAGTTGGACGTTCTGTCAAATAATTTAAGTTCGATCAGAGGTATGGAGGTGAAAGGGAGTTTATAGGATGAAGCGTAACAGGAGTCAATAAAACAATGAGTAGAGCCAGAGTCCACAAGGGTGGCTATCGGAGAAGAATCGGAGATAAGCGGAGATGTAAGTTGGACACGGAGGGAATTGGGGTCGGAAAGAGCGGAAGCCTTGAGTAGAGCGGTAGTACGGATGGGTTCAACGCAGTCCTCAGGCCGTACAGAGTCCTGTGGACTGCCTGCTAATTTTTTGTTTTGTCCATGGTCTTGACTTGGGCAGCGCGCACCTTAGCCTTAGAGGCGGAGGACGAAGACTTCAGGCAATCTTTCGCGATGTGTCCAGCTTTGCCACAAAACATACAGAGGTTGTTGTCAAAATGGCATTTGCGTTCCTCCAGAGTTAGCTTTCCGTCTTTTCTGAGTTTGTTGGAGATGTCGGACTTGGGAGCGGAGGAAGGCTTCGACTGTTTGCCCTGGTTCTGTGTCTGCGGTTTGGCTTTGGAGTTTTTATCGGAGTTTGTGGAGGGGGTTTTAGCTTCAGATTTGTCGGATTTGGATGCGGACTTGTCAGAGCGGGATTTCTCACACTGACGTTCCCAGTGGCGAGCATCAATAGTCTGTGCTAGCTCCCTAAGTGCTGGTAACGTGCTTGGCTTTGCTTGAGTCCAAAGGACATCTTTAATCCGCTCCGCCAACCCGGAGTAGTACCGGTGATGCAGGGCGGAGCTGTCCCAGTGCATTTTGGCAGCAAGGCGTGTGAACTCAATATTATACTTGAGAATATGTTTATTTTTGCGCATTTTAAGATTGTCCAGAGAGTCGGCAGCATCCGCAATGGGGTCAATGACCCCGAATTCCGTGCGGAGTGTGCGGAGGAATGCGGACCAATCTTCGTACCAGTCTGGGGGGTTGTCCGGGTCTGGTTCAATGATGAAATGCTCAAAATAATCGAGAGCTGTGCCTCGGAGGAAAGAGATGGCGAGAGTGATTTTGGCAGAGTCATTGTCATACTCGGAGTTGTCGCGGAAAAACAATGTGCATTGGAGGATGAACTGGTTCAATTTCCGGAGATCGGAACCGTCGAAGGTGTCCGGATCCTTAGCCTTTTTGTGATGCTTGTGACCTTTGCTGTGTTTGAGTTCACTGGTCATTAAGACGAAAGCATCCGCAAGGGCTTGTGGGCCAAAAATATTCTGAGGAGACGGGGGTGCGGATTCTATGGGGGAAGTGGGGATCGGAATATTATGCGGAGGTGTGATGGGCCGAAAACCCGGAGGTGTCGGAGTAGTGGGAGTTACGGGGGATAGTTCTGTTAAATGTTGTTCAACATTTTGTAGAACTTGCTGCCTAGAAGTGCCAGCTTCTGCAGCTTTTGCTGTCTTGGTGTTTTGGAGTGCCATGACTAGCAGGAATCCAAAAACGGTTTGAGTTCGAATATACTGTTAAGTAGGTGAAACGTCGGAGCTTTGTCAGAGTCCATCGGAGGTCGGATGTAGGACTGAGACTGGAGCAGAACTCCAGAAATGCGGAGGAACAACGAAGGGGAGGGACGTGGCTTCAATGTATGTGTTGTGCCGCCGTTTGTTGGATAAGGTGTTCCAATTTCAGGAGGTCGGAGGAGAGGTCGGAGGTGCGGAGGTCCTCAGAGAGATCTCGGTGAGAGACACGTTGATGTGGAAGTGGTCGGACGATGTCGGAGTTGTGACTCGGACACAGTACTGAGCTCGTCGAAGGGTAACGATGGAGGAAGAGCAGTAGATGAGGATGTCGTCGGCGTATTGTACCACAGTGAGGATCTCTGGCATGAACGGAGAGTAGAGGAGTGAACTTTGTTGATATTTGAACTGAGGAACTACAGGTATGGTACGAGCTTAAATATCTAAATGTGATTACTTTACAGAGATGGTCAGAGTAGGTCCGGAGTTGTGGCGTAAGTTGCCAGCAACTGTATCGAACATTGGAGATGTCGGTCAACAGACCATGCGGAAAAGGCAATGCATAAGTAAATGGGAATATGAATATGAAATGCATAAAGGCATGGAGTTATGAATATGAAATGCATGATGGCAACGTGCAGAGATGCGGAGGTAATGGATGTCCAGAATGTCGGAGGACGATCAGAGTGGATCGGAGATTCGGAGACGGATATAACACGTTCCAAGGTTCGGGCAGAGTTATGCAGGAAGTGGAAAGGCGAAGACATCAGCAAACCCTGGGTGGGTCTATGGATGCTATGGAGCGCTCCATAGCAAAGGTCCCCTGTTTTATAGCACCCATAGTAACCCATAGCAACCTGTAGTGGCTGGTAGCACCCAGGGTTTGCTGATGGAGCAATCTGATTGCTAAATCTAAGGAATGTAGCTATGGTACATGAGGTTTATATAGTACTGACTATGAGTGGTAGCAAATGAGTCAGTAACTGCGGAAGGCAGTGCACATGAGTAAGACGACTGTGGACTGAGTAATACTACTGCGGAGCTGAGTAAGGTTACTGCTGTGGAGCTAAGTAAGGTTACTGCTGTGGAGCTAAGTAAGGTTACTGCTGCGGAGCTGAGTAAGGCTACTGTGGACTGAGTCATACTGGGAATCTAAGGGAGTAAAAGTAGGTATTAGACATAGTGTATTTATAAGAAGGCGCCAAGTCAGGATGATAAGTAAAAGAGATGATATGGTCCGCATACCGTAGAGTCTGTAACATGTTCTATCTTGGTAGAATTGATGTTTGAGCGGGCACCTTCATCCTTTGGGATATGATATGTTTCATTGTTATTCATCCTTAAAACAATTTCTCCAGGACAGAAGCATGAGATATACAAGACGTGGACACTCATCGAATCTTGAGTGTGACAACAAAACTCATTGAGTGTTGTATGGTTTGAACTCCAACAGGACCTCTCCAAAGGGGCAGGTGCCAACCGAGGCTCTCCTGCAAGGTGGAGACATAAATTATGATGTGACCCCAGTGTGACATATTTTGCATAACCTAGTGAAAATGGTGTGCCAATTTCCTCCCGCTCCAGTTATTTTTCCTTGCCACATATCCTCAAGATCAAGTGGAGAGAATTAAAGCCAGAAAGCCAGGCTGTATGAGGGTAAAAGAATCAAGTCATTTGAGGCAGTGGATGTAGCACGATAAGCCCTCTTTAAAAAGTTTTGCAACACCCATAGTAGAACAGTATTTTGTCTATTTCATCTTTCTACGACAAAGATCGGAAAATTGAAGACTAGAGTTCTCTTGGAATTCCTTTACTGCAGAGAACTCTAGTCTCTGATTTTTTGAAAACTGTGAAATGGAGGCAAAATAGAGTGGCAGGCAAAATGTCACGCAAAATCACGCTTGGATCATGTGATGCTGTTGGTTGTGCATCACCTTGCTTGCAAGGTCATTCCCAAACCCGAAATTCGAATGATCGAACTTACATCGCAAATAATGCCAAATAGCTTTGGCTTTGGTCTCTCACGTTTTTCCTCCTTTTACCTTTCTTTCCTTTGGGGACGCGCTGGTCGGGTGCTTCAATCGATACCAATGCGTATTCTTCACTGCACTCATCTCACATTCGTTCTTTTGGTAACGTGATAAAGCTATGTTGTCTGCGTTCACGGACGTTTTATTTATTTATTTGAGGTTCATTCATCTTATTCGCAATTGTCATCATGTGATGCTGTTGGTTGTGCATGTTCCCTATCTTACTGAAATGATGGACATCCAAAATTCAAAGTAATATATGAAATAGAATGTTCCGTCGGCGACGAGACGACTGCTGCTACAATGTAAATATGTTGTTAGTTATTAGGATGAAGGTGGTGGATGTTGTACTTTTTGTGGGTGGATGTGGGTCCACAATAATCGTGTGGCTTTTCTGGCACGACAGTGAAAAGGAATGTGATTAATCAAATTTATACAAGGAGTAAACAGTTAACCGTAGAGGGACAGTTAGCCATTCGTCAGGTCACGGGTTAAAAAAAAAGCGTTTGAGAACAATGAAGAAAAAAGAAAGACGTGCACATTAGATCCATCAACAAATCCACATCCTACCACCTCCACTACACTCTTCACTTTACACATGCTCCGCCGCCGCCGCCGGATACGGTGCCAGATGGATATGCTCGTCATAGCTCGGTCTCGCTGCCACTCCTCCCTGTGCCACCGAACCACCGGACCCCACAGCACCTCCTGCAACTTGCTCGTACGAAGAGGGTTGCGCATGTGTGACGACGTACGGCGCGGCGTGGGCACCGCCCACGCCGAATGCCTCGCCAAAATCCATCTTGGTGCGCCCCTGCGGTCGAGGGGTGAGCACGTGTCGTTTACCGCGGATGTAGTTGACAAAGAAGCGGAAGGAGCCGCATATTTCTTGGGCAAAGTCGCCTTGTAAGATTAGGTGAGTAGGTGGAAGACAGGTAATTGTGGAGGGGCTTACTGTAGTTGATTCTGTGACGAGAAAGAATATGAGGTTTGTTAGTTGGTTGATGTGGGACGCTGCGAAGGGGAGAGGAGACTGACGAGTCCCATAGCGGACGCCCTATGCCTGTTGGAGGCGCCTCGGGCTTTTGTGTGTACTCGGCTGGAGTATATGCCCACATCATGAATATTGCAAAGAATACCATCTAGGAGGTGCATGGGATAAGCGACCTGGAAGGAATGACGATGGCAGATGTGAGGGCTACCTCAATGCATATTGCGAGAGCACTTAATCCATCAGCTATATTTGTGGCTGTCCAGTATTCCGTGGCTGATAAAGGTGGTCAAAGGATGTTCAGGGCATTTTTGTAGAGGAAAATACCCTTGATGACCCTGCCTTCTAAAGCTTTGAACTATTTCATAATTTGATTTGATGAGTTATAGAGAGAGGATAAAGGCTGCGTACAACGAATGATTGGTAAAAGGTGAACATGACGATGAGCTTGATACATAAGAACTTGGCAAGGGGTCTACGGCCTTGCAGCTCTTCCGATGTCAAGCCGTAGAAAGTGAGGAGTCCGTATAGAGCGATGCTTGGTGACTCACAATGAGTTTACCGTGCATTTTTGCGGAGATGTGGTACTTACCTGATACTCACGAAGTCAATTGACTCCAGGTAGGCGCTCGCAAAGTGAGGGTTGAAGCCGGCTGATTCGCATAAGATGTTATAATGTTCGCAGACGATGCCTACGATGGATACAACTAGGAACCAAGGTGAGCAGGTTTTAGGGATGTCGCATCGAAAAATAGACTCGGTCACGCACGAGGTCGGACTATTACATATTGGAGGACGGACCACTGTTACAGATGAAAGATGGGAACAAGGTTCGTAAGAGGTACGGGGTTATTTACTTTGAGTGTATACATGAAGTATGCCTGAGGACCGTGAATGTGAGCTTTCAGCTTTGGATGCTATCATGAAGGAAACATACTTTCGTGGGTCGATATCTCCAGAAACAGAACTGATAGGTGAATGAAATTTGGCATGAAATGGATGGATATGCGATATGGAAAACGAACAGGAAAAGGGAGCGGTCTTTTATCTTTGCGTTCCAGCGCATTTACTGCACTCCCTCCCGTGGCAGTTCTTGCGACGAAGGCTATTAAGAGAAGTCTGAGATTGATTTTATGTCAATGGAGAAGTAAAAATAGACAAATGAATAGATCCTACAGGAAAGCGCTTAATGTCACGGCCTTGGAGGGAATTATTCTTTATGAAAGTGAAATGATTATCCTTGATACGGACCTCGTAGGCTGATGTAAGGCGTTAGTTGGGAAAGCCGCAATCATGATAGAGCAGGTCAGACGTACCAACTTCAACCAGCGCATAATAGGTGAATTTCCGGAAGAACCGGTAAGAAAAGAAGGATATTATAGCGTATACCGGAGGCATGTATAATATCCGGAGACTGAAAGGGTTGATTTGCCTCATGGTCGTCGCGAGCCAATGTGTGAAAAGGGACATACATTTGCCGTTGTTCCACTGGGTTGGTATAGTTTCTACGCAGTCACGAATATATTGATATTAGTTTTCGAGTAAGGTAGAGTGCAGACATCGTACCTGCAATGACGTATCACCGTAATCATGGAGATAATGAGTGTCTGTCGTGTTTGCAATCAGCTGGTGGGGCAGTAAGAAGAGCGGTGCGACACAACCAGACAGGCGCAGCCTCCGGCAATGGTCCATCCTATCTTATGTGGTTCCCAGTTTATACCATCCGAATCCCAGAAGGACGACTGATCGATAGCTGTCTGGTTTTCCAATTCACAGACGGACATGTTGTTTCGGTCGATTCTCCGAAGCTGGGGAGAACGGTGGACCACAGGTCCTGAGAAGGAATATCCGGATGGGTGGGGGGCAGGGGGTGGCAAGGAGATTAGATGTTCGGCTGCGCTACTTACTTATGAGAGGCGGTTTCAAAGGAGGGACTGGGTGGTGGCGGTGGCGATGCAATTCGGTTCAAGCACTTTCCCCATTTAGTAATACATACAACCCTCCCTCCATTCTGGCTGTCCATACAGTCACGGCTCTCACTGGCTGGCAAACAGTGAAGAACCATGGATATCTTTGAGGGGGGAAGTACAATGACGATGTGTAGCAAGATGAGCATCAACATGCTTGCAACCTGCTGAGCTTAGTCAGCACGATACCGTGACCCTTCCCACTTCGACACCGTCAGCACCTCCACCACACCAGATGTCGGGCATAGGGAGCTGGCTTTGGGGAACATCCCAACTAGACGATGCTGTTGGTCAGTACTTTCTTTACTAAAAATCATCCCATTGACAAAAGACCGTTGTGTTCAGACAAGGCCACTTCCGAACTCCTACCCGCAGGCTCAGAGGACATCGCTCTCAATCTCGAGATATGTGATCAAATACGGTCAAAGTCAGTACCAGCAAAGGATGCAATGCGCGCTCTCAAGCGAAGGCTCAATCATAAGAACCCAAACGTACAGAACCTGGCCCTTTCGGTACCAATCGTTTCTCGGTTGCCTTGTCAGTTCTAATCATCTCTGAGTATAGCTGACAGACGCATGCGTCAAGAACGGAGGAGATCAGTTCTTGGCCGAGATCGCGTCAAGGGAATTTATCGACAATCTCGTATCGATCCTCAAGATACCCGCGTTGAACATGGAGGTTAAAAACAACATACTGCGCATGATACAAAACTGGAACTTTGCTTTTGAAGCGAAGCCTGCTCTGGTCTATGTAAGTCAAGTCTACAAGACCCTCACAAACGAAGGTGCGTCCCTCGAACTCTATCCGCACGAGTCTCGGACATTGAGACCTGTTCAGGTTTCAAGTTTCCACCAAAGGACCTTGCTATCGCGAACTCCGCCATGGTAGACACTCAAACAGCTCCAGAGTGGATTGATTCAGACGTGTGCCTCCGATGCCGCAACCCGTTCACTTTCACCAACCGGAAGCATCACTGCCGCAATTGTGGCCAAGTCTTTGATCAGGCTTGTTCATCCAAGTCAATGCCCCTCCCTCATTTCGGAATAACACAAGAGGTCAGAGTGTGCGAGGGATGCTACTCCAAGATCACGAGGAAGGCGGAGAAAGTGTGAGTCCCCAGAACGGGTTTCATGGTCTGTTTACTGATGAGTATTCCAGTGACAAGGGACACCGCCACTCCGCCAGCGTACCGACTACCCGTCATCGCTCCGCTCGGGAGCTTGCAGACGAAGAACTCCAACGGGCCATTCAATTATCGTTAGAGGAAGCAGGGTCAGCCGGTCACGCACGCCCTGGATACGTGCCTTTCCAACCCCCCTCTTGGCAATACTCTGAGCCCCCCATTGTTGAACGCTCATCTCGTATTAACCCTAAGTCATCTGCTAATGAAGAGGAGGACGACCCGGAATTGAAAGCAGCTATTGAAGCCAGTCTCCGAGACCTAAATGCGCCTAAACCCAGCGCGCCACTGGTCATAGATTCTCCTCGCGTTGAGTCCTCTTATTCTACACCATCTGGCTACTCACAATATGTCGCATCGACTGCGCCTTCTGCACCTACAATACCGAGTTATGATCTTGAGCCGCTGGAATCTGATGCGATCTTGACGTTCAGCCAGACGATCGACCAGGTAGAAGCTCAGGGCGGTCGGGATATATCACGGTATCCTGCAGTGAACGAGCTGTATGACAAAGCCAATAGTTTGAGGCCCAAGATGGCACTGGGTTTGGACGATGCCGGACGGAAAGAACGTGAGTTTTGGTTTATTTTACCGCTCATGATACTTCTGACGAGTCTGGTCTCAGAAATACTGTCGGATATGCACGATAAACTGTCACAGGCTGTTAAGCTATATGACAAGATACTCACAGAGCAGGTTGTGCACCCGCGTTGGCGGTCAACTCAAGCCGCTGCTAGTTCAAGTCAGCAAGCCCATCAAGCCTACAGCGCAGCCAACGGTTACACGCAATGGGCTTCGTCTGTGCCAGTCGCTGCATCTACATATCAGCCGCAAGCTTCGCAGTGGCAACCATCGTCGCCACCTGTCCAGCAATATGCACCAATACCCGTCCAAACCCCAGACCCGGCTCCGCAGGAACATCAACAATCGTATGTGGAGGTCTACCAACCGCAATCATCGCTGGCTTCGCAAACTCCCGTTCTGCCGGCTGTTTCTATCAATCCTCAGCAGTACCAGTACGCGGCTCAATCTCCGCCACCGCCAGTGTCGATCCAATATACAACCTCGCCCCCGCCTCCCCTGCAGCAGCAACAACAAAATGCGACACCGGCCTCACTGCCGACCTCGGGTTTGAATCGCGCCAAGACTGTTTCGCTTGCTGTTTCACCACCGCCGGTGAGAGCAGCAGCCCAGATTCCGGCGAACGAACATCTAGGGCGGAACAACACGGTTGCTGCTACGCGGCCATCGACACATGCGCATTCGCAGTCATTGCATCACAATTGGGCTCCGCCGGGTCATGTGCGGCAACAACCGCACCAGCAACACCTACAACAACTACGCCAGCAACACATCCAACAGCAGCAGCAGATCCAACAGCAGTTGATGCAGGTCCCTGCACCGCCTTCGAATGTAATTCCAGAGTTTCCGGTCGTACCGACGGGGGTGCCGCAGCAGCAGAAGTACGCGGTGTATGATGGGCCGGGAACGGGAGGGATGGTGCAGCAGGGGGAGAGGAAGGAGGGGTTGTTGATTGATCTGTGAGAGGTGTTGATTTTTCTTCGCGATAGTTGGTGTAATGCACTGGAGACTTTCTGAAGAGGAGTGCTTCATAGAATCGATTTCTGGTAATCACTGAGCAAGTGTCTTGTTGTATTGGTTAAAGAGAGGAATTCTGGAACTGGAACTGACTGCTCAAGATGAACGCCAGACCAGGAATTGATCATCGGAACCCTATCTCGATATCGAAAGGATGAATCTTTTCTGGTGATAAGAAATGGCTCAGGAGGCCTTGAAAATTTTATTCAAATTGTCATTACAGCAAATGAATCCTCTACGCCTCTGAAAGGAAATTTGAACGCCTTTGATACATTCCAATCATAATTCAAGACAACAGACGCGTGAGCGCTCCCAAAACTCGAGGTGAGATTCTGCCCATAGATCTCGCAGAACCTTCACTTGACCAACATCAGGAGCTTGGACAGAACCTTCACCACCTCCTAGAAGTACCGCGGCGCCTTGCTCTTCATCCAGCGCGCCATCGGCCATCCGTCCGCCTCGTCGCTGCGTCGGGGGATGTGGGGCATAGCGTGTAATTGCCTGAGGATGCGATGCGCAGGCGGCGAGGGAGGAGGGATATTGCGTTGCTTTCTGTTTTCGTTCCAAGAACCACAAGCGCACCATGCACGTTGATCGATCGCAGTCGGTCCTTTCGTAGAGTTCTGGTGCCTTGTTTTGACACGAATTCTTTGGGAAGGGCGTCGTCGATTGATAGAGACCTGCGATATTTTGTAGCATTGGAGGGGTTATGAATGGGTGTAAGAATCTCGGATGGAGTCTGTTGACTTTGTTGGTCGGTGGAACGTCGCGCCAAAGTTTTCCATGTTAATTCCAATCGTTTGAAGAGAATTTTGCAGACGGAGTGGGTTTGGGATTCACATCGAGAGCTAGGGCGGCGCGGCCTTCGTGACGGCTTTGTAGGTAATATCTATCCAGTGTACCGGAGATGAGATCGCTAACGCCATAGTGCAAAGGTGATCCTGTGCGATGAGTCGTGCAGGAGGCGATTGTTCGGTCGGGACACGACGGAGCCGAATGAAATTGCGGCGGAGTCAGAAAAGTTACACCCATCGTTGGTTGCCCTCCAACCGCCACCACCGTCCACGAGCTCACGACCCCGTCGCGTTCATTCGCCATCTGACATCGTCCACCGCGTCGAACAACCACCCAGCACACTCGCCACCAGCTTTGGTTCACCCTTTTCCGCCCTTTTCTCGTCGCAGTCAATTCCTCCCCACCCAAAACTTGACTCGCATTCGCACAAAAAGATCCCCGCAGCCCTGCTCATTGCTTTTCGGCTGCATTGATACCTCATTCGGAACCCGTCTCACGAGTTTTCATCGCTGACTTGCGTCAATACATTTTGCCTTTGGCCCGTCTCAAGCCACACAATTCGACCCATCCTCACTCACCATGCTTGGCCATCAATTTGCTTACTCTGCGGCTCCAGTTCGGAAAGTGAAGGAGGTGCAGTTTGGTATCCTTTCCCCAGAGGAAATCGTGCGTCGTCTTGTGTCTTCGTGGCATCAAAGTCGTTGACTCAGCCGCTCGGATTTTCACAGAAAGCATACTCGGTTGCCAAGATTGAACATCCAGAGGTCATGGACGAGGCCACTCATAAACCAAAATTGGGTGGCCTCATGGACCCTAGAATGGGCACTATCGACCGGAATTTTAAGTGTCAGACGTGTGGTGAAGGGATGTCAGAGTGTCCTGGTCATTTCGGGCATATTGAGCTGGCAAGACCCGTTTTCCATCCAGGTGTGTCACCTTGCCTATATTGTTCGTCATTACCTAACGACAACATGTTTCTTCGTCACTCTTCAGGTTTTATTATGAAAGTGAAAAAGATCCTCGAGAGCATATGTGTAAACTGTGGAAAGCTAAAAGCCGACATCGTGAGTCGTGTCTCCTCTTCCATTACTCGTTTCGCACCCCCACCACCCAATTTTCTGGGGGCTCTCTCCATCATCATGGAGAACCCCAAACCCGCACCACGTTAGTTCCTTCGACAATCGAGGGCGTTCTTCCACCTGTCGCGGGGGGTCGTGTAACGCGCGTTTTCGATCGCTTGATCGCCGCGTTGACCTCATTGCAACCGCACAGTGTTCGGTTGGACACGGGGTTGCGTGGTGAAATGGGGGGCTGAACGAGGAGTGCGAAAAAGGCCATCCAGTTCGTGTGCCGTCAAAAGCCACGTCCTGGTTTTGATGGATCGGCCCGTCCACGCTGGGCTGTAACGCAGCCCCAGCGCGTGTCGTCCGGCCTAGCACTTCATGACTCTTTGATGTCGAATGCCCCCTTCCCTTGGTGTCGTTTCACTCTTCATGTACGGGGGGCTTCGGATCTTGTCGTTGGCGTAGACACAGCATGCTGACGTCTCTACCTTTTGCATATCCTTTTGTTTAAAAAAATCTCTCTCTGGCGACCTATCGCGCTTTATACTCACTTCGTCGACTCCTTGCTCGCCGGAAATGTAAGTTGGACCCAAGCTTTGCGGACAAAATCCGTCACATCCGCGATCCCAAAGCCCGGATGGCTACGGTCTGGGCGTTGTGCAAAACGAAAATGGTTTGCGAACCTGATGACCCCAAGGAGGAAGGCGCCGAACCCGATGGCGAAGAGGTCAAGAAGGGCCATGGCGGTTGCGGTCACGCCCAGCCCCAGATAAGGAAAGAAGGCTTGAAACTCTTCGTTCAATACAAGAAACCCAAGGACGACGATGAGGTCAGTAGAGAGTCCCGTTGAGATTAGAACTATGCTCACCTTGGTTTGTCGACAGGAGGTCAAGTCGATGCAGCCTGACAAACGGTTAATCACCCCGTCCGACGTGTATACAGTGTTCAAAAAGATGTCGGATTCCGATCTCCACCTCCTGGGTCTGTCCGAAGAATATGCTCGACCGGAATGGATGATCTTGACAGTCATGCCTGTTCCCCCGCCGCCCGTCCGCCCGAGTATCGCTGTTGACGGTGGTGCCATGCGGAGTGAGGACGATCTCACGTACAAACTTGGGGACATCATCAAGGCCTCTGCCAATGTTAGGAGATGCGAACAGGAAGGTGCACCCGCGCACGTCATCTCGGAATTTGAACAGCTACTCCAGGTATGCGCTCACCACAAGGCATCCTTCTTGAATTGAACGTTGATTTTATATGCACAGTTCCATGTCGCAACGTACATGGACAACGATATTGCTGGTATACCGCAAGCGCTGCAAAAGTCAGGTCGTCCCGTGAAGGCCATTCGCGCTCGCCTGAAGGGCAAGGAAGGACGTCTGCGTGGCAACTTGATGGGTAAACGTGTGGACTTCTCGGCTCGAACTGTTATCACGGGTGATCCGAACCTGGAGCTGGACGAGGTCGGCGTGCCGAAGAGCATAGCTATGAACCTTACGTATCCGGAACGAGGTTTGCGTTTCACACCGTATTTGTCAAGCTACATTTGCTCATCTCTTGCATCAGTGACTCCATACAACATCGCTTATCTGCAAGAACTCGTTCGTAATGGACCGACTGCTTATCCGGGAGCGCGTTATGTGGTTCGGGACACTGGCGAACGCATTGACCTGCGATACAATAAGCGGGCGGATGCGTTTCTGCAGTATGGATGGATTGTGGAGAGGCATTTGAAAGACGGCGAGTAAGTGAAAGCGCGTCCCTGACATCCTAGCAATGTCTGACTCTTGACTGCTAGTTTTGTCCTGTTCAATCGGCAGCCTAGTCTGCACAAGATGAGTATGATGGCCCATCGTGTCAAGCTCATGCCTTATTCCAGTAAGTATTTTTGCAATTGTATGGGTTCGTTGGCTAATGATCAACTATATAGCCTTCCGTCTGAATCTTTCTGTGTAAGTTAGACACGCGCAGGCCCAGCGATGAGTAGCGCGCATTGAACTACTTTGACAGCACACCTCCTTACAATGCCGATTTCGATGGTGATGAAATGAACATGCAGTACGTTTGACATATTGCAGATGTACATGTTTTTCTTACATCATTTCCAGTATCCCACAGAGCGAAGAGACTCGCGCTGAGCTGAGTCAGATAGCTTGGGTAGCAAAACAGGCGAGTAGCACTATGGGTCATCGAAAAGCACTGGTCTAACATCGCATCCCAGATCATTTCGCCACAAGCGAACAAGCCGGTCATGGGCATTGTGCAAGACACTCTTTGTGGAATCCGCAAATTCACCCTCCGCGATACCTTCCTCGACTGGAATGCAGTTCAAAACATCCTTCTGTGGGTGCCCGATTGGGATG
>OY751493.1:1154783-1178675 GCA_963565915.1 Entoloma clypeatum
GTATCCCGTTTGGTTCCGGCATCGGACGCTGCCTCACTTTACCAAGGATGATTTCAGTCCAGAGCCCGGGGGTTCGTGGAAAACTCTTATCTTCGTGGGTTGACTCCGCAGGAGTTCTTCTTCCACGCCATGGCTGGTCGTGAGGGGCTGATTGATACGGCCGTGAAGACGGCCGAGACGGGTATATTCAGCGCCGTCTTGTGAAGGCGCTTGAGGATGTTATGGTATGTTATGATGGAACGGTCCGCAATTCTCTAGGCGATCTTATCCAGTTCACCTATGGAGAAGATGGTATGGATGGGGCTTTCATCGAGAAGCAAAACATTGACACGTTTGGGCTGAATGACAAGGAATTTGAGTTTCAATACCGGGTGGATGTCACGGACCCTGCTGGAGGCTTTCTACCGGGCGTTCTACAGGTCGGAATCGATGATAGTTCATTGGAACTCCAGTCCAAGCTGGATGAGGAGTATGAACGGCTTGTCGCTGATCGTAACCTCCTTCGGACGTTTGTCTTCCCTCGGTCGCCGACAACGTCACCCCACTATCTCCCAGTCAATCTGCAACGTATTGTTCAGAACGCTATTCAGATCTTCCACATTGACCGACGGAAGCCCAGTGATTTGGAGCCAGCATATATCGTTGACGCTCTTCATGAACTTGGCAAACGCCTTATCATCGTGCGTGGCGATGATCCGCTCAGCCACGAGGCTCAGGAGAATGCGACCTTGAACTTCCGGATGCATCTGCGAGCTACGTTTGCATCTCGGCGTGTCTTGGAGAAATATCACCTGTCACGGGAAGCATTCGACTGGGTGATGGGTGAGGTTGAGGCCAAGTTTAACCAATCTGTTGCCCATCCAGGAGAGATGTGCGGTACTCTGGCTGCGCAGTCTATCGGAGAGCCGGCAACGCAGATGACGCTGAATACGTTCCATTATGCTGGTGTGTCCAGCAAGAACGTTACGCTTGGTGTGCCTCGTCTGAAGGAAATCATCAATGTTGCGACAAACATCAAAACTCCGTCGCTTACTGTCTATCTGGATCCCAAGACAGCTGGTTCAGCGGACTTGGCGAAGAACGTGCAGCAGGAGTTGGCGTATACCTCGTTGCGGACGGTTACCGCTGCAGTCGAGATTTGGTACGATCCCGATCCAAGCTCCACGATCATCGAGGAGGACTCTGTTTTCGTTGAATCCTTCTTCGCCATTCCAGACGAGGAAATCGAGTCCAAATTGCATCTACAGTCACCGTGGCTCCTTCGTCTTGAGCTGGACCGCGCAAAAATGATCGACCGCAAGCTCACCATGCACTACGTCGCCAGTCGCATTGCGGAGAGTTTCAAGACTGATCTCTTCGTCATTTGGAGTGAAGACAACTCTGAGAAGCTGATCATTCGTTGTCGTGTGTTGGGGGGAGCAGACAAGGAGGATGATGGCCTAGGTGTACTTGAAGAAGATATGTTTTTGCGGCAGTTGGAGCTCACCATGCTGAACTCGATCAGTCTTCGCGGAGTCAAGGGGGTCAAACGTGTCTTCCTTATGCAGCAGGATAGAGTCACGATTTCGTCCGAGGGCAGCATAGAGACCGGGAAACAGAAGGAATGGGTGTTGGAAACGGACGGTGTCAACTTGAAGACGGTCATGTGCGTTGATGGCGTCGATTTCAGCCGCACGTATTCGAACAGTTGCGTGGAAATCTTCAACGTCCTTGGAATCGAAGCTGCTCGAAACGCTATCATGAAAGAACTTCGTGGTGTCATCGAATTCGATGGTTCGTACGTCAACTATCGTCATCTGGCCCTGCTCTGCGACTTGATGACACATCGTGGAACACTCATGGCTATCACCCGCCACGGTATCAATCGCGCTGACACAGGTGCACTCATGAGGTGTTCATTTGAAGAAACCGTTGAAATTCTGATGGAGGCCGCGGCGGTCGGAGAGAAGGATGATTGTCATGGTATCGCTGAAAATGTGATGTTCGGGCAGATGGCACCCATGGGCACAGGAGCATTCGACGTCGCACTTGACATTGACATGTTGAAGGATGCTATCGTTGATCATAGATTACCGGTGCAAACGATGCTCGCGGCTCAGATTGATGGTGGAATGACACCTGGACAAGTCGCAATGACTCCATACGATACGAACTCTCCCATATGGCCCGAAGGTGTCTTCAAGGGAGACCAAGCGGCTTTCTCGCCTTTGGCCGTCAACAGTGGTGACGACACGGCCAGCTTCCCTTGGCTTGGTCTCGGTCAAAGTCCTATGGGTGCTGGTGGCATGTCGCCAGCTGGGCCTGGATACAGTCCTAGTTCGCCCAATGCCTACTCTCCCACATCTCCCAGCTTCGTTCCCCAGTCACCGTTTGGCGGAGCGACTTCTCCGTTTGGAACTTCACCATATTCAACGTCGCCATATTACGACCGAACACGCGGACCCACGTCGCCGACATACTCACCGACATCCCCAGCTCTCAATCTCACATCCCCAGGCTACTCACCAACAAGTCCACGCTATTCACCTACGTCTCCATCGTTCTCGCCGACATCTCCGAGGTATAGTCCTCAATCACCATCTTTCAGTCCGACATCTCCACGATACTCTCCAACGAGTCCGTCCTTCAGTCCGACATCTCCTCGATGTGAGTCACTTGTAGCTGATATGTATTGCTTTACTAATATCACCGTTCTTAGACTCGCCAAGTCAGTCCCTATTCTTGCTGTAGTTCTCTCTTTTACTAATAACTCGCCCTTCCCCTTCTACAAATTCCAGCTTGTAAGTGTTTTTGCTTTCCTTCTAAAAGCTTGCCTTCAAATATTGACTCTTGTTTCAGCCCCAGCCCAAATGTCACCCTCCTCCCCGAAATATTCCCCTACATCACCTATGGCATCACCTTCGTCGCCGAAATATTGTATGTGTTGCCCTGTCTTCTAAGGAAACGTTTTGATCGATTCTTTAATACTAGCCCCCACTTCCCCTGCTTATTCGCCAGCTTGTGAGTACATTATGTCTTGAGCATCCCACCCCGTCTCTAATCAATCTTTGCTTTTCTAGCCCCAGCTTACTGTAAGGAATAACCAGTCCTATAATATCTGCCAAACTGATCTTTTGCTGTGCAGCCCCTGCCTCTCCAGCATATAGCCCAACATCGCCGTCATGGTCACCTTCGAGCCCCGCCCAGAATGGAAACCGCGGCCATTCGTCGTATCAGACATCGCCTTCTTGGGATTGAACAGGACTTGAGATGTTTGTCGATGGGTTTTTTTTTCATCTTTTGCGGCAATGCATTATATCTATCTAGCTTTCTTTTCTATTGAGCAGCACCCACCATGTAGAATATCACACCCTATTGTTGAGCTAGATATGCTCGCTTCAGCGTCCAGTTTTGTTTGTAGGGTTAGGACGTATAATATATACACACTTGCGATAACCTCAACTTTCACGCACAAAGCTGTTCATCCTTCATGGCACTATCTCCTGTCCTTCGCAGCGCGTCTCCCACTATTCCCGGTACAGAATTAAAGCTATCATCCAAAAATCCCGTATCAGTTCGCTTATACAAAGTTCTCGGGAGCAACTTCGACGACGATGCCACGAAGGAAGCGCTACAAACGCTCTCAGATTTATATGTCACACCCTCTTCCGCCTCGAAAGAACCAATCCACGCTCATGCCGAAGATGGACTCCATGACGAGCTCGGTCCAGATATATTCTCGACACCTGTGCCTGGCCTTGAATCTCTTCTGGAGGAGAGGGTTCCAGGGGAGTCGGCGGCCCGGGCACGGAAAAATTTAAGACGAGATATGGAGAACAAGTTAACGAACGCTGGTAAGCAGTTTCTGGAGGCGTTTGGAGAAGTGGACCAAGTGTGTGTGCCCCCAACTCGATCGATTGGCTTTTGAGTTGGACTCATGTCATTTGACGCGTCCTCTCGTAAAGAAACTGGACGAATTACAGAGACATGTAACTAAAATGCGAAATAGCTGCAATGAAGCCGAGAGACAGCTAGCAATTGCTGCGGAGGCCAGCGGGACTCTGTTGGAACGTGCGGGGAGTTTAAGGGAGGAAAGGTCTGTCTCGTTTCGTGTTCGTTGTCCTTCTATTGAGCTGCCATTCCACGGCAGGCAGGAAGTTGAGGTCAAAAAGTCTATTGTGATGGCTTTTCTTGCCAAATTCACGCTCAACGAAGAAGAAGTCGAAGCGATCACATCAAGAGATATTCCCGTTGGGCAGCAATTTTTCGCAGCGATGGACAAAACGGCACGCATCAGAGACGATTGCCAAATTTTAATGGCTGGGGAGGATGGACCCACTCAGGCTGGGTGAGCTTTGGATAATTTCGTGGCGCAATGCCGGGATCTAATTCCATTTTCAGCCTTGACATAGTGGCCACCACGTCCTCGCATCTTGAACAGGGCTATGAAAAGATTTCCCGCTGGTGTTCCCATGAATTCCGACAAATGGGCCGGGAGCTCCATCTGGAGGTCACTGCGACTATGCGAGAGGCTGTCAAGCGTTTACAGCAACGCCCGGAACTCCTAACGTACGTTTTCCACAAAATGGCTATCCTCTTTATGATCTGACGTACATACACAGCGAGGCCTTGACAGACCTATCACAAACTCGCCAAGCTACCCTTTCAACCTCCTTCATCACCGCTCTGACACGTGGTGGCCCATCGGGACTGCCTCGCCCCATCGAGCTTCATGCGCATGATCCTCTGCGATACGTGGGAGATATGTTGGCATGGGTCCATCAGGCAGTGGCTGCTGAACAAGAGTTCCTGGATGGGTTGTTCGGGATGCAAAACCAAAGCCGGATGGTTGGGAGTGTCAGGGTTTTTGAAGGAAAGACAGAAGAGGAGGAGTGGACAAAGGAGTTGATGGATTCCTGCGTGGCAAAGCTCTGTGTGCCGCTCAAGGTGTGATTTTTAAATATATTCTGATGATCTTAACTTATGTTGTGTTGGATACAGGCCAGAGTACAACAAACGATACGGAGCCAAGAGAGCTGTATTGTTTCGTACAAGATTGCAAACTTGCTACAGTTTTATATGTTGACGATGCATCGGACTGTTGGAGACAAGGCACTGTTATCAAGAACACTCCTTGAGTTCGTCCCTCTGATCGTGCATATTCCTCTTGATCTCAATGCATTTTATAGGATTACTGATGTTGCATATACCGTGTTTTATGAATCAATAACAACCCAAGCACGAGTTCTTACCCGTGTTCCTCCGGTACATCCTAATCTTACTACTCAGCTCTCGTCGTCAACCATTATTGTGCATACAGGATGTAAACGATTCCTCCCTGACACCGCCTCTCATCATTCTAGATCACGCCCAGATTCTAAGGGAGATCATGACAGTCTATCAATCCTCACTGCTAAGCGACGAGGACGAGAGGGAACAGGTCGCTGGGTTCGAAAAAATTCTTGACATCATGGTCGATCCTGCAATTGAGGTGTGCACACATCGAAATGAGGAGAAGAAGCGGTTGAGACCCGGTTGGGATGAACCGGTCTTCGTCATTAATTGTTTGACCCATCTTGAAGTTCGCCTCCATTCTTTCTTTGACTTGATGATAATGGGCTGAAAGATTTTGATAGAGCATATTGGAGCCATTTTCCTTTACGCGGAACAAGAATACATGGGTCGGTATCTTGATCGAGGATCGGGTGTCGACATTGACCACCCAACACGTACGTTTTAAACTCTTCTGATATGTTGTCGTGATGTGACATGCCATCGTCTGCAGTATAACAACATAATAACGGATTCCGGGCTCCATCCAGTCATAGAAGCTTGCAAGGCTCGCGAACCGAACGTTTGTTATCTCTGTTCCCCCTCAGGTATCAAGATTACTCAATAGTCGCATAGGAGCCTCTCTCTCGCCTCCCTGCAACACAACCTTCCGCCCTCCAATCCGCTTTACACACCTTTTCGATTTGGCTTTCCGGGATTGAAGTTGTACAGTCTCCGCGACTGCAACACCTGACTGTGCAGCGGCTGCGCACGCGGATTCACCATGCCGCGCTAGAGCGCATGGCACGCGCGTACAAATATGTGTGTGAGGAGGTCAGGAAACCAGAGAATCGGTATGAGGCTGCGGCAACGTTGTTGGGGAGTGAACGGCCGTTTGGACAGGACCATCTCTTGAAACAAATCTTTGGATTGGAGGAGTAGCAAGGCAAGGCAATCTCATCACTGGCACTGGCCCCACCCTCATCGTAAGTATATGTCGATTGTGCATATGTTTTTCGAATACGCCACAAAACACAAATTTTAACACCAATGACCTCCGGGCGATGCATGGCCAATATACCTCTGGGAGATCCAAGTTGCGTCCTTGAGGTCGTTTTTAGACTCGGCCCGCCCAGCCGCGTTGCAAAGCCCACAGGCTACGATTTGTCTCAGATCGAGGGACCAAGATCGCAAGCTTCACCGCGATGACATCGTGACGTCATGGTAAAACTAGGGTATATAAGGCCCGTCCAACTCTTTTCCTCTTTCCATTCTACTATCGCGACCTGACAATCCCAATCACCTTTACATCGAACAATCATGGCCTCAGGTTGTATGCACACTCTTGATTTTATCATTGACCATCACGCTCACGGTCATGGTACTAGACGAGAAGGACCCCAATCGCGTTGCTGGCGGCTACAAGGCCACACTTCACAATCCCCACATGAACGAGGAGGTCAAAGCCCGCGCCCAAGAAAATCTGGCCAACATGGGCGTCGACGAGACCAGCAAACCCAAGGATAGAGGTAAGATCATCATTCTCCTCACAAACCTGTTCCTAATCCCTCCCGCTTAGGAGCGCGCGGGGATGGTACGTATGCGTTCGTTGTCAAGAATACAATACTCATGCATTTCGTGAACAGCTGAGCCAGGAAGCTCTGAATATGTGCCAGAGGACGAAGATTTTGGCGAAGGCGACGAAACCACTGGTAGAAGCCGCATTGCGACGGGGGAACATAAGGGCGGTTCCGAACATAGCCGTGTGATGGGAGGATATAAGGCGACGTTGAAGAGTAAGCTCAAGAGGCAACCGACATGAACGAATCTGACATCGCGTTACCCACAGATCCCAACGTCTCGCAGGAAGCCAAAGAGCATGCCGAACAGGTTTTGAAAGACAACGAAGCGATTTGAAGTTCTGTCTTTCCTATCCCTTGTTGAACGATAGATAGTTAATCCATAATTCTGTATAAAGAGTTTTGAAGAATGATTAATTGTGAGATCGCGACAGAGTGGTAACCTCCTCAATCCAATCTATGTACACGTGAAGATGAACCCATTTTAAATGTCGCAAAGCTTTGCATCAAGAAGTCTTTCTACGGGTGCACATCCATAATATGTACACACCACTGGAAACTGCAAATGTTGCGCTACAGACAACTGAAAAAAAACAATTGAAAACAAGTCCAGCAAGATATCAACGGCCTCGAGGAAGTGGTCCTTCTGCCTTGGGCGGGAGGGGAAGGACAACCTCATCACACCATGGAGCCGAAGGCTGGAAGTAATCCATTACTGTCGAAGAATGCCGTACTTCCGAAACATTGCTGACACTGGCGTTGGGACACTCGAGTTCCACCTCGTCAAAATCGTCATCATCATCATGGAGACCGGGGGTTGTCGGTTCAATGTTGATGGGTGGTAGAGTATATGCGCTTGACAGCGAATTCGCCGGGGTCGTCGTCGCAGTTGTCGTCTCTGATTTAACGATTGAAGATGGCGACTGCGTGTATGACTGCGTATATATTGGCGGACACGTCGGGTGGGTAACTAGTTTGGACGATGATGATGAACTTTCCCATGAAGCATTTTGGGTGAGTCGAGGAAGATCTCCGAGGTCTATGGGCATGAACAACGGATGGGGAACGATAACGCCACCGGCCTTTTCTGCATCGTAGACCCCAATCGCGGACTGTGGTCCCGGGGCCTTGAGGTCCTCTGCGACGGTTGTTCTGCGATTCCGAAGGCGGCGGATTGAAACACCCAAGACCAAGGCGAGGACGAGGAAGGCGACAATGCTAAGGGGAATTACCACAAGTGCCACCGTCGCCGTCGTTGGTTTGTTATTCACGAGAAGTTGGGGCGTTTTGGGCAAGGTATTGTTGGTGTTGGTATTAATATCATGACCTGCGTCTCCGATGGCGTGGGGGATATATGGCAATGATAGTGAACCAAAAGGCGATTGAGGATCTTCTTCTGAAGCAGAGGCTTGAGGGCGGACGGTATTCGCTACGGCGACAAATTAGGTTCAATATCATGGGGAGCAAAAGGCAAACTAACCAATCAAGGAAAAAGCTGGTGATCGAGAGATCAATCCAGAATCATTACATTCCGCTCGCAGGATATATGTTCCATCGCGTGTGACTTCAGGAACTGTCCTACGATTTTTCGCGTCAAAACGGCAAGGAAACACAAAAATCAATGATGACTCACAAGTAGGTGGAGCGAGAGTTCCCCTTGGACTTCTTCACTACACCAGGCGAAACGTGGCCACACTTTGGGACATCACCACCAACAGTGTGCCAGCCATCGGAACCAGAACGGCAGATCCGGAAAGTAGGGGAGGAGGTGAAGATAGGCGACTTATCTCGAACCCTCCATTTGGCCAGGATCTTGTCCCCCGTGGCGTAGGTGCTCCCTTCAGAAGGGCTGACCCATGAGACAGGGGATTCGCAGTGTTTGGCGGTCCGTGGAGAGGCAAATTCCGACATGAGGTAGAGGCGGGGGTTGTGATGAACGGGAGTTATTTCAAAAGGAAGTGCGAGTAGGAAGTTGAATGTAAAACGGAACGACCAGCGTTGCGGGGTAGAAAATGAAAAATTGCCTGAGTGAAAGAGCGGAACAAAGAATAGAACTGGGAGGCTGACAAGTCCGAATTGGAAGTATCGACAGAGCCAACAGATCGAGGTGCCGGTGTGCCACCGGATACAAATTGGCGGTTCAGTGTTGTGAATCTCAGAGGGAGAAAATGCGAAATCGCCAACCACAGAGACAATGACATGTGGAAACATAAAAGCACATCGTTAACGAGATAGAGGTGCAAATTTCAAACGCTTCGTTTCCGATGTCAAATGAACAAATGTCGTGACCCCAGTAGTTGGAACATTGATACTTTTGTGCCAACTTTGAGTGAATTGACCTGGGCCAAGGGGCCCGATGGCTGAAGACGACCTCGACGGGACATGAGTTCCACATTCTGCCAACTAGGATGTCGTCGATAACAGTGACTCTGCGGGGGCAACTTGTGCCAGTACTTCTTGTGCCTTGTGGATTCGGGTATCTTGCTTCAGATGTCTGATGTCTGGCAGACCATGAATCACCGGACACGAAGTCAACAGAAACCTATAGACCGCAGATACTGGCCAAAAACTTTGAAGCTTGACGGCCTGAGAAGTCGCCTTTTGCTGCGCGATACTGCATATCAAGGTGGGTATATGGACTTAGTTCTGGGTACTGTACATCACAAGCAAATTTCTTCCCGTCAGGCGTGCCCGTTCAAAAACCCATTCGCCATCGTTGGATCTAGCACCTGGACATCAACGGTGTGATCCATTTTTTCGCCCGCCGATGGGGGCGTCACATGGGGTTTGAGACCAGGAAAGCTCTGGACAAGTGCTTCGTCTAAATAGTTGCGATATGACTGCAGCAGTTGAGATAAAACCTGCATACTCCGCAATGCTGAGCTCGACTTACATCTATGGCGGAAATTTTCCCATTCATAAACTGATTCTCAGTCGCAGCGCGTTCGAGTCGCTCTCGTGTGAGCTGCATTGGGTTCCGCGAGTTGTCGGTATCGGCCAACACTTGGATGGGAATCATCGTTGGAATATGCTGGGCCATGTCGTCGATAGTCGCGAGATGATGGATGACCTCGTTGCTGTTGAATGGCCCGAGATGAAAGGGAGGACAGAGGAAGGAGGAGAAACGCACACTCTGAGTCCAACCTGTTTACCACCACCTGGTTTATCCCTCTCCTTTGTAGAGTCATTGATGACTGTTGTGCCCAGATTGTAGAGTGCATTAGCAAGACCGAGGAGCTCCAATTCGAGGTCTCCTTGCGCCCCAGTGGGTGGCGGAGACTCTGAGGATCTTGGAGAGTCGGGCGCAGCCATTAGGTTTTGGAAAGCAGATCGTGATTTTGAACCACTCAATGTCCACTCAATTTATCTTCTGCACTACTTATTTACTTCAGCTCAAAAGATCAAAGGTCGACGTCGCATCCCAATGTAATGTTACTTGATTGACATTGATTCCACAACATTTACAATGGAAACTGACAGAACACGCACTGCAACACGAAGGAATCACTTAGCTAGCATGCATGAATGCCTTTGCAATATCGTCCTGAAATCGCCGTATGTACGCCAGAAGGTCGCGATCGGGAAGCGCAGAATGGTCCAATGCTTGCTGGAGTTGTGTCCGAAGCTAGAAGCATCAAGAGATGGCCACATGAATAGAGATAATCGGCAGCCGAAAGAAACATGCATGAAACACGAAGAAAGTGAAAAGAGTTACCCTCAATAAGGCCTTCCTTTTGGCAGCCATCCGGCTACCTTCGCTTTCCTCTTCACGCTTAGCCTGAAGCATAGCCAGAGTTTCAGAAACCCTTTGTGCCTCCGTCAGAAGGTCATCAGGAAGATCAGCAAGACGCGCGAGTTCGAGTCCTAAGACTTTTGTTAAGTCACTTTCCTCTAGATGCATGAGGGACACACCGTAGTGACTAGAATCATCTGGGGCACCGTCCACTATTCTGGATAGGGATCAGGCAACCTTTGTGGTCATGTAAGTCAATAAAGGTTGATGGACATACTTGTATTGGAAAGTTATCCCAAAGTTCGATGTCGATGGACGAGTTCTCTGTAAAGCAATCCTTTGTTAGATGTACATCAGATATCATTTTCGGTTTTCCCCGTACATGGACAGAAAGATGTAAGCTTGAAAACAGTCATTGTCTTATAATCAACCATTCACTTTGGCCACTAACTTGATAACAGAAGGTTGACGAGAGAGCGTCGCAGTCAGCTCCTTGAAGTGTCTAAAGGCATGATGAGATCATATCATCGGAGAACGGAAATCCTCTTGATTGATACACACGTTGCAAAGAAAACAAAGGGCTAACACGAGATTATGAAATTGTGATGCGCAACCTCGCACGAGCTCACCTTGAGCGCAATTAATTCTTCGGCTATTGCGTGGGAAATTCCAACGCCCTCCCTGGGAGACGTCCCGCGACCGAGTTCATCGATGAGCACCAAAGACCTGGGAGTAGCCAGCCCTAGGATACTCGAGGTGTCATTATTGCCCTTCTGTGCAGAACGCGGAGTGGCACCTAGTATCATTGCAGAGGTCGCCATCTCACTAGCAAAAGTGCTCAAGCATTTTTCCATATCGTCGTCGTTCGATAGTCTGGTTAGCAGAGCATCATGGATCCTAAAGAGGAGGCTAAGGTGAAAAAAAATCGCAAGCATGAGCGGATTCACAGACCTAAAACTTGCATATTCAGCTGGCACAAAGCATCCGCACATCGCCATGACAGCAAGTAAACCGATTTGTTTGAGATAAGTGCTTTTTCCTATCGTCTTTGTCAAAATCGAAAAACTGTGGGCTGCCTTGGGACTTAGATATGCACCTGACATACTTCAATTAGGAAGCAATGAACATTGGAAAAGTCAGACAAACGCAGACCCTACTTTGGACCTTGTATAATTTGAAAGGATGACGAGTCATCGCAGTATACGTCATTTGGGACAAGCGTTCCAGCCGACTGGACTGTCTCCAGTACGGCATGCCGGCCTGATTTGATCGCTAGAGTTCCTGTGAACTCGGGACGAACTTGAAGAACTCCTTTTGAGTCAAAGCCGATTGACGTCCAAAGAGAACAGCACCATAATTATGTACTACGAATGAGGAGGCGGTAAGACTGGATTTACCGCCACAAACTACAAACTCACTGATTGACGAATGTGCAAAAGACCACAGCATATCCAATAAGGCAACCTTTGAGATGTTCCGGAATCTCGGCGGGGCGATTTGGATGAGGATAATCAGTCTTACCGCTTCTGAAGCTTTATAGAGTGCGCCGACGTCTAATAAGATTTCTGCGACAAGGTCTTGGATGATTCTAACGTGAAGGAGTGATGGTTAAGCATGACCTCCTTCCCGGATGACTTGACACTTACTTATCACTGAGAATCAGACTCTCATCCAAAGCGTCTTTCATCCTTGCGTTCATCTTTTTCTGCATTTGAAAGCAAGCTGCATCAATTTCAGGGAAAGAATAGACCTGGAACGACTGACCAAATCCATACTGGAAAAAAACCACTTTCCCTTCTTTGCCGAGACATTGATGAAACCCTGCGGGAGCTCGCCCACTAAATCTGCCTTTTTCAAGGTGAATACAAAGCCGTTCTCTTGATAAGTTACAATTAGCGGTAGATCGTGCTTCTCGGAAAGAGTGCGAGTAAGCTGGAATATATCTCCAACGTTTTCTTTATATGTCTCGCGCGCTACATCTAAGAGCCGATTGCAGTTGGCCTAAATTACCCAAAGAGGTCAGTAATATATCATCTTTTGAATTTGCGCACCTTCACTGCGTACACGCGAGCATTGACGGCTCCGATACCTCCCTGATGCAAAGGTTGGGAGGTCAGGTTTGTTAGTGTGGATGTGCACATACACACCTTAGCTGGTGGTCCATCCTCATTGAGGTTCCTGCCGATAAGTTCCACTATTTTCGTAAGGCGGTCATCTGAAACCATCTGCGCCATTGTTCAGTGCTGCAATCACAAGGAGTTGTGGTCGGATATTTGGCGCTATTCACGTCATGTATGACCCTCAGTAACTGCGACTGACTCCCTGCAAGGGCCTTTTGCAAGAGCGGAAGATTTTTTACGACATTGCGAAGGTTCAACATCTGAAGTACTCGAGCAGCAGCCGGCTTCGCGGTATTCGTGATGCGGATTTCTTGAGATGCGAGCTAATTGAGCATCAGCCAAGCTGATTTCGACCACGTGTAATGTCACCAAGTACCGAGGCAATCAGTTTATCGAGGTCCAATTTGTTCAAAATTTTCAGGGCATCGCGGACATCGGCGTATTTATCTTCGCTTTGAATAAACTCTGGGAGATTGTAAACTGTCAGCGATAAGAGGAGTTGAAACACAAGGCAAGATCCTTACCTTCTACAACATCAAGCCTCGCATCGATGACAGTTTGAGCTACGTGAGAAAGACCTTGCATACGACGATTAAGGAAGAGAGTAAAGTCTGTACCAGTTAGTGGGGAAAGAATATTAACCCTAAGCAGACGCGCCGCCATTGCAGTATATGTGTGATTCAAGGTCCTAGAAATACACAACATTCAGTCTACAGTACAGGGAAGGCCGCCGAACGTACCCGTACAGAGAGTAAGCGGATCTTTTATGCGCCACACTTCCGACAAGCTCGAGATTTTTCGCAGTGTCCGAGTCGATCATCATCGTACCATCCACAGGAACATAGCGTATACGCAGAGATCCAGCGGCAAACCTTGTGCTTAACCTGGCTTCGGCGTGTTTAAATAATGCACATATTGCCGAGAGGGCATAATATCTTGTGAATTCAGCGTGATCAAAACAATTCAGGAAAGGGCGCAATATATGCGCACTTATTTGAGACAGCAAGAAGCGTTCCTGCACGCTCATCATCATCCACACACAATTGAAGAATGAACTCCAAACCTGCATCATTCGTAAGCGGAAACTTGATGAAGGAAGCTGAAGGGCTGCTGACCACCGGTATCGTTCCAGTACTTTCTGCCAACAGGATCTATTTGTACCCCAGGGAATTCTTCTCGAATGAAATCCACCAGCATAGAATTGGTCATCGGTCTTTTCCCGTTGCTAATCAGTGCTCCTTCAGCGGCAGACAGGAACGTGTCTGGTACAAGGACTAATGCCGGCCGGTGAAGATGCATCTGATGGAGGGTTTTCACATATGTCTGGCAGTCTGCAAGCTTAGGATACGCATCAAAAGTCTGTACAGAATCCGAGCCATGAGCTTATACCTGAACGAGCATAACTTTGCCCGTATCCTTGTCCAAGGCAGCCATGCCCACTTCACGAGCAACGCCCCTGCCTTCTAAGAGCGCAATAACATAACTGGCTTCGTGTTTGGTGGATGTAGATGTCATGGGTCGCGCGGTTGTGGGCCTTGAAGCACCTGTCCATTTGCTATTTTCGACTGTAGCTGGGCGTGAATTTCCATACCGAGTTGTGAAGGGGCGGCTGGATGTGGTAGCTGGCCTAGAAGGATATCCAGATGATGGACGAAGCATGTTTTCGACAGGAGGGTTGTAGATTTAAATGACAAAAGAGAGTTACCCCGCGCGTCTAAATGTGTGGGTCATCGGAGTTCGAATCAGGGGCTACTAAAAGGACTTCGAGTGGCTTTCCTATCCTATCCCCCCCTCTTCTCGTCGCTCTACGGGTTCGTTCTTTACCGCTACATCTTTCCTTAACCTCAAGATATGGATCGGTCAGCAGCTGGTGCTTTGATTGGACACTCAGATGCTGACTTCGTAGCCAATCCGAAATAGCTATGCAAAGATCGAGAAAGTCGGTACGTCGTCATCTCACACAATTACCGGTATCTTTTCCAACTCTCAAAATTCAACGGATCACAGGCGAAGGTGCTTGAAGTTGAAGACATGCTTTGTCTTTGCTTACGATTGCATTCTACATCAACGGGACGATAGGAACTTATGGTGTTGTCTACAAAGCCCGAGATGTCAACACAAATCAAATCGTAGCTTTGAAGAAAATTAGGCTGGAGGCAGAGGACGAGGGTGTACCCAGTACAGCCATTCGTGAAATCAGTCTCTTGAAAGAATTAAGGGATGATAACATCGTCAGGTAAGGGCCGATCCTGAAAGCGTTCCATGTCACACTTATTTCTTTAGGCTTCTGGACATTGTTCACGCTGACCAGAAATTATATCTGGTTTTTGAATTTTTGGACGTTGATTTGAAACGATATATGGAGACGGGAAACCAAAACCGGACACCTATCACACTAGATATAGTCAAGGTCAGTGTGCAGCCCGACTCTCGCGTTCCTTTACAGCAACGCTTTCCTGGGATGTGTGTGGCCACCCTCGTGACGCCCTCATGGCGTCCCCATTCCATGGCTCAATTGACATCACTCCGCAACTCACGGATCCTTTTCCCATATAGAAATTCACTTACCAACTTAGTTGCGGTCTGCTTTACTGTCATTCACATCGCATTCTACATCGGGACCTCAAGCCACAGAATCTCCTCATCGACAAAAGGGATAACCTCAAGCTCGCCGATTTCGGTCTCGCCCGTGCGTTTGGAATTCCCATGCGCACATACACGCATGAAGTTGGTTTTGTCGTCTACGTATCTGTTGATCCCAACGTTTTCCCCAGGTCGTCACCCTATGGTATCGTGCACCAGAGGTGCTTCTGGGATCGCGCCATTATTCGACCGGAATCGATATGTGGTCCGTAGGGTGCATTTTTGCTGAAATGGCGATGCAAGGTGCTCCACTCTTCCCTGGCGATTCGGAAATCGACCAGATCTTCAAGATCTTCAGGTGAGCTTCCTGTTACACGCGATATGAGCGTGACAAGGATATCCCGGCGCAGAATTCTCGGTACACCTAGCGAGCAAACATGGCCAGGTGTCAGTGCGCTCCCAGACTACAAGGCTACGTTCCCTCAGTGGTCTCGTCAAGACCTTGCGCGGATTGTGCCGACTCTAAATGAGGAGGGCATCAAATTGATCAAGGTACTCTCCTTCGCAACGTTCCTCGAACATGCCGCTCATCATCATCCAGGAGATGCTGAATTACGATTCTGCGAAGCGTATGTCAGGTGAGTTTTTATTCTCAGAGATATCTGATTACTCCTTGGCTGAGTCTAAGCCTAGCAAAACGTGCGCTTACCCACGATTACTTCAAGGGCTTCAAGCCCTAAAGATATCATCCATACCTTGCTATCCCTACTTTTTTTGGCATTGTCATCATCATGCATTCTCCATGAACATCCCCTCTGCATTGCAATTCTCATTATATAGATATCACCACTGTCCCTATGTTATGTCCATTTGCAATTAATTCTCTAGGTTGCGAAATTATGCCTTACTGCGTCAACTTCTCAATGAAATTGCTACCACTCAAGATAATGTCTGAAACAAACGAACGCGATTTCTCGCAACAGTCGGCCTGGCGAAATAAATTCGGACTATATTGATTCGCTCCTTTGGCTGCGCTTTGTCACTGGGTTGCTGTCCTATGGAACGGTCGACGTCAATGACGAATGCGACGCGAAGGATGAGAAGTGTTCAATCTGTACATCCTCTCATCTGCGATTTCTGAACCGTGATCGTCAGGACAGCTTTTGTGTAGGACCCAAGAAGGGAGTGTAACGGTCTGTATTCAACTCATCGAGGTTCATCTACTCAAATCACGTTAGTTCGACTCGTGATGAATCATGAGAGTGAACCACTGACAACATCATTATGCGCGTTATTTATGTAAAGGGGAGAGTCGATTGTCGGCTGTGGTTGTTATCAGAGGACATTCGATGTCCTCTAAACCGAGTCGTTTTGTCACCGTCCAACCATGTCAAATAGACGCTGGAAGGGAGATCACCCATTTTCGCGGCATCATAAGCACCCTGATGGACCCACCACCCACACCCGGTGTATGCCACACTAGTGAATGCTCTAGGGTTCTGGTCACCTCGTTCTCGGCGGAAAAGGAGGCTGCGTCTTCCTGACCAGGGCTGGTATGTGACCGACGGGCGGACTTTGCAGCGCGAATGTTAGTAGTCGTGATTTTGACATTCAAAGTTTCTGACCATCCTTTCAAAGAGTGAAGGGACCAACCCCCATGGAAGATGTCATTCTGAGAGTAACTTTTCTGAGACGGTTCTGAGCCCGCTGCGCAGAGAACGACGACCAGGCCTCGAGGTATGTTGGTATTATGAATCTACTCTATATAACCAAACTCTCTGTGTACTTTTGCAATTTCAAGTGCCAGTGGTGTGTGGCTGCGGGTTCCAATTCAAACAACCCTCATATTCACCTACTAAAAAAAATATTCAATTTGGAACTTGGACCACTTTGTCGAATTGTCTGGGACCGTTGGCCAAATATCTCTGTCATCCTTTCCATTTTTCCGGCCGTCACCCGCACCTCGGAACACTTTCATGCTAGTCTCGGCGCCGAAATCCCTCAGTCTCTGGATCGGCCCAATAATACTTCACCCTACCGTGCCAAAGTCATTCGGTCTGGAGTATAATACCCTTCGTAAAACAAGACTGTCATAAGAGCTCCCTAACTGACAAGATGGGATCCATTTTTTCGACTGTGTGCCATCGTCTGCGCAAATTGGCCATTCGCACGATTATCGCCGGGCTCAGACTCGTAATTCCTACGCTGGACGTGGTTTTACGATCCATTGACTGTTCTCCGGGATTACCTGTACCTAATCCTAGCCAGCCTTACTGGATGCTGCCTCCTTCTCCCATATCGCAGCCTAACGCCGGGCCGGATGTGAGGGTCCCTGAATACGCCGACGTAGTGATAATTGGAAGTGGAATAACAGGAACATCTTTTGCTAAAACCATCCTGGACTGGGCAAGTGAACATAGAGGGGACCCTCCATGTGTTGTCATGCTAGAGGCTAGAGATGCCTGTTCTGGGGCCACAGGAAGGTGCGCGAATCCAGCTTCTCTCCGGATATCATCTATCTCCGAGCTTATTTTTGCATCCAGGAATGGAGGACATATCACGCCGGTTTTATACCCTGAGTATGGAAAGCTCAAGAAAAAGTATGGAATGAAAATGGCAAAGAAAATTATGCGGTTTCGTTTGGCGCATCTCCCGGAGCTCTTGGCCGTGGCAGAGGAAGAGGGTTTGTTAGAAGACTCGCAATGTCGCGAGGTTGAGGCATTTGATGTCTTCCACGATCCTGTGCTATATGAGACAGCCAAGTCGCAGCTGGCTGCTTACAGAGAAGATCTTCCAGTGGAGAGTACACATTACAAGACGTATGAGGGCGAGGGTTGCATAACAGTACGCTGATTCTCGTCACCGCGTTGATGTGATTCTTGACATTTTACAAGGGTTTGCAGTTGTCCCCCAAGGCCGTGGGGTGTTATTCAACCCGTGGGGGAGCAGTACATCCTTACCGCCTGGTGACTGGCATTCTGTCTCGTCTTTTGAAATCCTATCCGTCAAAGTAAGCATTCAGAATTCACCCACATTTGCTGCTTGCTGAAGGCTGAATGAAGCTTTCAACTATATACTCAAACACCTTGCATTGCTATATGGCCGCCCGTTAGCAAAACGGACAATTCACTCTATCAAGTTACGACCTCCAAAGGGATGATATGGACCCCTCACATCATCCATGCCACCAATGGCTGGGTCTCCCATCTCCTTCCAGGCATGCGCGGTAAAATTATCCCTGGGAGGGGCGTCATGACCATGCAAAGAACTTGGACAGAGTTGGGGAATATTCCCATCAACCACTTCAATTTTGCTCCGGGTCTTGAGACAACTGCGTCATGGGCGGGCAAACGTTCCTTCGTCTTCTATCCCGGTTCTTCGATGTTCACATATGATTATCTCACACAACAACCTGCGACACCGGAGATAATCGAGGACAAAACTGCGGTGTACCCAGCCCCGGAAGGAGAGCTGATGCTTGGTGGTCGATTTACGCACGACGTCACGGCCATTGGAAGTGCGGATGATCGAAGTTGGAACACGGAGACGAGCAAGTATCTCTTGAAAGTGCTCGATGGTTATTTTGAGGGCGGGAGGGCTCCTGCACCTGAGGACCATGTCAGCCAGGTATGGAGTGGAATTTTGGGCCTCTCGATTGATGAAAACCCGTGGGTGGGGAGGATCCCTGAGAAAATTTCGGGTCGACGTGCACCCGCTTTGCCGACAACACTGATCGGCTATGAGAAAGGGGCATCGACAGGTATGGATTCGAGCACGAGGACCTTGGCAGATGGAGAGGTTTCTAGATCGCTTGCTAATAATGGATTGGCGGCGCCTGGAGAATGGATAGCCGCCGGATATACTGGCGAGGGGATGGTCCATGCGTGGATGAGTGGAAAGGCGCTCGCATACATGGTTCTGGGTCTGGATGCTGTGGATAATGGAGAGAAAGGGGAAGGAAATGTAGAGGAGTGGTTCCCGGAAGTGTTTAGGGTTACTGAAGAGAGGTGGGAGAATACGGGAATCGAGGATAGGATTGAGGATTTTATTTCGTTGGGATGATGTTTCTGGTGGTACTATACATAGCTACTAGGTGGGGCTGGGATCTTTCAGTTTGCGCTGTCTTTTTCACCATACAAAACTTTAGACCTCCATATTTCATCAAACTCCCAGACTTCCAGACAATGCATATAATGGATTGCAATTTTTTCCCCCCCCTGTGAGGCGTATGAAAGTTCTTTTTTCAATTATTTTGCAATTGAGTTATCCGTGATTATGAAATGAATTGTGTATGTACAGCCACCATCGCCTCATGATCGCATCCGCCACAACAGCCTCGGAATGGACAAAATGCATCATGCTCGGCTGTAGATTTCCCTCTCCCCCCTTCACCTCCTTCCACCATGTTTCTCCGTCCCCTCCCGTTGACGATCTTTTTTGCTCTCCTTTGTCTCCTCGTTAACGTATCTTCCGTTGTGGGGTCGACTCACCGTCCTCCTCATATACGCCACCACCGCTTCACCAAGCGCTTGTCGACAAAGGGTCTCGTCGAGAAGGAGCTGCCGAAGCGGCTCCGGCGGCGCAAATCATGCGAGGCGCACCATAGACCTGCGAACTCGACTTCGGCGCTACCAGTTGTAGGGAACAGTACGAATCCTGTCTCCAGCCAGACGAGTCCTATGCCCAAACCGTCATCGTCGAAGAGCGCCGCTGGTGGTATTGGCCTTGGAAATATTCTTGCACCGGCTAATTGGCCCACCAAGACGCAGGCTGGCGCAGCGCCGGCCGCTACGGTGACATCCCCTGCTGATCCATTTCTTGAAGCACTTTCGGATGCGTTCAATAACGGGGATAATTCACTGTTTACGCAGGTTCACAAGGGTCAGATGACATACTAGTGAGCTTCCTCGTTCTTTCCACCATTGTTATACTGACTGGCTTGGGATACTGACAGTAATCAGGGGCTGGGAGCTTGTGGCGACACTTATGATGATTCCTCCTTCACGGCGGCCGTCTCGAAACTCATGTATGATGCCTGGCCCGGTGCTGCTGCTGGAGAAATGAACCGGTGAGTTTCAACATGGGTCAGAAATCGGCGCCGCACTCATCTCTATCAGCAACCCTATCTGTGGCCCGTTTGTGCTAGGACGCAAGATCATCGGCGCAACGGGTGCACTCGTGACCGCCGTTCCGGGGTCGTCGTTTGTGATTGTCGGTGGTGACGGGTTGTTGAACTGCGACGCCAGCGTGCAGTGCCACATCCCACTGACGGCGACGGTGAAGCATGGTGACAAGGCGATACAGGTGAAGATTGTTGATCGCTGCGAGGCATGCGCTGTTGGGGATATCGATTTGACGCCGGCTGCGTTTGCGGCGCTCGCGGATCAGTCTCTTGGAAGGACCGACGTCGAATGGTCTTTCAACAATTATTGAGGAAGGACGTACTGTGTACGGTCCGGGGACCAGTTGGGGATATCCTGGTACGATATCTTTTGGAGGCAAGATCCTCCTCGGAGAGGCCCCACAGGCTTGGAATGTCTCTCCCTTCCATGTCTCTCTCTCTCTCCGCTGCGCTCACTAGCTACAGTGTATATATTTGCTTTGATAGATGGGTCGCGGTTTGATATCGACTGGCGCGATTGTTTTCATACATGCAATTATTTACCTGGCCCAGATTGCCACGTAATGGTATCATATTTCGATTGTACGAACGGTCCGGGTATCCGAGCCTGTGTGCAATCGCGTACCGGTTCTTTGTTGCCGTGTGGAGGGAAAATATTGATAAACACGCACGTGGAAGTGTTTGATTCTATTGTGGTTGTGGCGGCGTGATTGTAACACTGACAGATTTGCTTTCGGAAGAGGGCTGGACACTGTTGCCAACGTCCGGCTCTACCCTGGTCTCTCATCTGCTCGCTGTTCACGGCGACGACGACCCGCCACGTCCCTCTGTTGCTGACTGTGGTGAGTCTCTTTTGTTGTACGTGCCCGTCCACTGTCCTCATCGCCGACGTATTATAGGGACCCACGGTCGACCCTCCCGTTCTTGACGCTACCCTCAGGTCCATGGCCGTTCTCGCCCCACCGGACTGGCAACAACTCCACCTTCCGAGAGAGAAAACGATGGATGGGAACAACGGCAACGCAAGGCAGCGGACGTCGCCGGCTAACGACCATCAAGCGCAGCACCAGCAGCCACAACAACATCTACCCCAGCACCAGCCCTACTCATACCCACTCCAGCAGCAACCTCAGGGCGGCTGGACACCCTCCATCTCTGCCGCACCCTTTTATCCTTCATTTTACCAAAATCACCAGCCACAGTCCCCGCAGACGTATCCCAACCAAATATCCCATCAGTCCTCTTATTTTGACCCAGCCAACGCTCAGTTGGCCCAGTGGGCGTATCAGCAGATGATGTTCAATGCCCAACACGGATTCGCGCCGCAACAGCGCCCTCCCGGAAACGACTACTACGCCCAAAACCAACTTACATCTTCCTTTAATCCTTTCCCGAGCGGTACTCCCCCTCCACATCGCAACCAACCCGACCACCCCCAGCAATTCGGACAGCCCGGCCAATTTGGTGGCTTCCACCCCTATCGCCGTCCAAACCGACAGCCACAATCACATTCTCCAGAGGGAGGTGACTGGCGATCGGGAACACCAGGAGCGCCGTATCCTCCTTATGGTCGTCCGGAGGCATCAGGATCAACATCATCCGTCAACTCCTCAAGCAGCCAACGCCAGCGGACAAACAGCAACCAAAGTGGTCACAGCGGCCATACTACCCCGTCGTCATCTGCCAATGGAAGTGTCCGCGGTCGAAATCATTCTTTGTCGGGTCAGAATTCTGCCAATAGCAGAGGCACCCCCTCACCAGCTTCATCGTCTCCTTCGACGGCCGCCGCTCAACTGCGGATTCCGCATCATCGGAACTCGTCAACGTCATCCTCAGGTTCAACAACACGGCCCGGAATATCCCCGCCTCCACCCTCGTCTACAGCGACAACTTCCTCCGCCACTGCGTCATCGACGCCGAGTACTTCGTCTATATCTGCCCCGATTCCACGCCCGGCGCGGCCCTCGCCTCTTTCGCAGGGTAACTTCACAGCTGAAAAACGCATGTCACGCGATGACAGTGTCTTGGATCCTGCACCAACTCCAAGCATGTTGCGAAGTGGCGGCCTCAAAGGCCGATTGCGAAGGGCTCTGTCATTCAATCCTTCGCAGGCTCTGAAGGAGGACGATGTATCAGATGACGAATCCATCAAAGCCTCAGGGTACAAGCCAAAAGCCCCCGCCATGATCAGCTCAGCGATAGGAAAAGCGAATGGAATTGGTGGCGTGTCAGACCCCCAGACATCTACTGACAGCGGCGATGATGCAGCATCCACAGCGACAGTACAGACCAAGAAAAAAGGCCGTGCCGCATCTCTATTCAACTCGAGGCTCAATGCAAGCACGGACAACATCTCTCTTTCATCAACAGTCAGCAGTGCAAGTGTGATGATCCGGAAACTGGGGTCGATGGGGAAGCTGGCACGACGGAACTCGTTGGCGGGGATTACCTCTTTGTTCAAAGACAAAGATAAAAATAAGGACAAGGACGACAAGAAGGGCAAGAAGGACAAGAAGAGTGGTAAAGGGGAGGCAAGCGAGGCGAGCGTGTCCCATGTCACCGCTGAGCTGGATAGATCGAGCGGGGACTGGACCGTCGGCGCGGACATGAAAGGGTTGAGCCCGGCAGCAAAGCTTGCGAGGCAGCACACTCTGAAAAGCAATGCCGAGGCGGCGGCAAGGGCAAAGGCGCAGCAGGAGGCGTCGAACAATGTCGCCGTTGATGGCAATGCGAATGGCCTCAACGGTGCGGGAGTGGCGGTCTGGGACAGGAATACAGCGACGAGACAAGGCTCATTGTCCCCTGTCAAGGGTGGTGGTGGAGGTGGGATTAGGATAAATGAAGACGGCACACGGGTGCTTGTGGAAGATGAGGATGATCAGAGCGATGATGATGGTCATTACGCACCCCAGCAGGCTGGGCAAAATTCCCATGCGGATGGATGGGACGAAGACGACGATTGGGCAGACGGTGCGGACGTAGGGGATGAAGATACGACAATACGGGTTGGGTTGGAAAAGACGAGTCTCGACGAGGGAACTTCCGAAGACCATGAGCCATGGGCTGTCAATGTCCCGAGAAGTATTGAGAAGTCGAGAAGGCCAGCAAAGGGTATTCTTAAATGTTCGTGTCATGATTTATTGTCGAGCAATTTCCGAATGGCCCTAATACCCGATATACAGATGCGGAATCCTATGACCAGCATATGCATCTGAGCGAACAGCCAACTCTGAATCGCATGCGGTCCAATTCCTACAATGCGCACCCTGGGAAAACTCCAGAGGTCGGGCCCTTGGCACATGTGCCGTCTGAAGGACCTGATCACATTGATGGCCTTTACAAACATCATACATCAGCACCGTCTCTTCCCCCTTTCTCCTTTGATTCCTCTACATCCGTGTCTCTTTCGCCCAAAGAAGCTCTCACATCGGTCAATCAGCCCCCTCCCCCGCCTGAAAAATCACTCTTCAATCACCCAAACTCGTCGGCTCCTGTGCTGTCCAC
>OY751493.1:1178875-1423198 GCA_963565915.1 Entoloma clypeatum
ACGATGACATCTTCGCCATTGATGTTGAGTCACAGGTCGGCAACCGCTCCGACGAGTAAACGCCTCATGTTTGCCCAGAACTTGTCGGTTTACGATACGTTCCCTGCTTCAGTCTATGATCGGAGGAGTGAGCCGGCAACCTGGAGTCGCTTAACGCCTGCTTTGGCACAGAGGATCAAGGAGGAACTCAATTCGTACAAGATGGAGGAGATGGAAGTCCACTCAGCCAGTCGGATCCAGTATGTTCCTTATTCTCGGACTGCATCTGCCTCGATCACTGATTACCTTTCCAGTACCCAATTCTTCGTTTAATTTATTGACGACCTCCACTCTTGTTTCTATTTTGGATCATCCGACAGCTTTCCGTCTCGTTCAAGTGTCTTACCCCATGCAAAAAAGGCGCCATCAACATTGCTCGTGATTTACCATCCGTTACCACCAAAGATATCCCACATATTATCACAGTCCTAAGGATACGAGTGGATACCCCTCAAGTCACTCAATACCTTACATCCGGCTCAAGAAAATCAATATACCCTCACACATGTGTAATAATTATTGCACGCGGTTCAGGACGGGCTCCAGTCATACCACCGCCTACCTATAAACTCGTTTGTACGCCGCTAGTCGTACATTACCGTTATACTCATCATTTCTTTTTTTCCTTTCTCGATGAATTGGACGGACATTTATGTATGCTGCCAGAACCAATACCATACACATCCCTTGATCGCCCCCCAACCACCCATCCATCCACTCCATTCGGTCTCTTCTCCTGTGTCTCGTTTCCAGCTAACAATCAACTTCATGTCCATCACACGTTGCCCCTCGCCATGCTTGCAGCTCGTTCACAATCAAACCCTTTACACTCGCGCAATTACCTCATGTCCTTCGTCTATTATATTTAATCCACTCGCCGTGCCTATTTCTGCTTGTGTTATCTACCGCCGTAGATGTTTCAGGTTCCAGTTGAAAATATACTTAGAAGATGACCCAGAACACCTTGATGAGATTAGTTGATCATGAAGATCGTGATAGATTATCTGGTTGTCCACCTCTGATTTGTTATCTGCCATGGCCGATCCAACAACCCAGTCGAATTACCTTCGGATTGCGTCTGAACATGTCCATTTCGACTGGGCCCTCGACTTTGATGCGCGGGTCATCTCAGGCTCCGCAACACACCACCTTCTCGTGAAAGAGGACGCTGTGAACGAGGTTATGTGCGGTTTTTTTTTTTGACCACCCTTGACGTCCTTTGCGGACTTACTGTTGTCTCCAGCTTTGACTCCTTTGAATTAGATATTATTGGTGCGGAAATCGAGGGCGAGGGGGTGGAGGTGAGCAATGTTTATCAGTTGATAGTATGGCCTGAAGACAGTGCCCAGTTCAGGACGGGAACGAAGCATGAAGTCGTGGGCTCCCCTCTCCACGTAGGACTGCCTGTGGGATTGAAGGCCGGTCACTATGTCGATGTCAAGGTCTTTTATAAGACGACCAAGAGTTCCACCGCCCTACAGTGGCTTGACAAGGAGTACGTGCAGTCTTCTTCTATTGGACTTTCGCGTATGTACTTAGCTGCCTCCCTACGTCGAGGCAGACCCAAGGAAAAGAGTTTCCCTATCTATTCAGTCAGTGCCAGCCGATCTACGCGCGTTCCGTCGCCCCCCTGCAAGGTGTGTGCTCAGGATATCCAACTGTCTTCGACTATTTAGTGAATCCTTCTTCTTTAGATAGCCCCTCAGTAAAGATCGTATGTCAACATGTTTCAGCCTTTAATTTCTGCTGATATACACTTCAGAAATATTCGGCTACTGTCACCTCAGTCCTGCCCGTGCTCCTGTCTGCTATTCGCATCTCGCCCCCTTCAGATGGGCTACCACATGGTGGAAAGGTCATTGGGCAAGATTTGGTCACCTATACCTATGACCAAGTCGGTCTACCTTGACAGAACGACAAACTTTATTCCTTATCAATTTGTTTGATTTTTTCCAGCCAGTTCCGATCCCCTCGTACATTCTCGCCATTGCTGCCGGTAACGTTCGTTACAAAGCCTTCCCTCAGTATGAAGACAAACAGTGGAAGTCTGGAATATGGGCAGAGCCGGAGCTGATCGACAGCGCATATTGGGAGTTTAGCGAGGACACAACAAAGTAATCTCGCGTGTCTGAAGTCTGTATCGACCGCTTAATTGCCACACAGATTCTTGGCCGCAGAAGAGAAAATCGTTACTCCATATATATTTGGAGTTTACGATTTGTTGGTCCTTCCCCCATCCTTCCCCTATGGTGGAATGGTGCGCTATTTATTTCCCTATATTCTTAGACCTCAATCACCTTTTGTGCATCGCAGGAAAACTCGTGCTTAAGTTTCTTGACCCCCAGTATGTGTTGTTCTGGCCAGTGGTTTTTGCATTCTCAAATCAAGCAACGTGCCATAGCTCTTTTGACAGGCGACCGCAGCCTTGTGGATGTCGTGGTCCATGAGCTTACTCACTCGTGGTTCGGAAATGGGATAACGTAGGTCTCGCCATCTCTCATGGTGGCGCAAGTGACATTTCCTCGCAGGCAAGCCAATTCTTCGCACTTTTGGTTGAATGAGGGCTGGACTACTTATATCGAACGTGTGTTGCAAGAGATCCTGCATACGCCTGCCCACCGAGGATTCTCTTTCGTGATTGGCTCGAAGGCGCTCTACAATGCCTTGAGCCAATATCAGGATCGGCCGAAGTATCAAAGGCTTGTCGTTGATTTCGAAATTGGAGAGGATCCAGATGACGCATACAGCAGCATTCCTTACGAGAAGGGAGCAAATTTCATATTGTATCTTGGTGTGCCAAACCACTGTTACAATTACACGTTTGATGCTGAATATCCACCAGAGTGCATTCTCGGAGGGTTGGATGTTTTCTTACCTTATGTCAAGGATTATGTGAATACATTCATTGGACAAAGTATCACGACCCAGCAATGGAAAGACCACTTATACGGATACTGGGAGAAACACGGTGGGCTGGAAAAGGTCAAGGCATTGGATAATGTCGACTGGGATGTATGTGGTGATGCCCCTCGAGACCTGAGAGCTTGAGCTGACGTTTGCCCAGGCCTGGCTCCACGGAGAAGGTATCGAACTTCCCGTCAAGATGGAATATGACACGACGTTAGCAAAGCAAGCGTATGAACTTGCGGCGCGGTGGGACGCTTCCCGCGACATAACGGACGTATCGAAACTGGACTTCAAAAAATCTGATTTAGAAGAATTTGACTCAAATCAAATCAGTGGGTCTGACCACGATTTCGAAATTTGCTTGATGATCGACGTTCTGGATCTAGTTGCTTTCCTCGAACGTCTTCAATCTTATCCTCAACTCCCACTTCAACATGTTACCCATCTCGGGGAGCTCTACGAGTTCTCTACGTCCCCTAATGCTGAAATTCGATTGCGATTCTACGAGGTGGCTCTAACCGACCATACCTCCACGTCCGCCCGTGCGTTTGCGGGTGAGGCGGCGAGGTGGGTTGTAGGTGACGACGGTACAGGGATCATCAAAGGCCGTATGAAATTTTGTAGGCCAGTATTCAGGGCGGTGGGAAAAGTCGATAAGCAGATGGCCATCAGCGTATTTGAAAAGAAGCAGGATGCATTCCATCCCATCGCAAGGAAGATGATCGAGAAGGTAGGCTCTCATTTGGATAGTGACGGTGTTACATTTGATGCTTTATAACAGGACCTCGAACTTACTCGTTCGCATGGTAATTAATTGATGGAACACATGTAAAAATATACTCAGTGCAAGAATCAGGGCTTTGAACATCTAGACTCATAGGAAAGACTGAGAGCTGGTAGACTAAGAAGACGTGTAAGGGGGATACAAACTGGCATGATGACATTTTACTTGAACCCGCCCCAGATATCTCCGAAAGCGTCATCTTTCTTTTGTGTTGAGTGTCCGCCGCCGAACGAGCTACCGAACGAGCTACCGATCAAGTCTTGAGATGGGCCAGAAGCTGCAGCAGGAGCGGGTGCACTCCATACATCGGTAGTGTTCAAGAGGCTGGCTTGGCCTGGTTGGTGCGACACAGTAGGAGGATTGACGGGGCCCCAAGGGTTAACCTGAGCGGGAGCTGGTGCGCCGGACCAGCCAGATGAGATACCCCATGCCCCAACGCCATTAGTCCCGATCAAGCTTGTGGGCTGTTGGGGCTGGGCAGTTCCCCAAGGCGAGGTACCCACACCCCCAAACTGACTAAATGCTGGCGTAGAAACGGGTGTTGGAGAGGAGAAGAGTGATAGAATGTCTTGTTTAACGTCTTTTTTAGGACCATCGGTAGCAGTGGCGGCAGAAGAAGACGATGCGGGAGGAGCATGGAAGTCCAGAGAAAAGATATCATTCTCGGGAGCTTTGGGCTGGGGTTGGGGAGGAGGTTGAGCAGCGGCTGCTACAGGCGGGGGAAGAGAGCCAGTTGTGGTGCTGTTATGTGGGCGCTGGGCAGTGGTATAATTTGCAGAAAGGAGCTGATGGGCTTGAGGTTGGCGTGTTATTGAGGATCGGCCAGACAGACTCTGGTTGGTTGTATGGGTACGACGTGATGCGACAGACGTTGTGGTTTCGGTTTGTGGCTGCTGGTGACTAGCAACTTCTCTCCCATTTGCAAGGACGGAGGGGTCCATGGGTATCGGACCATCACGGGCCCACTTCTTGGATTCGTACTTGGAGCGTATGAAGGACTCGATTTTACTGTGAAATCGTTAAACTAAGACTAGAAATTTGGGATTGCTACTCACTGGTCGGGTGGAGTATGTCCTGGCTTTAAATGGGCTTCCCAGTATAAATTCGCGAGATAGTTCCCCCATTTCTGAATTGACTATGATGCATGTCAGAGTCCGCGTCATAGCACACGAAATTTCTGCCGACCTCCATCTGCTCGGGTGTCCATGTGTCAAGATCAACGGACTTGACCTTGCTGATGTGTGTTCCCATTCCTCGATGAACACCTGAACATCGGATGCACAAAAAGACACCGCTAAGAATACGCTTTGAGCCAGACGCACGTATATCGCGAGGACGAGCACTCACATATTCCAAGACGCCCATCGAGGGTCTGCGACAAAGCTGCTGTGAGCATGCAGTGAAGATGGCGATCGATGAGGGTTGCACACCGTTCTTCTTGCAGTCTGCACAAACTTTGTTCTCTGGTTTCTTCACAAGCTCGCGGAGAATTTTAGTGAACCGCTCCGTCGTAGCTTTGTCTTGGCGTGACATAGTCGTGGACGGTATACGTGAGGTCGTGGTCGCAGTCCGTTGACAAGTTTAACCACGTTGTATGACTTATTTATATGTGGCCGCGTTCTCATTTGTATCCAGTCTCGCGAATAAAGTCACATTCTTGGCTATCCCAATCTGCCCTCACAACGCTTGTTATCATTGTATTCATGAATTCAATGTCGACACTGAACGGCCGAAAAAAGAAAAAAAATAATACATCCCTCTTTAAGGTATGGAGTTAGCATCGTCTGTAATCGTCAGGAAGCATGGTCGATGCAACATCTTCAACTCTGCTCTTTGTTATTGTCACCCAGATGAGCCCTAAGAGGACGTATTAGCGTTTCACACGATGAGTTAATATTCAATGACGGACAAGGTCTCGTCCTCTGCACTAGTAGTATTCTTGACGCGTAGATATATCATCGGAAGAGCGAATATGAGGCCACTGGCAAGGATGACCCAAGTCGATATAAAGAGATTCATATAGCTGGAATGCAATCGTCAGTGTGATCAGACGAATGCTCAAGCCTAAAATGCTTACGGGGTGCCTTTTGCATCTGCACGCCACGCGCCAGCAGCACCAGCGGACTGGATAGATTTGTCTAAGAGGGGAGGACGTCATTTCAGACCAGTAGACTGATTAGGTAGCCTTAAACGTACAGAATCCTGCGAAATGAGCCAGTTTGGCAGGGTCATTTGACATGGCGCCCATGAGCCAATATGCAGTCGTCTGCCACATAGCGTCGAGGAAGCCACAGAAGATGTACAAAAAGATCTTGCCAGTGTATCCTGAATCGAAAATGTCGATGCGTCCAGCTTCACCAGGGGGAACGGTCGCGCGAGTATAGTCCCTTGAAAGAGTCATAATCAGCCTTGACTCGATGAAATCGACCTAAGGTGTTCACGGACTTCTGGTAGAAGTATGCCCAGATGTGGACAAAAAACACAAAGATGAACAAGATAGTCCATCCTGTGAAAGCTCGTACACGGCGGTTGCACTGTTTACGATCAAGGAGCAAACCCATTACCAGGGAACCGAAGATCTGCGCGATCCAGTAAACAAGGTTGTTCAAAGCACGAGCGCGAATGTTGAAGATGGCGCCATTGTAGTCGTTAAACTCTTAAAGCAGTTATTAGTAGCACATTGCATATATGGGGCAAGAAAGTTACTGACGCCATGTGTAGAACCAATTGGAGGCGAGGAACATTGGGAACAGCAAAATGATCATGGGATCAGTCTTCAGGGCGATATAAAGGCCAAGGATCTCTGTTTTCCAGGAGGGATGCCGTGGAGTCGTGACCTTCGTGCCGTCAGTACGAATCATCTTGTTTGGGTCGGCCATGAGGAACGGGATAAAGACGCCTATGATGGTGAGGACGAGGAAACCGATCTAAATGGGTAATCAGAATAACTGGACATATGCAGAATTCGAAACAGACATAGGTGCCGTTACCAACTATAGATCATCACTCAATTGTCAAAAGATCTTGGGGTTTACTCTGGAAATAGCAGCTTACCAGCGTTAGCCTACGATACCCAAAGACTGTTTCAGTCAAGTTCAGAGATCAGATAAGACATTTCAATCACCGTCGAATGGAAATTTTGCCCAAGTGCAACGGAAGCTCCAACGACACCACCCAGATTGAAGATACCCCAGAAAATAGCAATGTATTTGCCCTTCTGGGCTTCAGTAGGGTATGCCATCATGAGCGACCCTTGTGCGGTCCAGAGAAGACCAGCGCAAATGCCAAGTATGGCACCTGCGCCAATGACGAAACCGCCCGCATTCGAATGGATATTTACAGCACTGTTCCGTGGATGATAAGGTTTGCCAATGCTGCAAGAAAACGGACCTACAGATACGATCCAATGAATAGGGCATAGCCTACGGTTCCTATGAGAAGTGTCAAGCGAGGGCCCAGTTTATTGTTGATGGACCTGACAAGACTTTTAGAGCGGGGGATAAGTGTATATGGAGGTAAGACAACGTACCCAGCGAAGAAGGCGCATGCAGCAAAAGTTGCATACAGAGCAGCGTTGGCATTCGCGCCAGTTGTCGTGCTCACTTGACCACCACCTCCCAGACCGTTCAGGGAATTGAAAAGACCTGTACTCTGGGTCGTTTCGGGGTTTCTGTGAATGCGTGATAGAAGGATAGTACCTGGACACATAAAACACACAAATCCCAGCATGACTACCTGTTGCAAAAGGCCTGTTAACTTGAGGAGAACGTGGATATACCGAAACGGCGGTTGACCTGGGTCGCCGGGTGGTAATAGAGGCCCCTGAGGCCAGTGGGGCGCTCGTGAACCTCTTGTGAATTGTCGCTGCCGGAGCCCTTCTCATTGGCAGCGTCAGACATGGTGGGGCACCGGTTGGCAGTACTTCTGGCAGCGGGTAGACCTGGGTAGACACAGAACAGAAACCATTCGAGATGGATGATATAAATAGCAATGTAATTCAATATCAGTCCCCGAGGCTCGGATAGGAGCACGCGCTCGACAAGCCGCTCGGACCACGTGTACATGCAGGCTTCTCCATCCGCGCCATATCTCCGAATTTATGGCTCCCGATGTACATGCAATCCTTCTGAGGTTGGCCATTATCAAATCGCCTCGTCGGTCATAATCTAACCCTCCACGGCCTACTTGTCCGTCTGAAGGATGACATCTTGTGATGGTCGTCTGTGATGGCCATCTAACGAACATGTCCACCCCTGGCCCCATTCCGTTTCATAACCTACGTGTACCCACAAATACTCGATGGGGCGTGGCGCCCCGCTTTCTAATTGCTGGGCACGCAGGGGAGGCCTGGCTGCCACTCAGACTCTGGCCCGGGACATACCAGTACCGGAGACGTATCCTGAACTCTGGTGAGAGTGTAGGGCAACATTTCATCTGGAACCTATTTTTGCAAAACGGTCAAGACGGTCCGTGTTGTGTGCCTCGGATGCCCTCTCATTTCTTGGATGCAGCCGAAATCATCCACTCGTATACTGATAGCGCTGAGGCCAGCATGGTTGTCAGTGCCTAATAAGGGCCACAGAGGAACGAAGACACGGTAATTTGAGGCCATCTGCATGGCAAACTTCCGCGTCGCCGGCTGTTTGAAATGACTTGTCTGCAAAATGGAGATAAAGTGGCAACCCGAATTGGTGGGGGCGCACAACGTATGTCGTTTAACATGGCGACGCAAAACATATACCACATTTTCGCTGTGTATTCCAGACCAAACATGTCAAGTCTTTGTGAATCTGGAGGAGTTGAAGGTACTCCCTGTTTTCTCATTCAGCTCCAGTACTTGTAATGGGAGTTGAAATGGGACACCCACTGGCACTGATAATTAGCGCTGCACAAGACAAAATGCAAACTTTGGCCTCTGCAAATGATAATGAGAAAGGGTTTGTAAAGTAAAATTTTGTGAACAAGACTTTGGCTGCACAGAAAGAAAACCTTTCTTTGCACCAAAAAATAATGCAATGCTTTGAATTTGGCTATAATATTCTGAAAGAATTTGGCATCTAAGTAATAAGATATTTTGCTGAGGGGAAAAAACATATTTCTCTGGACAAAAGTTGAAAGAGAAAGTAATGGGAAATTTGTATTTTTCACATTTCACTTTGGCATTAAGAATGTTTTGGTTTTGCATTTGCCATGTGTTCTGCCAAATGATTATTTTGTCAATTGCTTTCAAAACATATTTTGCATGTGCCAAATCAAATGTTTTCTTAATTAATTATTATATAAAATTAAATAATATGATATTATTATAATAATATTCTTAATTATCAAAATATAAAAAAACTAATATAAAATTTAAACTTCACATGTGCCAAAGTTTTTTTTTCATTTTTTGCACATGTGAAATTTGAAAACATTTGATTTGGCACATGCAAAATATGTTTTGAAAGCAATTGACAAAATAATCATTTGGCAGAACACATGGCAAATGCAAAACCAAAACATTCTTAATGCCAAAGTGAAATGTGAAAAATACAAACTTCCCATTACTTTCTCTTTCAACTTTTGTCCAGAGAAATATGTTCTTTCCCCTCAGCAAAATATCTTATTACTTAGATGCCAAATTCTTTCAGAATATTATAGCCAAATTCAAAGTATTGCATTATTTTTCGGTGCAAAGAAAGGTTTTCTTTCTGTGCAGCCAAAGTCTTGTTCACAAAATTTTACTTTACAAACTGTTATGCTTAACAAACCGTTCCAAGGTTCGGGCAGAGTATGCAGGAAGTGGAAAGGCGAAGAGCAATGTGATTGCTAAATCTAAGGAATCTACTACAGTACAAGAGGTTTATATAGGTACTGACTATAGGCGGTAGCGGATGAGTCAGTACTGCGGAAGGCAGTGTGCATGAGTAAGGCGACTGTGGAAGGCTATGTACAATGAGTAAGCTGACTGCGGGAAGCGAGTCAGCGTGGGAGCGAAGTATACTAAAGGGGATGACGAAGTAATGTAGTGAGTCAGACTGGAAATCGAAGGTTGCGAAAGTAGACATTAGACATAGTAAGTTCGTAAGAGGGTGCCGAGTCGGGCCAATAAGTAAAAGATATGACGTGGTCCTCATACCATAGAGTCCGTAACATGTTCCCCTCTCCAAGCTCTGTGTCCTCACAGAGTCACTGTCCCCATCCCTCGTTGTTGCCGGGATCAGACCAGTTCGGACTCTCCTTGAGGCTCCAATCATATATCAACTCCTCATTGATGGCTACAGCGGCCTTTGATGGCCAGCCGAATACGTCGATTTTTGATGATGAGGGTGCTGGTGTAGTTCCCAAGAATTTGTTTCTCTTTGGGAGTCGGGGCGACAGGGAGATTGGACAACGAATGAAGTCGGATATTCATCTGGCGATGAAGGAGGTCGGCAAGGGAAGTTTCGAGGGCATGGATTTGGTCTCTCATGGAGAGCGCTTTGTTCATAAGGGCGGCGATGGCGGGGTTGATGTCGGTGGTGGAGGTGGAGGTAACGATGGTGTTTGACATGGCGGTGAGGATGGTTGAGAGATAAAAGAAGAATGGGGTGGCTATGTTGGGCAGGAAAAAGACTAGAGTGGGGAACTCGGTGTGTGGTTGACTGATGAGGTCGATACTGCCATGGGTTTTGAGAACTCGTCTTTTATCGTGGACGAGACGGGTTCTGCCGATGGAAATCACGGATCAAATCCTGAGCGTTCTGAACATTAACTCAAGGTTCCCATGTGTTCTCTTCTGGGCCATATCCTTCCCACTGGACGAGGTACTGGATCTTTCCGCGGAACTTTCGAGAGTCTAGGATTGTAGACACATGGTACTCTTCTCGTCCTTCGACGATGATCGGATCAGGGGCTGGTTTCTTTTTCTGGATGGTGTACTTCGGAGTTTCATATGGTGACAACAGGGTCTCATTGAACACAGGGTGAATCATCTTCCAAGTCTTTGGAAGATCAAGAAGATATGCGCTAGCTCCTTTCTTCTCTAGGACTTTGAATGGTCCATGTCGGAGTGCATCAAGTTTCTTTGAGGGGTGATCGGTCCTGATATTAGTCCCTTCCAGCCACACCTTGTCCCTGATGCAGTAGTTCCAAGATGGACTTCGCCGTGTATCAACTGTCTTCTTCATCTGATCCTGTGCTTGTTTCAGTGCTGCATTGGCTTCTTCTCGTGCCTGTTTGAGTTTTTTCAAGAAGTTGTTGGCAGCCGGATTGGTATCTTCTAACATGAGTTCTCCCTTCCAAGGATGTAAACCGTAGTTGAGGTAGAATGGGGTGTGCTTCGTGGCCTGATGTTCTTTGTCATTGTACTGGAACTCTGCGATTGCGATCCACTCAGCCCAATCATCCTGTAGATGGTTGACAAAGTTCTGTAAGAACACTTCCGTTTCCTGATGTGATTGCTCAGCCTGTCCATCAGTCTGTGGGTGGTATGCGGTGGACAGGTTTCTTTTGATCCCTAGCATGCAGCAGAGTATCTCCATGAACTTTGCAGTGAATTGCGGTCCCCTATCGCTGATGATCTTCTTGGGGATCCCATGAAGCTTCCATATCTGATCCCGATAGATCTTGGCTAATCCTTCAGCTGATAATTCCACGGTTGTCGGAATGAGATGGAGCATCTTCGAATGTCTATCTGTGATGACCAGAATCGCATTCTTTCCATCAGACTCCGGTATTGGTCCCATGACGTCAATCCCTATGTCTTCCCATGGATGACTTGGTGCTGCATGGGGATGTAGCGGAGTGTGTCGTTTCTGTCTGTTGATCTTGTTGCGTTGACAGGTGTCACAACCCTTTACGTACTTCTTCACATCATGCAGGATAGTAGGCCACCAGTAGGTATGAGTGAGGAGTTCATGTGTCCGATATTGTCCTGGATGTCCAGCCACTGGTGCATCGTGTGATTCAAACATCAGTTCTTGACGCAGTTGTGGGTCTGGTGGAACATAGACTCGTTCACCTGCATATGTGATCCCATTCTCCTGCTGATACCAATGAGGATTCTTTTTTAGACCCTGGGCTACTTCTGTCTCCATGCGGTTTGAACCCTTGATGCATGCGATCCACGGATTTTCGATGGTCATGACGTTTCCAATTTTGATGGAATCAGATGTTTCACCCCCTTCAAAGAATTGTTCCTCCGTGAACATCTCCATTTGTACCACATCTTCTGATTCCAACCGTTTCAAGAATAGTCCCTCCTTGAGCATTTGGTCACTGTCTTGTGGTTCGAGTTCCGCTTCATACCAGGGTAAGCGCGACAGGATGTCCGCTTTCGCATTGGTCTTGCCGGGTACATGCCGTAATTCAAAGTCATAGTCTTGTAACTTCATTTTCCAGCGTCGCTGTCGTTGATTCAGGTCCTGAGGACAACAGAAATATTCCAGGTTCTTGTGATCGGTCAAGATTTCGAAACGCTCCCTGGCTTCGAGCAGATAGTGTCTCCAATCTTTCAATGCTTCCACAACCGCCAGGAGTTCCTTGTCGTATATCTCGTAATTCTGTTCGGCCATGGACATGGTCCGTGACAAGAACACAATGGGATGCCATTTGTCGTCTTGCTTCTGAGAGAGTACTGCTCCAATTGCATAGCCCGATGCATCGGTTTCAACCCTGAACTGTCCCTCTGATTTTGGTAATGCCAAGACTGCGGCCGATGTAATTGCCCGTATGAGACCTTCAAAGGCTTGCTGCTCTGTTGGTCCCCAAGTAAATGCCGTACCGCCTGTGAGCGCGGTGAGATGTTTCGCAATGTTTGAGTACCCTTCAATAAAATGTCGATAGAAGTTGGCAAATCCAAGGAACTTCTGAACTTCCTTTTTTGATGTGGGTGCTCGCCAGTTTTGGATTGTATCCACCTTCTCAGTTCCCATCTCGACACGTCCCACACCAACCACATATCCCAATATAGGACATTTCATTACTTCCCATAAACACTTCTTCTCCTTTAGGAACAAATCATTGTCCGATAGGATCTGTAGGATTTCTTTGGTGTTTTGCGCGAGTTCTTCCTTGGTTTTACCGATAACCACAATGTCATCCATGTAGATCACGCAGATACGTCGGCAGATCTGGTCCCGGAATAGACTAGCCATCATTCGAGAGAACGTTCCCGGGGAGTTGCAAAGACCGAAAAACATGACCAATGGTTCAAACAATCCTCGACTGGTGAGGAAGGCAGCTTTCCATTCATCGCCCTCCTTAATCCGGATGTTGTTATAGCCCCACATGATGTTCATTTTATTGAAGTAGACTGCATCTTTCAGCACGTCCAAGAGATCGGATATTCGTGGGAGTGGGAACTTGTCTTTGACCGTGAATTTATTGACCATGCGGTAATCTTGTACCAATCGTTTGGAGCCATCCTTCTTGTTGATGAAGAAGCAAGGGGAGGCATATGGGGATTTGGACGGACAGATCTTTCCTGTTGCTAGACCCTCGTCAATGAATGCGTCCAATTCCTCTTGTTCCTTTTGTGTCATAGGATATATATTTCCCCCTAGTTCCTTTGGTGCGTCCGGTGTAAGTTCAATACCATGGTCCCATTCCCTCTCCTTTGGGATCTTATCAAAGTTCTCCTTCTCGAAGAGATGAGCAAATCATTCAACATATGAGGGTCGTTTGGTTGTGGGAGGTGGTGTGGGAGTGACAGCTTCCAAAATAGGGTCTCCAGGCTTCCATTTCTGATCCGACTTTTTGGGTGCATCTTTGTTGTGCACCTCAACCATGCGAACCCGGTGTTTGTGACCATCAAGGTTAACCCTGAAATCCAAGTGTTTGGTTCGACATGTTGTTGGGCACTGGTTAAATGTTACCGCGCCGGTTGTCCAATTGATTGTGGGTTGTGGTGTACCAACCAGTCATGTCCCAAGAGCATGTCCGTTCTCCCAATGTCCAGTACCATTGCTTCCATGGTTTCCTGATGTTCTCCCAAATCCAGTTTGACTTCGGCAAGTTGGCTCACTTTCTGTTGTCGATTTGGTGATCTATCCGCATTTAGAATTGCTATGGATGGTATTCCTCGCATGGGGAGGTTCTGTTCGCATACTATTCTGGGATGGATGCATGTGCGTTCACATCCGCTGTCAACCTCAGGTCGGATAACCTTTGGTCCTCGTCGTGTTTTGAGCTGAGCTAACAGCCTGATCTCTCGTCTTTTCAGAGGTTTATCTCCCTTCACAATCTTAGTCGATGCAGCGGCTCGCTTGGCAGGGATGACATAGGTTCTATTGTCTGCAGTCATACAAGGCAAGCAAGTCCGTTTAATAGATAAGGGTCGCGACTTAGCGTCGTTTAATCGGACCCTTCAGGAAAATCCTTCTCGTCGGCTTCTAAGATTGTGGTTTCATCATTCTCGGCATCTTTCTCGGACACCTTCCTAACCCTTCCGGAGTTCTTCTTCGGCTTGCAGCAGTTGCGCGCGATATGGCCTTCTTGGTTACAGTTGAAACACTTGCGACCATCTTTCTTCTTTGGAGTGCTACAGTCTTTAGCCAGATGACCGAAGCATTGACAGTTGTAGCAACGGGCTACTCCTGCTTTGTCAATCTCCATGGCCTTGCCCTGACCACCATAAGTGGTACCCGATCCGGTGCGCATGTCGCCGCCACCTCGGATGACCAGTGCGTGTCCTTCCATTTGTCGTCCTTTGTTTCGGATCTCCTTTGCATAATCGGTGTATGTCTTGCCATCACTAGCCACTTGTTCAGAGATTCTGTGGTTGATGTTCTTCTCTAGGATGTATTTTCCAGTTTCTTTGCCAAGGTTTGACAGCTTCAAGAGTTCTTCGAATTCATCCAAGAATTTGTCAACAGTGCATTTCTCTTGTTTCAGGACTTCAAGTCTTGCTTTGGCAGCAACCAACTTGTTGGTGATGGAGAATCGTGTGGCGATGTCATCAGAAAAACCTAGCCAGGTGATGTTCTCGTTGTCGACAGCAAGAGTGTCTAACTTGTTACTGGCCCAGTGTCTGCCGGACCCTTCCATCATACGGGATAGCACCGCAAGAATCTTCTGATCATCTGTGAGGCTCTTTTGGAACCTGATGTATAGTTTGGTGGCTTTCCACCACTCGTCAAAGGTGTATCTGTCCTTGAACATCCCAGGATCCTTGATGATCTTGGATGTATCCATTGTTTGTACAGCCGGAGCTTCTGCCATGTTTAGAGTCTGCGGAGGAGAAGAGGAGTCGGGTTGTTGGGATGAAGATGGGGTTCGGGATACAGGTAAGGATTGAAAATGAGTCCCTGTTCTAGGCATCTGTTCGATATCTGACTGCGCGGAGTCAAAAGTAAATTCGTCAGGGGACTCGTCGGCGGAATCGGTGGCAAAACGTTCAGAGTATTTCCTCTGTAAATCTCTAAGGAATCTCTGTTCCTGCGCGTCTGTTGGTTGCGAGAAGGGGTCAAGTCTCTCGTTTTGTGCCCAGCGGTTGTACTCGGTCTGTTGTTCTTCGGTGGTGAAGTGGGCGTAGATCTGCTGCTTCGAGTAAGACGTGATGATGTGGCTCTGGGACGTCTCGATGTGAGCGTCCTAATCAATCTTCTGATAATGGTTGTCTGGACACCGATAAACTCTCTGATCTCTGTGATCTGACCTGTCTCAGGTCCTTCTTGAACACGAAAACTTTCGAGTTCGTTCTGTCGGGCGTTGTAACGCGCGATCTGGTGTTGCTGAGCAAGATGGATGCTCTCTGCTATCTCGCCGTGGGGGCGATGCTCGTCGTTGTCTAGTTCTTCGTCAAGCACCTGCTGTAGGATGCGACGGATCTCCGATTCAATGTACTGCTGAATGAGTGTAAAATTGATACTGTCTCAAGGACTTAGCTCCTCCTGTCGGGCTTCTGGCATGCTGAATGGGTTACTGGTGAAGTCTTCAAAGAAGCGCGACGTCTTGACTCGTCTGGTAGTTGCTCTCTTCGCTCTGGGCGAACCTAACAAGATTTAGCAAGTTGTTATGCTTAACAAACCGTTCCAAGGTTCGGGCAGAGTATGCAGGAAAGTGGAAAGGCGAAGAGCAAAGTGATTGCTAAATCTAAGGAATCTACTATAGTACAAGAGGTTTATATAGGTACTGACTATAGGCGGTAGTGGATGAGTCAGTACTGCGGAAGGCAGTGCGCATAAGTAAGGCGACTGCGGAAGGCTATGTACAGTGAGTAAGCTGACTGTGGAAAGCGAGTCAGCGCGGGAGTGAAGTATACTAAAGGGGATGACGAAGTAATGTAATGAGTCAGACTGGGAATCGAAGGTTGCGAAAGTAGACATTAGACATAGTAAGCTCGTAAGAGGGTGCCGAGTCGGGCCGATAAGTAAAAGATATGATGTGGTCCTCATACCGTAGAGTCCGTAACACAAACCCTTTCTCATTATCATTTGCAAAGGCCAAAGTTTGCATTTTGTCTTGTGTATAATGGAAGAAGAAGATCATCTAGCCTGAGAACGCACGGGTTCGCTGTGAGATATAGTGTTGATCAATGGAAAGTCCGATTGGGATGGGCCATTCAGTAATCTGGATAGCGATTGATGATGGACTGTGCACGAATATTGAACAGCACATCGTCATTGTACTCTTCTGCATCTGCACAGTGTGTGAATTGGTGATGCATGGATAGAATCTGTGCAAAACCAATTGAAAGAGAAGTACTTGTAATACATACCCCGAACTCTCCTGCTTCGCCCTGATTTGTTCGTTGCATACGTAGGTAAAAAGTGTGGCGTGCAGACCACGGGCGGCAAGTGCGCGTCGAGAGAAGCGAGAGAGCGCAAGCACAAGAGAGACGAGAGGGACCCGAATGAATGAATCCATACTACATACTACATCCCTTTTTATACTACTTCGTCATGGCTGACCAGAGGACCCAATATAACCGAAACCTGCTAAGAAAGGAATCCAAGAAACTAAATATAACCTAGAGCCGGGGTGCCATCGAGAGGGGTGCGCTCAGACCGTGTGACAAGATCTGAGGCCAGCCAGAGTCGATCCCCCACATCTCCTCCCAACAGACGAATATCGACCTTCCATGGTTGATCCTACCACTCCTTCGTCATTTATTCCTCCACTCCTTCCAGATCCTCCTTGTCGACATATTCTGTGACTTGTATTTCCTTTCTTGACCGCGTGTGGTACGGAACAAGGCGGAAGGCGCCGAAGCTTCGTTTGTGGAGCGCGCCGTTGACATCCGCGAGAGTGTACGATCCACCTGTGTGTCGTTTGACGACGAGCATTGGTCTGAAATATCTTGGCCGGCATTTCCTATTTTTTCCTTTCTCAATCTTCTTATTTAATACGAGGACAAACGCGCCGGGTTTAAAATTGTAGTCGGCAATATTATGTTTGTTTTTCTTTTCGAAGTCTGCAATAGATTTGAATCGTGCATTGATAACACGTGAACGGATCGTTTCGAGGTTGTCGTCGCGTCGTTGTAGCTGCGCAGCACGGTTGGCAAGGAGTTCAGATTCGGATAAACGCCTGTCGAAGTCGGGAAATAAGAATGTCGCTTCTGTGATGTCGAAGGGAGGAGAGGCTCGGTTCCGGTGACAGCTTCGTAAGGAGACATGCCGAGTCGTCGTCGTATGGTGATACGTTCAGCCCAGAAGATGAAGGGAAGATGCTTATCCCATTCGCATAGGTTACCGTCGCAAATCTTCACGAGGGCGTCGCGTACGTGCCTGTGTGCATTCTCGACGATGCCGTTGGCTTGGGAATTGTACCCGCTAATCCGGATATGATGTATGTTGTATCGCTTTGCAAGCCAATCGATGGCTGCGATCCATGGTGTCCCGTTGTCGGTGATGATCTCCGTGATTGGTCCCCATCGACACATGATATCTGCCATTAGCCACCCAGAAATTGCTTTACCATTCTCCCTTTCCAGCGCGATGTACTCTGGCCAAGCTGTCAAGCTACAGCGACCTTGCGCGACAAATCGAAACCCGTTTTCAGATTTGGGAAGTACCATGGTGTCGGCATATAATTTGCTGAAGAGGCCGCCTGGATAAGAAATGGTGGGCGGGATCACGGTATGTTGCACGGAGCGCGTTTGACATTGGTGACATGTCTTTAGATACCATTTAACGTCGTCATCGAGAGAAGGCCACCAGAATTGTGTTGCGACGTTTTTGCGCATTGCGTATAGCCCTCGGTGTCCAAGTTTGTCGTGGGCGTCGCGTAGTAGTCGGTATCGGTCGTGCTCATGTATGTACAGCTGGTGTTTGCCCTGGGCGTCATGTTGCCAAAGTCATTTCCCGCGTATGAAAAATCGGTTTGCCCTCTTCGTGAATCGTAATATATCGCCGTTGGTGATGTGTTGCGGTTGTGTCCCATCTTCCAGGAATCTTTGTATGTCCTCGAGGTCTTTGTCCCTACGTCGCATAATGTCAGTTGACGGAATTGTCAAGTCACGAACTGGTGTTGACGCTAAGACCAACGCGCTGTTGATGTTGTTGCCGAAATCGCAGAAGATCGTGTCCACCACCCAAATTTCGCAGCTCAATATATCCTCCATCCATTCCTCGGCAGCATTCTCAGCTGGATCTCCGTCATCAATTGTTTTCTTGCGTCGAGACAGGGCATCCGGTCCTTTGAAGTCGGTTGCTGGTACATGGACAAGTTTGAAATCAAAGAGTAGGATTACCGTGATCCAACAGTTGACGGTTGCGTTTGGATGGATATCTGGGTTGTTTAGCATACCTTTTATATACTTCGCGTCGACTTCTAACCGTAGTTTTGTTACGCTGACGATATAAAGTTTGTTGTCGACGAGTGCTTCCATGACGCCGTGTAGTTCGAGCTGCGCTTGAGAGTAACGCGTGAAATGAACCGGCCAGGTGATGGATCCGAAACGTGCAGGGTGTTGCCGTCCTTCATCGTCAAACTGACCGAGGATATATCCACATCCGTTTCGTGAAGAGTTGACTGACAAGTAAACTTCGCGCTCTGTGTTGTAGTCGATTGAGCAGATAGCGGGGCATGATAAGACCGCATCTTTGAGATTCTGCATCGTGCTTTGTTGTTCTTCACCCCAGGTGAAAGGTACAGGCTTCCTGGTGAGTTTGTTCAACGGGTAAGTGATGTGCGCGAAGTCCTTGATCCATGTTCGCATCGTTCCTGTGAGCCCCAAGAATCCTTTCACGTCGGTTAATGTTTTACATGCTGGCCAGCTTTTGACTTTCGCCACCCTCTTCACATCTGGCCTCCGCCCCTCATAGCTGACAAGCTGTCCGACTGCAATGACTTCTGGACGTGCGAGAGTAAGCTTTAAGGCGGAAACCGTGGCGCCTGCGTGCTTGAGACGGTGTAAAACATGGTTTACGTCAAGTAGGTGTTCCCACATGAAGCGGCGGACCCCTGGGTGTCCTGGTATCGTCTCGTATCCCCCGTTGTCTGTCTCATGGCGCGTAGTTTTCCCTAGTACGTTGACGTCATCGACGAAGTTGGGCGCGATGTCCATTTCGTCCTGTAAGATGAATGCGACGTCGGTTTGGAAAACCTGCATCGATCCGTGCCATCCCATGGGGAGAACCGTAAGCCGATGTGTCCTGAGCGGCGTGTCGAATGTGGTGTAGTCGCGGCATTCTGGGGCGAGACTTCTGTGATCGTAGCCAACAAAAAGGTCCAGTCCAGTATAAATTCCGCATCCAGCGCATTGTGCGGTGTATAATTTGACGAGGGGAGGTTGCACTGCGTCCCTAATTGTCACAGCGTTTAAGGGTCCCATGTTATGAATTATCCGAATGTTACCGTCGGGTTTTCCCACACAAAACCATGAGTGTCTGTATGAACTGTTGGAAGGTTCGTAGACGCCATTCGCGATCTTCTGTTTGACGAGGCTGATTACTTTGTCGCGGATACCTGGTGGAATGGGGAGATTCTTGCGAGCCCACGGAACATGTTCGACGACGGGTATGACAACAGGTGAAAAATAGTCGTCACAGAATCGTCCTTTTTCTGTTTTGTTCCATGCGAGCGCGTCTTCATTGTTCTTCAGGACTGATATCTTGTAAGCCAATACACATCTGACGGGGTCGTATCGAAATGATGATGCAAGTAAGAACTCGCCAAGAGAAGAATGTGCCAGCGGGAGTAAATCGGAGTTGGTATTTCCAGTTATGGGCGCCGATCAATCGTACTGCCACATGTTTGTTTGATCGAGATCAGACCGGAAGTATGCAAGGTTGAGTTGGCTTGGCGTTCTGTTCCGTGCGATGACAATGCGGGCTTGCTGTCCTGTTTTGTCTCGTGGGTCATGAACTTTAACTATAATGTGCTGTCCTTCGTCAATGCGTTTCATCTTCACACTCTTTTGCCAAGGACGGCCGAGTAACAGTCGGAAAGGCGCGTTTGCAGTCACGTATGCATGTGCATATGTCTTTGTCCCATCGATTTTGATCTCTAACCATTCCACACAGCCCAACATTGTCTCCCTGGTCCCATTGGCCGTCACCATTACCATCACCCGTTCCCTATTCATGTCCAATTTCAAATCTTCGACCAAGTCCTTCCTTGCAACGACAATCTCCGATCCTTCATCCAACAAAGCAAACTCCTGTTTCCCACCGACCATTACATTGATTTCACACAAGGGCGAGCTAAAGTCGAGTTTCACGGTTGTTCGCGGATCTTGTGTGAGGACTGCGGTGGTGGCATCGTCATGGGTATACGCAGGATTTGGGACACGTTGAGTGCGTAGATTCTCGACAAGACACTTGCGAAGGCCGGGACTAGCTGAGCAGAGGTCTTGAACAGGTACAGCAACGACAGTTGCCATGATTTTGTCATAGATGCGGTTGACGGATGCGGGGTCGGCTATCTTTGCTTCATATATGAATGCAGGGGGTGGGATTACAGGTCGTTCGGGTATTGTGGTAGGTGTTACTTGGTCTTTTTGTTCATTGGCTTGCTCCGTGTTGTCAGATGCGTCTGTAGTCGAACGTGTTGCGTACACGTATCCCTCGGCGTTCCAACGTTCAAGATCCTCGAAGCCACCCAGCAAGATTTTGTCTTCGTCATCGACATCGTTTGCTCCATCCATTTCCTTCACCACGTCCTTTTGCACAGGTTCGTCGGTGTCCTCAACAACTTCAACCGTGACAGCACTAACAGCTAGCGTCTGTAACCATCTGCCTGCGAAATAAGCCGTTGTCGCAGTATTCTGTGGCGCTGCGCGTTGCTGATGCCAGTCGTCGATAGATCCTTTAATTCCGTCGGGGTGCCCAAGGAGACGAGAGCTGTCAGGGGCGCGGAATCGGTTGTCGCGGTAAATGCATTTATTGTCGCGGAGGTATTCTGTCGCCTGCGGGCATTCCCTCAACAAGTGGCCTCCTTTCCGGCAAAAATGGCAGACACGGTCCGTTTGTCCCCAAGTCGTGTTCCGGGGTGCATTGTACGTCGTGTGCAGTGGTTTGTACGTTGCCGCAACCGGCGCTGGAGCCTGATGGTTCTTTGCAGCGAGGGCAACGAGACTGGCTGGGGGATTCATGAGGCGGGCGACGCTTGGGGCGATCGCGGCAAGACGCACATAATAGGTAACATATGTATTGTCCGTTGTCATCATTGTCGCTAAGTTCTTCGTCAAGCCCTTGATAGTATCCTTTCCCTTTTTCAATTTGACTGTCTTTACCTTTACAGTCTTCTTCTTTCTGTCCCCCATGTCAGAATCAGAAGAATTGTCGTCGCTGTTGTCGCTGTTGTCGTCTGAGTTGGATGTACTAGAGTCGGAGTCTGATGGTCCGTCGTTGACACGTAAGACATCATTACCGAAGACTTCAAGGGCGACTGGCAAAATTTGATGGACACGAGGTACCCGAGCGCGGCTGAAGTGCGTGCCGTCCAGTCCATTGGCCTGTAATTGCGCAAGGATACGGCGTTGGGCATTGGCGGGGAATCCTTTCCAAAATGCCTTGTCAAGTTCCTTTTCAGATATGATTTCCCTTGAAAGTAGACTTCTTCCGATGCACATGAAGTTGTGATGGTACGTCGTCACTTCGTTTTGATTCCTAATCTTCTTCTTCCTTCGCCGTCTCACAATTTTATCGAGTTCGGCCTCAGTCTTCTTTCCACCGTCGATGGCATCGGGGTACGAGTTGATAAGCATCTGGCGGAAGTCCGCCCAATTCTTATCACGATAACCGTCGAAAGTCTTCCATACTTCGCGCGTTTGGATGTCAGTATAATGCACGATCCAATCAACCTTTTCTATGTTCAACATTCGGCAGGCATCAGTCAAGCTTTCATACTCATGCAAAAAATCCATGAGGCCCTCCGATTTCTTTGGATCAAAATGTAAAGTCTTCGAGTCGCGTGGGCATGGCATCATTGTGACGTCGCGCGATTGTGTGTAGTTTCGGACCCAGGGAGGAAGTTGTGGTCCTTCGGTGGTGTCGGGGTCGGCCATGTTGAGATCGATAGGACCGGAGGATGATGACAAAGAAAGTAAAGAAGATAGAGGACTAGATGGACGACGTACAGAGTTGGTTGGGGTAGCTGCGGCTGACTGTGTGTCGGTCGCAGCGTTATCGACTGTTTGGCAGGTGGAAGTTCCACGGATTCCAAGACGCGGAGCAAGTTGTCGAGTTGACGGTCTTGGCATGGCACGGGTTGAAGCGCGACCTCGGTGAGGAGAGAAACCTCGAGTAGAACGGCGTGAAGGGAAAGAAATCATGGCTGCGATGTGAAGCAGGTGACAGAGGATGGCAAGCAACCAAAGAGACGTCAGGGAATGTGGCGAGCAGTGCTGATGGAACGCAGTGACGGCGGCAAGACAGACACATTAACAGACAAGCGGTTGACAGAGGTTCGACAGGCGACGGGTACACGGCGAGGTCGGTGTTGGCAGCAGCAGCGGCAGGGCTCTCCCCAACGTTCATCTCGACTCTGTTATGGATTCACTATCCATGGCATTGATCGCTCAGACAAGATACAAGACATAGAGGCCTTATCTGATTAATGGCCAGTTTCATCTTATCTATTGGTTTCATGCTTACTATTCACTTTTACATCATTCGGGCCCCGGCCTCCGCTTACTCACTACAGTATGGTCATCGTTACCATATCTAGATGGTTACTCTCACACATCCTTGACATCGTGTTACTTATTGGACTATACTTAGATACTCTGACTCACGCCGCAGCAGTTACCATAGACACCTACTCCGGGTCCGCTTCTGGAGTCAGACCGGAACCGCTCTAGAGTCATCTAGATGACTCGACCTTCTAGTATATATAGGGTACATACATTGCATGTATTCCCCAGATCTAGCAATCACCTTGGTATCCGCCTTTGCTACTTAAGCCTCTCTGCCTAAGCATTGCATGGGTTTGTCAACCATAACAGACTCGCGGTGGGCTCCACTTTTGTGGTGTGCAGACCATGGGCGGCGAGTGCGCGTTGAGAGAAGCGAGAGAGCGCAAGCACGAGAGAGACGAGAGGGACCCAAATGAATGAATCCATACTACATACTACATCCCTTTTTATACTACTTCGTCATGGCTGACCAGAGGACCCAATATAACCGAAACCTGCTAAGAAAGGAATCCAAGAAACTAAATATAACCTAGAGCCGGGGTGCCATCGAGAGGGGTGCGCTCGGACCATGTGACAAGATCCGAGGCCAGCCAGAGTCGATCCCCCACAAAAGTCGTTGATGATTCATGAAGTATTGACGGGGTCACGTGATCAAGTAGTTGAGCGCGTCACGCGTCACGCTGGCGCCGACCACACCCACATGTCTTCTGTTGGCGCCGTAACTAGGCAGATAGCTGCCCTTGAAATCAGCAACAATAACACCTCCTCCTCAACGACCTCCTCCCTGCGGTCCTTTCACTCCAAACAACCAAGTCAATCCAACGTCACGAAACTTCTCACCAAATTCGCTGCACCGAATCCTTTCACCAATCCCAAGCCCGTGCATCCCTCATCCTCTTTGCGACACCAGACACCTTCAAACAGCGCGGTTGGTGCCCCTACACAAACCTCCATTGATATTGGCAGTTACGATGGAGGATTAGAGATTGACGAAGCGAAACGCGGGGAAGTTGTTTACGGTGAAGCCGCAGAGGAGCTTGCCCTCGATTCTAGCGTCTCTCGGTACGTTCTGTTCCTGCAGTCACGCGCGAGTCGTTCATGTTTCTGCAGAAAGTCTCCAACACGGGTATGGCATCTCAGCGACTTCGACATGGGCCGGCCTTTAGGTAAAGGCAAATTCGGGCGAGTCTACATGGTCCGGACCAAATCCGAACCGAAATACATCTTGGCCTTGAAGACGCTCTACAAATCTGAAATCGTCCAATCGAAAGTTGAGAAGCAGATCCGACGCGAAATCGAGATCCAGCAGAACCTGCGACACCCCAACGTGCTCCGGCTGTATGGATATTTCCACGACTCGAAGCGTATCTTCCTCATGCTTGAATTTGCGGGTAAAGGAGAGCTGTATAAGCAACTCAGCAAACATGGATGTTTCTCGGAGAAACGGAGTTCGAGATATATCGACCAGATGGCGGACGCGTTAAGCTACCTCCATGGCAAGCACGTTATCCATCGAGACATAAAGCCTGAAAATCTGCTACTGGGCATCAACGGCGAGTTGAAGATTGGAGATTTTGGATGGAGTGTGCATGCACCCGGAAATAGGCGCATGACGTTGTGCGGCACTCTGGATTATCTGCCTCCGGAAATGGTGGAAGGGAAAGAGCATAACGAAAAAGTTGACTACTGGGCGCTGGGCGTATTGACCTACGAATTTTTGATTGGGAACCCGCCGTTCGAGGACCGGAGTAGTGTCAACAGTACGTTCACCTGATTTTTTTTTACGCCGCGCGCTGCTGCCAACCTCTGTCGTTTTCACAGACACATACAGACGAATCGCAAAGGTAGACCTGAAATTCCCATCGAGTCTGTCGGCCGAAGTGAAAGACCTAATATCAAAGGTTAGAGCTTTGTTTTCACCGAATTCATCAGTGTCGATAGTGTTAAATCGTTATTTAGCTTCTACAATACCAGCCAGAACGAAGACTCGCGCTTCATTCTGTTCTGAAGCATCCGTGGATCGTGAAATATAGACCAAAAGGGATCGTTAGGGAGAGTAGCGATGCTTGAGTGTTTTTCGTCAGGTTTTTGAGGGTTTGTTTGATTTATTCGGACAGACTTCACTTCTTCTCCCATGTAGCGAAAGATGCATTTGTTCGTCCTATGGCACACTTCTGCTCATTGCAATCGGGAAAGAAGGCCATCATGGTGTAGACCGCGTATACATACGTACCTGTACCTGCACGGGGACAGATAAGGAGTCTCCTCAATTGGTTAGACTGAAGCACTGTCTTTTTGATGCAAGGCGGACAATTGACGCTCGTCTACAATTTGTGCTTTTTGCACAACGATGCAATAAAATGGCTTGCAGTCGTGAAATACATTCCATTCTGTATACAAACAAGATCGTCAAGAGAGTTTTACATCATTAAGCACTGGGAGCAGTATGACAGGATTCTTGCTCAATATCAGACAGGCAGTCCGGACTCCGCAGTATGTAACCGCAGCGCTGAGCGGTGATTGCCTGCGGTGAAACACTTGCAACCATTTGCCATCATGGTGCAGGAGGACCAAAGAAGTAGGCCAAACGACGATTGTTTGAGTCACTATAGGCGGATACGCGTACTATCATAGACAGTAGATAAGGCGAAGGGACACAGTAACGGGAGAGGAGAGGGACACGGGACAAAGGCGGCACAGAGAAAGAAAGAGAAAGGAATAAGTGTTCTATTGGTTGACATACAGGACAAGACAAAGAAGGGCAGCGGAATATGAGACAACGCCCGTTATGGATGGTGTAGGAATCTCACTGGCCCGGTTGCAAGGGCAGCTTAGTCGTGGTGGGGCTCTGTGGTAGAACTGGTGCTAGTGGTAGGTGCCACAGCGCGTGATTGGTGGATGAAGTTGTTCAGGACGGGCTTGAGAACGGTGAGATATGTAGCTTGTGCGCCCTAATTTTTTTTTGGAAAGTGGTGAGCCAAGGGAAACACAGTGTGGAATGAAAAAGAACACTTACGCGGAACGCGGGAAGTTGGAGCCAGATGATGAAGATTGTCTTGAGTGCAAAGTACCAGGGGAGGTAGTAGAGGACTAGACGGAGGGCAAAGCTTTCGACGAAGTTGAAGAAGCCAAAGACGACCCAGTAGGTGAGCCACTGGACGTCATCGTTGGGGGAGGGCGATTCGATGGCCTTGAAGGAGAGATAGGCGGGAAGGCCCCAGCCGACGAGGTTGGAGACGGGAGCAGCGAAGGCATTGAATGTGTGGAGGATGGCGAGGAGGAAAAGCGCGCCGATGACGGTGTAAGTCTTGGGGACCTGGGTGCGCTTCTCCAAGACAAGAAGGACGGGGTACTTGGAGAGCTGTTTTGGGGAGGGGAGGGGAATGAGGGGGCAGAGTGAGTGAGACGCAGTGAGACGAACCTCTTTGTCGAGCTGTGTTTGATAGTACAGTGCCTTGTTCTGAGCCTGAATGAAGACGGGGTGCTGCTGGATTTTTTGAGCGGCGGACATGACGAGTGTCGTTGTTCAGTTGAAAAGTGACAACTTGCTTACTGTTGCCACTTTGATATCGACACGTGGATGCAACCTGTTTGTCACAAGTCACGTGAATATATCCTTCTGACTTCTCCCATGGCCTCCTACACAAGCATCAAAGTCAGTCCTCTCCTCTCCCTTCTCTCCTCTACTCACCCATCCTTCCAGGCCCTCCACCAGTCTCTACCCCCGTTCTCTCCAATTGTCCCTGTGCAAGTATTGCCATTCCTCGCTGCTATCCTACTCGCCTCCACTTTTGCCCTTGCTTTCTACTTCTCGACGTATGTTCTCTTTGACTTCGGCTGCATGCCTCGCAATAACAGTTCCGCAGCCTGCCGAAACAGACCGTCCCTATCCGCGAAACAGCCGTTGCCGCTACAGCTAGCACCCTGGCGGGCTTCGGCATTGTCGCCCTGTTCTGCTCCGTTGGAGTCTATGTATAACTTCTAGACTATACGCTGCAATGTACTTTATACCCCACATCAAAAACTCAGGGTAAACCTTGAACACACCCCTCAGTTGTTAACCCGCCAGCCGTATTTGCAGCTTGCGCACTGCAAACAAAAAAAAACAGATCAATAGGATGGGCGCCGAGCAGAGGCGAGCAGTCACTCACTGTGTAGAACACTGTCGATCCTTCATCCGCGCTTCGTAGCTGCAAGTTTAGGCACACCGGTCAGTCCTGTGTGACCTAGCTCGACCAACAAACTCCGCACCTGCATTTCTTTCGACCACGCGTTCATGTGTCCGCAAGATGGGCATTTTTCAGAAACCTGCGCGGTTAGATGAGTGTTGGCGAGGGAAGAGACAAACATCCCGCCGCACGAGTGTCCCTTGATCTCCGCGGTCATGCTGCTTCGTCTGTGTCTTGCGCTTCTGTCGTAAAGCGCTAGGGAACGCCTCAGGATGGGACCACGTCGTGATTTCGACATCCTCATACGCTGTGATATGAGGCAATGAAAACAAAGGTATCGAAGGAAGCAGTTAGGACAATATTGTTGATTCGCAGCGTATGATGACGGCACATACAGCGCGCTGATTCGATATGTCCGCACTGCTCGCATGTAACGGTATCATGGCCATCCTGAGGTAGCGCTAGAAGCGTGCCGCATGTCGGACAAAAGAGAAGAGAACCTGTAAACGAGTGTGTAAAATCTAGGGTGCTTGCAGCATCCTTCAAGGCTATGCACCGATCTTGTGGGCTTTCAGAGGGGACATGTCGGGTGATTTTCCGTCACGTGCCAGGTTCGATGAGGAAGCAAGACAAAAGAGAAACAAAGTGACGGTGGCGCAGGTGTGGTTTTGTGGGTCCAGATTATCAATATAACGCGACCTGACAACTCAGCTTCACTTCACTTCCTTTCTTTGTTCTCTCTGCGCCACTAACACTGCGTGTTAGGTCGGTCCTTTCTTCAACCCCCACTTTCACTTCATCCTCATGTCGACCCTTCAGCCGTATCACGTCCACAATCTCATCCTTATCCTCCGTCGCGCGAACAACCATTACCTGCGCGTTGCTGCTTCCATCCGCGCGTCCTTCGTCCCTACCCATCACGCTCGCAGGCACGCCCAGAGCATAGGTCTGACCGTCAATATTAGAAAGGCCGTCGCATGCGATCACCGCCATGTCAGCGTTATCCCCCTTCCCATCGTCGACCAACTCCACTCACCACCAAAAGAGTTGAATGCCCAACTGCCCTTCCGAACACGCCCAGTCCTCAATTGCACCATTCCCGGCCAGCCTGTCGCGGTCCTCACCAAAACTTCGCCGAATGGTACCACCAGCGCCATCTCCCCTGATGACCCGCCATCTTCCATTTCGCTTGCAACCCCTACGACCAATCCTGTCGGGTTGTCCATCGATCAATGGTTCGTTAGGGACAATCACATCGATCCTCCATTGGAAGTCGAAAATATCACTGTACAAGATTGGCTGCCTTTGGATGTACCTATCGAAGTCGAGGCGAGCGACTGGGCACTCGAGCTGGACTCCGACTCCAAGGACGAGGAGATGTACGAAGCGAATTATTCCGGGGATTCAGAAGCATGGGAAATGCCCAGCATTTCTGAGAGGAGTCCCGGCTCCTCCGCTCTCGGTTCTGCATCATACAACTCGAACTCGACTGTATCGTCTGCTGGTCCGATCACACCTGTGAGCCTTTCCCCTCGCACTATTTTGCACTGTTTTTTCATTTTATTCACTTCAACCATCAGCCTACAACTCAGGACGCTCAGGACACGTGTCCGCTCATGAACCGGCTTAAGCGCAAATCAGCCGAGATTTCTGAAAATGAGGACTTCATCAAACGCCCCAGAGTACGTCACCTTTGATTTGAGGCCAGGATACTTGAATCCTTATCATCTTCACCTAGTTTGTCCGGGGATATTCTGGTGAGTGGGCAGGCAGTGGGCTGCAACCCCGGAATATTATCCGCATCCCCGCTCGCAAATGAATCATCGACGACTGTCCTCACATTGGGATGACTGCCTCATCACCATATTGTCTCACGTCTTTTCTAACGATCTTCGAATGCTTGATTATTATACTCAATCACGTTCCTTCTCTCTATCTGGCGATAAACATAGAGTCATACCTTTTTAATTTGTTCATCCTTCCCTCTATATGCTTACACTGTACCCATGGACTTTCGGTTTCGCCCATTGCATTGGATGTTCGCTCGCTAGCGTTTACTTTACCGTTGTCTAATAATTTGATATCTACTACTCGAGCTCGTTTCGAAACTGGAGTGAGTAATGTTGAGAAGATGTTATGCGAATGTTATTTGATATTACGCTGACCTACAGGGTGCAGAAATGAGTCCTACCTATCAATGCCATTTGTCACGACCAGGGTATCTGTGGATCGTAAAATTGCAACCTTGGTCTAGTTATAAATCCCGTTGAGAATATGTTTCAACGAATAGCGAACGAGAAAGACTTGCTCAATAAGCGTTGGTCTAGAAAATCGTGGCGAGAGCACCATCATCGTATCCTCCAGCAAGTCCAGCCGTCTTAGGCCCAGGCCCGTTCTTGCCAAATGTGAAGCCAACCCACACACCCCGCACGAAGGGTTCTTCCTTTTCCTTGACCCGATCTACGTTCTTCTGTTTCTCTTTCACTTCGGCGTACTTGGCCATATCTTCCGGTGATGAGAAGTCATCATAGTATCCCGTGTCGATCTCTGAGTCGAGCGCTGGTACGAATGGTGCGCATACAGAGCGCATGTCATCCCATTTGACTTTGGCAAAGAACGGATGTGCTCCGACTTGCGGGAGGGTGGAGTAGCGGACGCTGGCATGTGAGATGAGGCTAAGAAGAAAAGAAGTTGGTCTAGCGGCACGGTAGATGCAAAATCAGATGTACCGAGTGATAGCGTCCCAGGCAACGTCAGTGAGATTGAAAATGAGGTCTTCGGGCTTGTCGTATTCCGGCCGACATAGAACTTTGGTCCAGTTTTTGAGGTTGGTCCAGGTTTCCTCTGGTGTGCTCCCACTGAAAGGGGGAAAGCCAGCGAGGAATTCAAAGAGGATGCATCCGAGGGACCAGTAGTCCACCGAGTAGGTGTACGGCTTGCCGCGGAGTACTTCCGGCGCCTGCAAAGGGAGTGAGGGATCCGCTGGCAGTGGAGAGAAATTGGGAACGTACCATGTAGTCAGGAGAGCCCACTATGGAGTTGGCATATCGGGCGTCTTCATTACGGATGGAGCGGTAGATGGATCGACGTTCAATCGTTGATCGCTGGATCACTTGGTGGTCTTTGACTTTGTCAAGCTGACGATGGGGTTGAGCTATACATACACAGGGTGGATGAACATGACGGTATGATCCACCTTGACCTTTAAGGATTCGATGCGCTTAGGATTAAGAGCTCCAGTGGCAAGACCGAAATCAGTAAGCTTGACGTGGCCTGATCCATCCACGAGGAAGTTCTGCGTGCAAGACGTCAACCAATCAAACGATCATAAATTCGACGGAGGGTTGTCCACCTCTGGTTTCAGATCGCGATGGATGTAACCAAGCTTGTGTAACTCAGTTACGGAGGCGAACATTTCGCTGATGTAGAATCGAGCATGTTCTTCTTTTAGGACACCTGAGTTGTTGAGGAGTGTACGAAAATCGCCACCAGGAACGTACTCCATCGCGAGATAGACGTGCTCTGGGTCTTGAAAGGCATAGAGAAGCCGGACGAGCCATGGCGTCTTGGTCGCCGTCAGAATGTCCCGTTCCACCAAAACGTGTCGGATCTATTTGATCAATCGCACCGCACAAACTTTGGAGACATTGAACTTGAACTTGCACACCTCATCCATCTTGTGCAGCGTCCGCTTTTTCATCTTTTTCAACGCACAAACCTCCCCCGAATCCTGTTTCCGTGCTAAAAATACCTCGCCATATCCGCCCTGGCCGACCTGCGCAATGATGTGGAACTGATCAACTTTAAGTTTCGTTCGTCGTCTGCGCAGAAGGACGCGTTCGCGGCCACAGTAAGATTTGAACTCTTTCGCATATTCCGAAGGTTTCAAGTTGCGGGCCGCTGTATCGTTGTCAAATTTGGCCCGTCGTTCCTTGCGAGTGGCAAGATATCCCAAAGTCTGGAAGTAGTAATCAAGGAAATCTTTGAATGTTAAATCTCCTGCCATTCGAGATAAAGTATGGTACAGATCTCACAGAGTTGGGCTACAGTGGCTTTCCGCTTAACCTCTGAGCTATCCAACAGTTCTCTCTCCCATAGTTGGAGGCCACCCTGCTTGAGAGTGGTTCCGCCTCGAGCAGTCTCCATAGATATGTCATCGCGCAGAGTGAGGCCCTTGGCGGTGCCCATGCGAATATCGGCATAACTGCTGATTGTGGGGAGACCTTTTGCTGTTTCCATACGAACATCACGGGAGTATGTGGCTGGTTGACCGTCATCATGAATTGGAAGGCCCGGAATGCTTTTTTTTGGTAAAGCACTGGAGATGGGTATGGAGGAGTGCATCGATGCGCCGGTCGGCCCGTCGCCGATTTCTTCGGACTGCTGTACGGTGTGTATGTAACCAAAGCCCAAACAACGCCATTGCCCTCCATGTTGGGCAAACGGAAAGAAAGGGACACAGATTCGGCGCCAACGACAACGACGGTACCCCATGGGTGAGTTGTATGTCTCTTTCTCGGGAGAAACTGAGCTCATCGCGACCAGGTCAACGCTCTTCGTATCCAATCTTCCTTACACGGCCACCTCCACCGACCTACAAACTCTTTTTTCCGACATCGCCCCCGTTCGCTCAGCATTCGTCGTCACAGAGCACGGCACAGGCGTCTCCAAAGGCGTAGGTTACGTAGCGTTTGCCATCAAGGAAGATGCTCAGTCCGCTTTCGAAACGATTTCGAAGGACGGGATCACGCTCGCTGGAAGAAAACTTCGCGTCCAGTGGGCTGAGAACAAGGTGAATACATACGTGGAAGTTGTTGCATGTTTCTGTCGCTTAACTGCCATTGCTTCATAGCCCACAGTCAAGCGAGAAAAGGGCGAAATTGGAGAGAAAGAGGCACAGCCACGACCGCCTCCAAAACCACAACATTCCAAGCTTCCAAACGACCCTCTGGCAATCCGAACGATAATAGTTTCGGGCTTGCCTGCCTCGATCGATTCTAAAACACTTTGGAAAAAAATAAGAAAATACGAGGGTGCAGAAAGAGTCGAATGGCCCATAAAAGCCCCTACAGGGGGCGATGATACCAGTACAGGTGAGCGGCTGACAACCTTCCTATCCCGTCGTTATTTTAGCTCAAGCTATCAAAACTCCTAGCCCACGTCCTCTTCACATCTCCTGCATCTGCCTCAGAAGCAGTGACCAAACTCCACGCCCACGTCTTCAAAGGCAGTCTACTCTCCGTCACGCTCAAAAAACGCCTTGATACACTCTCAAAACCAGCAACCAGAAAAGCCGGACAGACAACATCTGGTCTTGACGACACGACAACAGCAATAGCAGCACCGAACAGGTCAAGCAGACTTATCGTCCGGAACCTCCCCTTCGACATTACCGAACAAGACCTACGTGCGGTGTTTCTTCCCTATGGGCCCATTCATTCGATACATATCCCCGTGGACGGGGATAAAGATGATGCGGCGGAGGACGGCCCATCTCTGAAGAAAAAGGCCCGGTCGAAGGGCTTTGCATTCGTGTGGATGCTGAGCAAGACGGACGCGGAAAAGGTGATTGAGGGATGTAATGGAATGGCGGTACAAGCGGGGACGGCTGAGTCCTTGATTTCGGATAAGCAGAAGAGAAAGAAGCAGAAGAGGTTGGAGAAGAAGTCGAAGGCGGTGGTGAAAGGAGGAGGAGAGGGAGAGGAGGGGGGAGAAGGGGAAGGTGAGGGCGAGGCGAAGCAAGAGAAAGAAGTTGGTGATGAGACAGGAGCGACGGAGCGGGTGATTGCTGTTGACTGGGCATTGAGTAAAGAGAGGTGGAAGGAGGAAAAGGCAAAGATCGAAGAGGAGCAAGAGCACGATGAAGATATTGAGATGGGGAATGTGTCTGGGTCGGAAGGAAGTGAAGATGATGACGACGAGAGTGAAAATGATGATGAGGAAGAAGAAAATCTGGGTTTGCATGAGGAAGGGTCTGATGACGAAGATGACGACGAGTCTGGGAGTAATGAAGACATCGACAGGGATGAAGATATAGAAGAGCCCGTGAAACCCACTCTTCCGCTGCCGGAGACGGGGACAACTCTTTTTATTCGCAACGTCCCGTTCAACGCCACAGAAGACGAACTGAGGACATTGTAGGTCATCTACTCCCTATCTATTCACATGGCATCCTAATGTGCCCTCTGAGGTTCCGCGCTTTCGGTCCTCTCCGTTACGCTCGAATCACCATTGACTACGCCAGCGGCCGCTCGCGCGGAACCGGATTCGCCTGTTTCTGGAATCTGGAAGACGCAGACAAGGTCGTTGCGCAGAGTGAGCTTTTGAAGCTTGAGACGACAGGATCCTTCGCCGTATGTTCAGGCAAGAGATTCGAATTCCAGTCCTTCTGACCTCCGGGTTATCTTTCACAGCCGGTAAAGAAAAACCCGTTCACGATGCCATCGATCCTCACACCTGATCCTTCGTCAACGCTGGCGCAAAGCCTAGTGTTGCACGGAAGAACACTCGATGTAGTACGAGCGGTAACGAGGGACGAAGCCGGGAAGTTGAAGGAAGCTGGGGAAAAGGCGAGGGAAAAGGCTGATAAGCGGAATGTGTATCTCTTGCGAGAAGGAGGTACGTATCCAACAGTTTTCGTTATTTTCTCCTCTGGATTTTCATACGATACTATTGCAGTGATCCTACCAAATTCACCCGCAGCCAAAAACCTAACACCCTCTGAGATCGAACGGCGCACGGCCTCCTTCAACTCGCGCCGTGCGCTGCTCAAGTCGAACCCCTCGCTCTTCATCTCCAAGACGCGCCTCAGCATAAGACAGATCCCTATCTATGTCACGGACAGGGTGATCAAGCGGCTGGCGATCCATGCGGTGCGGGCGTTTGAGGCCGAGGTGAAGAGGGGCGAGAGGCAGGCCTTGAGTGTCAGTGAGCTCGCTGCGGATGTTGATGCTATGGATGATGACAAGGATAAGGAGGACGGGAAGAAGGGGAAGAAGAAGGCGACGAAGGAGAAGAGCGGGCGGCGCACGGGGGTGAAGCAGGCCAAGATTGTTCGGCAGATGGAGCGCGTGGACCCGATTACTGGGAAAGGCCGGAGCAAAGGATATGGGTTCTTGGAGATGAACACGCACGCGGATGCCTTGCGGGTGCTGCGGTGGGCGAACAACCATCCGGGTGTCGGTGCGCTTTTTGAGGAGTGGTGGAAGGATGAGCTGCGGGATTCAGTCAAGGTGCAAGAGAAGGCGAACGCCAAGGACGAGAAGGATGAGGCGAGGCTGAGGAGGTTGAAGAAGGAGCTCGAAATGCTGGAGAGCGGTGCGGACGTTGCTGCAGTGGGGAAGAGGAAGAACAGAGGTACGTTGATTGCGGAGTTTTCGATTGAGAATGTGCAGGTTGTGCAGAGGAGGGCCGCACTGCTGCGGAAGGCTTTGGTATGCGTCTTTGTTGGTTTTCTCTTGATCAACATCATTAAGCCTTACTTGATTTCAGTTGGAAGATAAGAAGCCTGTGGCCAAGGAGAAGGCAGAGAAGATGACAGTTACGGAGGCAACGAAGAAGACAGTCATGGAGGAACCACTTATGAAGAAACGACGTGTTTCGGGGGGGACAGAAGAAAAGCCACAGGAGAAAGTTGAGGAGGTGAAGCAGTCCCTTGGTAAGAACCCCATCGGTGCGATCATCGGGAGAAAACGAAAAGAAAGGAAAATGGGTAAATTTGGCCGGTAATGCCACTATGAGATCCTGTGCAATTGATTTCCTTTTGCAAAAATGATCTTTCCGTCGTGTCATTTTCTATCTCAACTCAATATGGCAGGAAGTACAAAATCGTTGATTTGGAAAGTGTGGAACCAGATACTATCATTTATCTAGTGATGAAACACCCACACAGTTATGAAACACTGCTCAAATCTTTCTTGATCTCTTGAACAACTCATATTGTGCATATAGGGTGTAAAGATTGGGCATGCCTCTGCATGATAAAACAGTGTACAGACCAATTTATGGGTGATTTTGGTTGCATGGTCATTCTGCAGCTCAAAAGGTGTCCCAAATGGTGATTTTTTGGGTTTTTGATGTGGAGAAATACCTTCTAAGGACTTGAAAATGCTGATCTTTTGTGGAGTGTACTGTACTATCACAACTGTAGGTTCACATAACATGTAATGCTGATTTTTTTTGACCCCGGAAATAAATTTTTCTCAATTTATCCGAATTTTGGGGATTTGTTGGAAAAACTTTTTGGTTACATGTGTGAATCTATCTAGTCTAGTTTATTTTTATTTTTATTTATTTTTTATACCAAAATCTTATATTCCGGGGCACCATCGCAGTCCGGTCTGTACTAGAGTACAATTTACATACAACTGCTACTGTAGCGTAGCATGGGAAGGTAGGACCCCGTTACACATAGTGTTTAAAAGTCTGGTTCGGTCCGGTTTTTGACCCTCAAAATTTAGAGACCGAGACCGAGACCGATTTTTTGGTTCACATGATCTCGAAAAAACTGAACCAGACCGATGCAAGACCGGTGCATTGGTTCTGTTTACCTCAAAGAAGTGAGACTGGACTGGTCTCAACTGGTTTAAACCGGATCTGGTCACCTGGACCGCATCCCAACACCAGTCTGTTGACCAAAACACTGCAAACCAGCTTTGCACCGCTACAGCCTCCCTCATCCACACTCTTGCGGATATCGGAGCGCTCAATGAATATGCTGCAGGGGATGACCCCTCCAGTGTTCGTCTCACTGGACTGGGCATCTTAATTGATCGCCTCATCAAGATCCCTGGGGTGTCGGCGTTCATGTTAGCTCCTGAAAACATCATAGCGGCGAAGGATCCCAAACCTCCGCCGCCCCCTAAGAAGCTACCTTCCTTTAAGAAGACAGCTAAACCCACACCCCGCATGTCTGCGTCAGCTGGAGTGTCTGGCCGCCTCGCTCGTGAGAAGACCGCCAAGCTCTTATCCCGCCCTGTCTCTCTGCCCCTGGCGAAGCAACAACCCTCTGGCCTTGCAGGCTCAGCGTGGGCCCCCCCACCCGCCATCATAGCTGCAGCCCAACCCTGGACCACTGCGTCTAAAAAACGCAAATCCGCTGCTGAGTCACAGCAGGAAACACTGGTCGCCATGGCCAAGACGTTCCCTGCCACCACTACTATTGCCTTACAGCAAGCCACGGCTGCTATCAGGCCCTCCTCGCCTTCCGCCTCCCAGGCTCGCCGAAAGAAGCAGAAGTGTTTTACCATGTCGGGACGGTCCCGTAAGTCCGTCTCCGTTTACACCTCCCCCCCCTTTCCTTGGGCGGTGGAGACCATCTTCACTCAGATCAATGGTCATCTTTTTTTTTTTTTTTTTTTTTTTTTTTTGGTCAACAATTTGTATAGCGGTATACTAAGGGTACAGTCCGCTTGACATAGAGTAAACTACATCGGTCCGAGGACCTACGTACGCAAGAAGAACAAGCGGCGCAAAGCTCCGTCGAGCTGTTGAGTCCTCGTGCCAGGACGGGGGAGTCTGTTATAAACAAACACGTTAGTATGCGCACCCGAATATTCGGCCGCGCGATACAAGAGCACTCCAACCTTGTGAGGTTGGCCGTTAGCGGCGCTGGGGGGTGTCTGCGCCCTGCCCCCCAAAGAAGCGCCTGTGCGGTTCTTATCCTTCGATCGCGTTCGCTTGCCAGAGGGGGCTGCACTCCTTTGAACCCAGCGTGCTACCACGCGACTACCGCCAACGGTTGTGTTGGGCGTTGGACGATCCCAGAAGGCAAATGCCCCTGGGTTGTCCATGATAAATTTCCCGAAGACGTCCCAGGTGGGAGAGTTCCTCGAGAAGGTGGGCATGTCTGGTGGCCTGGTGGGGTGGTGCAGACATTTGTAGAATACGTGGGCGAAGTCCTCGACGGACCCCGGACCGCAGTCGCATTGTTCAACTTTGTCACCGATACTGAACCTATGTCTATAGTGGCCAATTGGGGCGTGGCTGGTGAGGCCGCGGACCATTTGAGCCGTGAGGGATTGGGAGTGACCCACATCCTTGAGCCATGTACCGCCCTTGAGATGGGACGGCTTCATACGTTTGGCCTGAGCATGGTCTTGGCGTCTGACGCACGATCTCGGGAATTGATAGTGTCGGCCAACATACTTGGGGGACTGGTACAGGTTGTCCCAGTCACCGAGCATGTCATCCGTGAATTGCTTCGTGTTGAAGTCAAGGGATCTGGAGGCCGACTCACCACACTCAATGCGAATTGAGGAGGCGAAGTCGTGCACTGCACGGTGGGGTTCGAATCCATGGTCCGAGCAATTGGGGACATGGTGGAAGATGACCTTGGATTTCAGACCGGGTTCCTCAAACCAAGGAATCAGGTTGCTGACGATAGTGAGCGCAGTTGCCTGCGAGGAGTGGAGGTCCGGGTCTGTGGCGCGCCGAATGGCGTTGACAGAGTCGGTGAAAATATGGATTTCTTCCAGTTGAGAGAGACCCCCTAGCAGACTGACCAGGTTCGAGAACCCGTGTCCGATAGCTAAGGTTTCGGTGTCATCAGAGATTGCGAGGCCGCTGGCCGCCCAATCTTTGTCGATGGAGTGCCCCATGTGCCAGGTTTCCCAAGCTGCAACAGCTTGGTGGCCCGACGCGAGGGAGGGAACTGCCGCATCAGTGACAATGACGGCAGATTTGTTGGAGCAGATGTTGGCGTCAAACACCTTGTTAAGGGTGATGAGGCGCGACTTTCTGGCTTCGGCACGTTCCTTAGCGGTCTTGCCGCGAATAAGGGTGATGTCGTGAATTACGCGTTCAGGGAAACGGTCGAGGACGTGTTTCCCTGGTTCGTTGTAGTTATTAAAAGGTGATAGGGGGACAGTCACATTTGCACGGTATGCCCAGATATCAACGAGGGGGGATTTAAGATTGTACATAAATTCCGGGGAGTACCACGGACGCTTGGAGGGGTCTTCCTCGTCGCATACCATGACGGTCATGTGTCTGGGTGCAAGAGAGTGCATGCGGACACGGTTTCTGCAGGAGAGCTTCTTGAGGTGCAAGTGCACCGGAGGCAGTCCGGCAAGTGATTCGACCGCCCCTGTGGGGGTGGTACGGAAGGCTCCCAATATCCATAACGCTGCGCGCCTCTGGACCTTGGAGATAGACTTGACGACACCTTTGTTACGGGCGCCGTCGAAGTTCCAAAGATTAGCACCGTATAGCGCGATCGGCAAAATGCACGATCGGTACAGGGTGCGTTTGTGTTTGGGGGTGAGTCCACGGACCGAGTTTCCCAGAGATAATAAGGCTCCCGTTGCTGAGAAGGCCTTAGTGGCATACCGTTTTGCGTGCTCAGTAAAGAGTAGCTTGCGGTCGAAGAAGAATCCCAAGTACCTCCAGAAGGTCTTGGGGACAAGGGGGGAGTCGCCGGTGAAGGGCGCGAATCCGAGGTCAACCGGGGGGTTATCGTCGCCATTCTTCCTGGAAAAATGGAACACCTCCGATTTAGAGTGTTCGAGGACAAGCCCGAGGGCTGTGGTCAGCTCAAACAGACATTTGTATGCCTTTTTCAATTTGGCAAGGTTTTCCTTCCACGTCTCAGATTGGACTATTATGGTCCCGTCGTCGACGTATGAAATGAGGGTGGCCTGCGATTGTTCGGCTTGAAATGCGTACATCAGCGGGGCGAGATAGATGGACGATAGCACAGGGGAGAGGGCAGAGCCCTGACCTACGCCAATGTCAACAGAGAAAAGGTCTGAGAGGTCGTCCTCCCAGGCGTACTGAGTCTGTCTCCCTACTAGGTAATTTGAGAAGAAGTCCACGACCGTGTCGGGGAATCCCATCCTATCTAGTATGAGCGATATAACCGAGTGATTAAGAGAGGGAAAGTATTGGGCCAAGTCGATGGCGACAACGCTTGTCTTGAGTTTCCTCGACCATCCTGCACGGATGAGGTGGGTAAGGAATTGTCCGGCGTCTTCGGTGGAGTTCTGTCGAACCCCCCCGAATTGACCTGGGTGCAGCAAACCGTAGTGGGCTAGTTCCCACTGGAGTCTGTTAGCGATAGCTTTCTCAAAGAGTTTGCCCAGGGTGTCTAGAAGCACGATGGGTCGGAATGCTTTGGGAACGTCGTACGCCGGCTTATTTGGTTTAGGAATAATGACGGTCGTTGAGATTTTGAAGGCGTCAGGCCAGAACCCCGCCGAGAGGCAGGCGTTCAGGGTCCAGACGAACAACTTCAAGATTTGTTTATGTGCAGTTAGGCACTTAAGGTGAGTCCATGTAAGATGGTCGGGACCTGGGGCTGACTGGCTAGAACAACCGGCCAGAGCCTGGAGGACCTCTTGCGAAGTGAAAGGAACCCAAGCCCTTTTGGGCTGAGGTTCTAGAGTACTGTGCAGCCTGTCGGGATCGACAGGTCGTGCTTCGGCAGACTGGAAGGACTTGTGGAAGGCGTCACAGGTCTCAGCAGTGGTGGTACAGGTCTCGCCGTCAAAAATAATGGCCTCAGGAGAGACGTTCTTTCGTGGGCCGACCCAGGAGGTAAGGTCCCAGGGATGCTTGTTTTTGTTGGAGACTTCGTCAATCTTCTTGTCGAAGAAGTTCCGCTTAGCAGTGCGAATGATTTTATGCATAGCGCGCCAGTCTTGGTCTGTTTTACCCGAGTTGGAATAGGTGCGCCACCCTGCCTTGCAGTCCTTATCCCACCAGCCCTTCGACCGGAACGAGTCCCGGGGAGAGCGAGAGAATTCGGTCCACTCGGCCAGGACGAGTTCCTGAACCTTTTGGGTAATACTCGTGATGTCCTCCCTGGTGTCCGTGGCCGGAATAGGGATGGAGGAGATGGAATCCGTGAGTGCGGACAGGAAGTTAGATTCCTCTTCCGAGTCCGGCACTATACGGTAGCGTTCCTTCGCGTTAATGAGGGGGGATCTGAGGAGGGTGATGATCGAGCGGTGGTCCGACTCGTCAGGGCTCCCGAGTTTGATGATCGAGTCCTTGTCCGTGTTAGGGAGGAAGACCAGATCAATGATGGATGGGGCATTGTTATTCTTAGGGAAGTGGGTGAACCCAGTCCTATGATGAACAAGACCATGAGAAAATGCAAAGTCTGAGAGGAGAGATGCATTATGGTTGTGGCGTGTCGCTTCGGGGTCCCACAACGGCGAGGGGCAATTAAAATCGCCGCCTATGTACCGAATAGGAGGAAGGGATGTACCAAGGGTGGCAAGGATACATATAGCAGTGCCCTGCGTATCCGAGTAGGCATTAATTAGGTTGATCTGGCCCTCGGGGACAGACAACATAAGAAGATTGACATCACGGTGACGAACGATGTCTGAACGAAGTTTAGGTTTCATAGCGATGCGCCGCCTATGAACATAAACTATGGCGCGGGGGCGAAGATCCTCATCCAGGTTATCTGGATCAAGGACAGGCTCCGAGTGGTGGAGGCACATCCAGTCAGGGTAGTTCGGCGGACCCACAAGAGGCTCACCGTCCTTTCTCGTCATGGACGCGACATGTCGGATGGTAGCCCAGGGGGGCTCTTGCACAAATATTATGTCGAGATTATCTTTCTGACTCTCTAACATGGTTGACAGGAGAACGCTCTTTCGGTACACGTTCTGGGAGCGGATACGCAAACCCTCATGTTTATTCATAGTTGTACTTAACATACTACTACGTCTGGTTGAATGCGGCGATTGTCTCGGTCAGCTGGTCGAGGACTAGGATTAGACTCAAAGAAGTGGGTAAAGTCCACACTTACATTTGCTTCTTGGTATCGGCGCCAGATCCAGTCAGGGTTGAATCGGCTTTTCCAGTATTTGCATACGCGGTCGTCTGCGCGGTGGCTACCTTTGCAGTTGATGCAGTGTCCTGCATGTTTGCAGTCCTTGCCATCGGGGGTGGGGAGGACTGGGGGGTTTGCCTTGGCATTCCCGCGGCAGCAGGAGGCGAGGGCTTGATGGAATTCGACAGTGTGGGGTTCACTGCAGATGGGGCAGAGTTTGCTCTTGAGAGGGCAGATCCGCGCGTTAGACGGATGGCCAAATCGCCAGCAGCGGTTGCATTGAGGCACTCCGACGTGCTTCTCGGCGGGGTTCAGGACGAGTCGGTAGGGACCATACATGAAGGTCTTCCCGGCTAGGTTCTTGAGAACGAGACCCCCTTTGGAGTCTTCGATATCGAACCAGATGGTCCCGGTGCTAGACGACGGGGAGTTTCTGGCGAGGCGGGGCTTCGAGTTCTCGTAGTAGGAGAACTCGCGGGCAAAGGGGGCAGACGACATTATGTCGGCGACCTGGCTCTCCGAGAGGGGAACGAGGCGGCCGGATTTCGGGTCACGTTGCGGGGTGAGTCCGTAGTACGGGAAGTCACAGATTTTGAGACTCGACTTGGAGGTGGGTACCTCAACTCGAAGATCAGTGTTGGGGGCCGAATGAGCGCTAGCGGCAAGCTTGGACTCGAACAGGGCTTTGAAAACTTTGAGGTCGTCCTCGTCGGAAACTTCGTCGGTCGCCAGGGAGAGGCCCCCTCGGTTTGACTCGACAGAAGTGACGCGGATCGTCCTCTTTGCGTTGCCCAGATGACCGTTGATCTGGGTGAAGATAGTCTCCACCGCCCAGGGAAAGGGGGGGGAGGTGTAAACGGAGACGGATTTGCGGGACCGTCCTGACGTGGTGAATCGCTTCTGCTTCTTTCGGCAGGCCTGAGAAGCAGAAGGGGAGGTGGGCCTAAGAGCAGCCGTGGCTTGCTGTAGGGCAATGGTGGTAGTGGCAGGGAACGTCTTGGCCATGGCGACCAAGGTTTCCTGCTGCGACTCCGCAGCGGATTTGCGTTTTCTTGACGCAGTGGACCAGGGTTGGGCAGCAGCTACAACGGCAGGCGGGGGAGCCCACGCTGAGCCGGCAAGGCCGGAGGGTTGTCGCTTCGCCGGGGGCGAGGGGACAGGGCGGGATAGGAGCTTGGCCTTCTCGCAAGCGAGGCGGCCGGATGCTCCAGCTGACACAGACATGCGGGGAGTGGGTTTACTGTAGCTGTCTTCGGGAAGGAGGGTAGCTTCTTCTTGGGCGGCGGAGGAATGGGGTCCTTCGCCGCGACGATGTTTTCGGGAGCCGACGTGAATGCCGACACCCCAGGGATCTTGACGAGGCGGTCAATTAAGACGCCCAGTCCAGTGAGACGAACACCGGAGGGGTCGTCCCCTTCGGCGTATTCGGTGAGCGCTCCGACATCCGCAAGGGTGTGGATGAGGGAGGCTGTAGCGGTGCAGAGCTGGTCTGCAGTGGATTGGTCAATTGACCGGCGTTGAGACGCGGTCCAAGTGACCAGGTCTCGTACGGAGGCAATGGAAGCGAGGGTGGCGTTGAAGTCGGACGACAACGTGTCCGCGGAGCCTTGCAACATGCAGGGGCCTGCAAGTTCGCTATTGTAGCCTAGGGTGGCCGGCATGCTTGGGGCATCAACAGTCATGGGGACGTCAATGCGGTCAGCAGGGGCAGGGGGGGGAGGGCGTTCCAAGCTGTTGGAGTCGTCTGAGGTGGGGGATGCAGGGCGAGGGGTAGCAGACCCAGCGGATCCCATAGAGATGTTGCTGCCCTGGGGTGAGGAGGGGCGAGCGGAGGGAGCCTTTTTCTTGTATCGGCCGCCAGGGGGGCCAGCAGGAGCGAGGGCGGATGTCGGTGCGGCAGCAGCCATGGCGGCTACCGTAGACGCAGTGGAATAGGGACCTGTCGTTGCAGAAGCTCCCACAGGAACAGTGGGGGTTGCAGACCAGTCGGCTTTCTGAGATGTGGACGACCTCGTTTGAGGAGGAGGTCTCGGGTTGTCGGATGGGATCGCGGCCAATCTGGGGATCGGCTTTGGAGCCATGTTGCAGTGAGTCGAGTGTTTCGCCTGGGAGGGCGATAGCAGGAGGATCAGATGGTACGATAGAGCGGGGGGGCTCAACAACGAGAGAGATTGCGACCAGGATGTGGCTGTGCACGTCGTGGTAACAAGTCAAGAAGCGGTGGATCAATGGTCATCTGGGCAACGCAAAGAGGACGATCTGCGTCACTTCTGTTGAGTCAAACTGGGGAGGCCTCTCCCTGACGACTGATGAAGTCCCCGACGAGAACGACCTCAAAGTTTTCCAAAACCTTTTCGAGTCCAAGCTTGCCGCTAGCACTCAATCGGCCCCTGACACTGAGCTTCGAGTGGAGGCACCCACCTCCAAATCGAGCCTCAAAATCTGCGACTTCCCATACTACGGTCTCATCCCGCAACGCGACCCAAAATCTGGCTGCCTCGTTCCCCTTTCGGAGAGCCAGGTCGCCGACTTCATGTCGTCTGCCCCCTTTGCTCGCGATTTCTCTTACTATGAGAACTTGAAGCCCCACCTCGCCAGAAACTCCCCGTCATCTAGCACCGGGACCATCTGGTTTGACATCGAAGACTCCTGAGGGGGTCTCGTTCTCAAAAACCTCGCCAGAAAGGTCTTCATGTACGGACCCTACCGACTCGTCCTAAACCCCGCGGAGAAGCACGTTGGAGTGCCTCAATGCAACCGCTGCTGGCGATTTGGCCATCCGTCCAACGCACGGATCTGCCCACTCAAGAGCAAACTCAGCCCCATCTGCGGTGAACCCCACACCGTCGAATTCCACTGCGCCCTCGCTTCCTGCTGCCGCGGGAACACCAAGGCAAACCCCCCAGTTCCCCCCACCCCAGATGGGAAGGACTGCAAACATGCAGGACGCTGCATCAACTGCAAAGGTAGCCACCGCGCAGACGATCACATATGCAAATACTGGAAAAGCCAGTTCAACCCTGATTGGATCTGGCGCCGCTATCAGGAAGCAAACGTAAGTGCGGACTTCACCCACTTCTTTGAATCTAATCCTAGTCCTCGTCTAGCTGACCGAGACAATCACTGCATTCAATCAGACGTAGCTGTATGTTAGGTACAACTATGAATAAATATGAGGGTTTGCGTATTCGCTCCCAGAACATCTACCAAAAGAGTGTTCTCCTGTCTACGATGTTAGAGCAACAAAAAGATAACCTCGACATCATCTTCGTGCAAGAGCCCCAATGGGCTACCATAAGACATGTCGCCTCCATGACAAGTAAAGGTGGCGAGCCCCTTGTGGGTCCGCTGAACCACCCTGACTGGATGTGCCTCCACCACTTGGAACCTGTCCTTGATCCATCTAACCTGGATGAAGATCTGTGTCCCTGCGCCATTGTTTACATTCATAGACGGCGTACCACTATGAAATCTCAACTTTGCTCAGACATCATCCGTCATCGAGATGTCAATCTTCTTACATTGTCTATCCCTGAGGGCCAATTAACCTAATTAATGCCTACTCGGATACCCAGGGCACTGCCATACATCCCTTCCTCCTATTCGGTACATAGGCGGCAATTTTAATTGCCCCTCACCGTTATGGGACCCCAAAGTGATGCACCACAACCACAATGCATCTCTCCTTTCGGACTTTGCATTTGCTCATAGTCTTGTTCATCATAGGACTGGGTTCACCCATTTTCCTAAGAATAACAATGCCCCGTCCATCATCGACCTGGTCTTCCTCCCTAACACGGACAAAGACTCGATCATTAAACTTGGGAGCCCTGACGAGTCGGACCACCGCTCGATCATTACCCTCCTCAGATCCCCCCTCATTAACGCGAAGGAACGTTACCGTATAGTGCCAGACTCGGAAGAGAAAACTCATTTCTTGTCAGCGCTCATGGAATCCATTGCCTCCATCCCTATTCTGGCCACAGCCAGTAGGGAGGGCATCACCAGTATTACCCAGAAGGTACAGGAGCTCGTCCTGGCCGAGTGGACCGAGTTCTCTCGCTCTCCCCGGGACTCATTCCAGTCGAAGGGCTGGTGGGACAAGGACTGCAAGGCAGGATGGCGCACCTATTCCAACTCGGGTAAGACAGACCAAGACTGGTGCGATATGCATAAAATCATTCGCACCGCCAAACAGAACTTCTTTGACAAGAAAATCGACGAGGTCTCCAACAAAAACAAGCATCCTTGGGACCTTACCTCTTGGGTCGGCCCACGAAAGAATGCCTCTCCCGAGGCTATTATTTTTGAAGGCGAGACCTGCTCCACAACCACCGAGACTTGTGAGGCGTTCCATAAGTCTTTTCAGTCTGCCAAAGCGCGCCCTGTCGACCCTGACAGGCTGCACAGCGCTCTTGAACCTCAGCCCAAAAGGGCCTGGATTCTATTCTCATCGCAAGAGGTCCTCCAGGCCCTGGCTGGCTGTTCCAGCTGGTCTGCCCCTGGCCCTGACCATCTTGCGTGGTCCCACCTCAAGTGCCTGATTGCACATGAGCATATCTTGAAGTTGTTCGTCTGGATCCTGAATGCCTGCCTCTTGGAGGGGTTCTGGCCTGACGCCTTCAAAATCTCAATGACTGTCATTATTCCTAAGCCAAATAAGCCAGCATACGACATTCCCAAAGCGTTTTGCCCCATCGTGCTCCTCAACACCAGGGGCAAACTATTTGAGAAAGCTATCGCCAACAGACTGCAATGGGAACTCGCCCGCTATGGTCTGCTACACCCAGGACAATTCAGAGGGGTTCGTCAGAACTCCACTGAAGACGCCAGTCAATTTCTCACCCACCTCATACGTGCAGGATGGGCAAGGAAACTCAAGACAAGTGTTGTTGCCATCGACTTGGCACAATACTTTCCCTCTCTAAACCACTTGGTCATCGCGCTCATATTAGATAGGATGGGATTTTCCGACACTGTCGTGGACTTCTTCTCCAACTATCTAATAGGGAGACAGACTCAATACGCCTGGAAGGATGACCTCTCAGACCTTTTTTCCATGGACATTGGCGTAGGTCAGGGCTCTGCCCTCTCCCCCGTGCTATCATCCATATACCTCGCCCCGCTGATGTATGTGTTTCACGCTGAACAATCACAGGCCAGCCTCATTTTCTACGTAGATGACGGGACCATCATAGTCCAGTCCGAGACGTGGAAAGAAAACCTCGCCAAACTAAAAAAGGCATACAAATGTCTGTTTGAGCTGACTACAGCCCTCGGGCTTGTCCTCGAACACTCTAAATCGGAGGCGTTCCATTTTTCCAGGAAAAATGGCGACGATAACCCCCCGGTTGACCTAGGATATGCGCCCTTCACCGGCGACTCCCCTCTCGTCCCCAAGACCTTCTGGAGGTACCTGGGGTTCTTCTTCGACCGTAAGCTCCTCTTCACTGAGCATGCAAAATGGTACGCCACTAAGGCATTCTCCACAACGGGAGCCTTACTGTCTCTGGGGAACTCAGTCCGTGGACTCACGCCCAAACACAAACACACCCTATACCGATCGTGTATTCTGACGATCGCTCTATATGGTGCCAATCTATGGAACTTCAACGGCGCCCGTAATAAGGGTGTCATCAAGTCTATCTCCAGAGTACAGAGGCGCGCAGCCCTGTGGATCCTGGGAGCCTTCTGTACCACCCCCACAGGGGCGGTCGAATCCCTTGCCGGCTTGCCTCCAGTGCATCTGCACCTAAAGAAGCTCTCCTGCAGAAACTGCGTCCGTATGCACTCTCTTGCACCACGACACATGACCGTCATGGTCTGCGATGAGGAAGATCCCTCAAAGCGACCATGGTACTCCCCGGAATTTATGTATAACCTTAAATCCCCCCTCGTCAATATCTGGGCATACCGTGCAAACTGACTGTCCCCCTATCACCCTACAATAATTACAACGAGCCAGGAAAACACGTCCTCAACCGATTTCCTGACCGCATCATCCACGACATCACCCTTATCCGCGGCAAAACCGCTAAGGAGCATGCCGAAGCCAGGAAGTTACGCCTCGTCACCCTTAACAAGGTGTTCGACGCCAACATCTGCTCTAACAAATCCGTCGTCATTGTCACCGACGCGGCCGTTCCCTCCCTTATGTCGGGACATCAAGCTGTTGCAGCTTGGGAAACCTGGCACATGGGGTACTCCATTAACAAAGACTGGGCAGCTGGTGGCCTCGCAGTCTCTGACGACACTGAAACCTTAGCAATAGGACACAGATTCTCCAACCTAGTCGCCCTGCTAGGGGGTCTCTCCCAACTGGAAGAAATCCACATCTTCACCAATTCTGTTAACGCCATCCGGCGCGCCACAGACCCGGACCTCCACTCCTCGCAGGCAACTGCACTCGCTATCATCAGTAACCTGGTCCCTTGGTTTGAGGAACCAGGTCTGAAATCCAAGATCTTCTTTCACCATGTCCCTGATTGCGCGGACCATGGCTTCGAACCCCACCATGCAGTGCACGACTTCGCCTCCTCAATACACATCAAGTGTGGTGAGTCGGCCTCCAGATTCCTCGACTTCAACACGAAACAATTCACGGACGACATGCTAGGCGACTGGAACAATCTGTACCAGTCCCCCAAGTATGTTGGCTGCCACTACCAATTCCCGAGGTCGTATGTCAGATGCCAGGACCACGCTCAGGCCAAAAGAATGAAACTGTCCCACCTCAAGGGCGGCACATGGCTTAAGGATGTGGGTCACTCCCAATCCCTCACGGCTCAAATGGTACGCGGCCTCACCAGCCACGCTCCAGTTGGCCACTATAGACATAGGTTCAATATTGGTGACAAAAGTGAACAATGCGACTGTGGATCGGGGTCCGTCAAGGACTTCGCCCACGTATTCTACAAATGTCTGCACCACCCCACCAGGCCACCAGACATGCCCACCTTCTCGAGGAACTCTCCCACCTGGGACGTCTTCGGGAAATTTATCATGGACAACCCAGGGGCATTTGCCTTCTGGGATCGTCCAACGCCCAACACAACCGTTGGCGGTAATCATGTGGTAGCACGCTGGGTGCAAAGGGGTGCAGCCCCCTCTGGCAAGCGAACACGATTGAAGGGTAAGAACCGCACAGGCGCTTCTTTGGTGGGTAGGGCGCAGACACCCCCCAGCACCATCAACGGCCAACCTCGCAAGGTTGGAGTGCTCCTGTATCGCGCAGCCGCATATTCGGGCGCACATACTAACACGTTTGTTTACAACAGACTCCCCCGTCCTGGCGCGAGGACTTATCAGCTCGACGGAGCTTTGCGCTGCTTGTTCTTCATGTGTATGTAGATCCTCAGATCGATGTAGTTCACTCTATGTCAAGCAGACTGTACCCCTAGTATACCGCTATATAAATTGTTGACTCAAAAAAAAAAAAAAAAAAAAAAAACTGGTTTAAACCAATATATTACAAGTAAAATAAGACTAAGGACATGCGCGCACAGCCTGATGCTGTGCACGCATAGTACTCCCTCAATTGGTCCTCCGTGGGCTCAGCCCGGCCCCATGTGCTCTGGGGCGTGACTCGACGCTGTTGGGTGTGAAAGGGGGCCGTTGGGCACGTGTTGTGGCAGGTGTGCGGTGCCGTACGGCGCGAAGGGAGGCCGTTGCATGCGAAGAAAGGGTGCTGGGTGTGAGTCGACGGCGTTGAGGATGCAAGGCGGCCGTTGGGCATTAGAGGGGCGGTGGGGCACTAGTCGGGGCAGTTGGGCAAGAGGGGTGGCCGTTGGGGACACGAGGCAGCCATTGGGTGTGAAAGGCGGCTGTTGTGCATGGGTTGATGGCGCTGAGGGCAAAGGGATGGTGTTGGGGGCAAAGGAACAGCATGGCGTGGGTCAATGGCGGTGGGCGCAAGTCGGAACCGTTGGGCATGAAAGGCGGCCATTGGGCATGGGTCGACGGCGTTGGGGGTAAAGGGATGGCGTTGGGGGCGAAAGGACAGCGTTGGGCATGGGTTGACGTGTTGAGGGCGAAGGGATGCCGTTGGGCATGAGTCGGGACCGTTGGGCACAAAGGGACGCCGTTGGGCGCAAAGGGACGCCATTGGGCGCAAAGGGACGCCATTGGGCGCAGAGAGGGCCGTTGGACATGAGTGGTGGCCGTTATGCACAAGTAGTGGCCCTTGGGCGGATGTGGTGGCTGGGTGAAGTGGTGGTGCGGGATAAAAAAAGGGTGGGAAGGTTTTGCTGGCAGTTATGGTTCGACTTTTGGCAATTGCCAAGCATGCTCGGCATCAATGCCGAGCCATGCATGTCATTGAAAATTGTGTCCTCAATGCCCAAACCGTGGCACCAAAACCCACAAAAATAATTCTTACCTTATGTAGACATATCTAGAAACTCATAGGAAGTATATATAGAGTTATATATACATGAGCTATGGATGGTAGAAAGTTGGTGCTCCAAATTGATGCATCAAAACACAATGTAAATCATGATGAACAGTGTGGCATGGTGTTTTCAAACACAAAAAACAACATTTTCTAGCTTCCTCCTTTGCACAACATTTGTACTCTAAATATACTATACATATGCTATTGAAACAGTGTATGTAAACCTATTCAGACCCTTCAAATAAAATTAAAGGACTTGATGAGGTGAATATGAGCAAAATAGGTCAAAAATTTGACCAAAATTTTTTGTTTCAGCTTTGGATTCTCCTCATTCAGGAGATCTCACAGCACATTTGTTTTTCAAATTTGGCTCATTCATTAGGGAGATATAACACTTCTACTGAAATCTGCACATTTCATTATTTCTATCTTATCTGGACTTCTAAAAATTATACAAAGTGCTTCAGAAGATGAATACATATCTATTTATGAGTTCTATCACTTTCAACTATTATTAGACCATGAGGAAGGCACTGCGCGCGCCTGCGCAATGCATTTTGCACATTGTTTACTATTATTTGGTGTAGAGCATGGCACTGCGCGCGCCTGCGCAATGCATTTTGCACATTGTTTACTATTATTTGGTGTAGAGCATGGCACCTCTATGACTTAAAATCTGTGGCATCATTCCATAAAATCAACACATATTTATTGACATATGATACTCTGCTACATAATTGATATAGTCTGTAAGCTGACTTCCTCCTGTGTAGCCATATTAAGGAGAAATGTGATGTTTTTTGAGTTTGTTTACATATATTTGACACATTTGATGCGCACGTGATGAGTGTCATCCAATGTCGAAACGATGCATCCACCCATTGCTGACTCTGCAATGAGAGGCACAGATGCTGAAAAGGCCAGAATATATTTATAGATTTTATTTATAATCTGTCTACTTGTGATCGAGGCAGGAGGGAGCACACACACACACCTTTTGTGTTTTTTTTTAGGTGTGCCTATTTGGGAAGTGGGAAAGTTGTGATGTAGAGTGATTGTGAGCAATGAAATATAATGGTCTTGTGGCTCAGTTGGTTAAGTGGTGTTAAAAGAATCCTTTATACTATAGAAGTTCAGAGTTCAAGTCTTTCTTGTGGCAGAAATTTTGTACTTGCCGTTTCGGGACATTGATTTCAGATCCTCAGATCGTTCCATGGAAAATACCGGTTTAAACCAATCCGAACCGGTCTTTGGCCAGTCTTTCAAACTCTAAAGTTTCGAGTGAACCAAAGACCGGCCGTGATCCGAAACCTTAAAAACCGAGACCGGCGGTCCGGTCTTTCACCGGTTAGGTCCTGTCCAGTCTCTGTCTGAAATCAACGAAGGTAAACTGGACCTTGAAACACTAGTTACACAGTCCATTTGATGATACATAAATGTATGAGAGAGATGTGCAAGCACATGTGATGACATGTAGGGGGGGCATGTGGTGAGAGACTGATGGCTGGTCCATGGAGAGTGTTGTGTATGTGTTGTATGTAGGAAAGAGAGATAAATAATAGTCCATTGTATATATAATCAGACCAAGGGGATCATAAAGGTCTGGAAGTTTACCATTGGAGGTCCACTAACAGCCCACTTGATGATCGTGAGGGTGATCTTGACAATGGTCGTCGAGACCTGGGGGAGAGGAGGTTCATGGAAGCGAGCTGGCAGTGGGGAGGGGGGGTAGTTGAAGAGAGGCGGCATGTGGGCAGCCTGTGGTGGAAGAGGCAATGCAAAAGGTGCTTGCATGTGAGGGGCAGCAGCATGTGGGGGTGTGAAGGGCGCAGCTCTTGCGTTGAGAGAAGCTGCCTTGGGCAGTGGGGGAGGAGGAGACGATGGTTGGGGAACCATCACAGGAGGAGGAGGGGCAACAGATTGAGGGGCCTGTTTTGTCTTGGTCTTCTTTCGCTTTTTGGGCATGGCAGACTCAGAAGGACCAGAGGGAGAGGGGGGAAAGAGCTCTCCGCTCTTCTTGAGTTCATGCTGGAAGGCATGAATTGGGATCTCCTCGCCATCTGATCCAAAGTCAGATGAGCAAGGCGATGGGGAATATTGGGAGGAAAAGGTGTCAAATGTCAGTTTGGGCAGTAAAGATGCAGGGAGAGGGCAGTTCGCAAGCTTTCTCTTATCCTTCTGGGGTGGGATCTGGCATTTGCGAGGGCACCGGTGGGAACTGAATGGGGGGAGGCCCTCAAAGAGTTCTTTGAAGATGTTGGGAGAAGATACCTGAGATGAGTGGAACGAACTGCAGCCATCGTCTTGCGACGAATGGTATGGGCTGCAATCGCTACACGTGAGAGGAAGGGAGGACATTCTGGAGAAATATGAGTCTGGAGAAAGGGAGCTGCTAGGAGGAGAGATGAGCTTCTGTAGGTGGCATGTGCGGCTTGCCCTGGGGGTGCCTTGGAGAGGGGATGGGAAGGGCATGTGAGGTAAAAATCCCGCATAGCCTCCCACTGGGGGGAGGGGAGGAGGAACTTGCCATACTGCTTGGGAGGTAGGTTGAACATCTGGAGTGGGGACAGCAAGGGGAGGTCATCTTTGACCAAAAAGTGTGTGAGCACTGGGGAGACAACTGGGGAAAGGTGGAGTGACGGGATGGCCGCTGGTTCAGGGACGGGAACGGGCATCAAAGTCAGGAGTGGAGAGGCCTGGGCCTGCATTGCCACTGATGTGTACAAGGCACATGGAGGGGGTGACATCTGGGTAGATGCCAAAAGAGACACGGGAGGCGCAGCTTGCACATCCGCAATCTCATGGGTGAGGGGAGGCAGAACCACCTGGGTTCCGCATGTTCGGAGGGAGGACAGAAAGGTCTGCATTGAGCAGGACTTCTTGGCCGGTGGAGGGGGGGAAGGAAGATGGGGAAACTTTCCAGCAAAGTCCAGAAGAGAATCCATAACAAGAGTGATTATCTTTTGGTAATCGGGAGAAAGTGTGGCAAATGGGGTGCCAAAACTGTAATGTTGCAGGCATTTGATGTCAGTGAGAATGTTCTGCCACAGCTCTATATAAAAGAACTCAACAGGTTCGGAGCAAGTGGAGAAAGTGGGTGAGGCAGGGCATGAGGGCGGAGTCTTGTTGTGTACCACGCTAGATGTGGCAGATGATGGTAACTCAACGCCCCCCACCCTGGGTGGAGAGCAGCCATAGTGGGAGAGTCAGTCGTAAGGGTTTTGAGGAGTGGGCTCCTCGGAAGGGGGTTCGATTGCGACAGCAGAGGTGGTCTTGGCCTCACACTGTTGTTTATAAGACTTGGAGGGCATCTTGGGATAAGTAGAAAGCGACACAGAAGACTGGGTTGGGTGCTACAGTGTCTACAACCAGCAGAATCGTTGCAAAATGTGTCGACAGGCAACACATGTAAGCCTTGATGGTAGTGGTTAGTGGAAGAGAAGCGTGGATCTAGTCTAGTCCATCTAGAGAACTAATGGGAGGGTGTCATGTGACAGGGGGGTTTGACAACAGTGAGAAAAGTATGACAAATTCTGACAAAGACTGAAAAAATCTTATATAAAATTACATAAGAAATTGGTCAGCTTTTTGGGTGAGCACAAAGTGCGAACCTTTTTTCCCCTGGATTTTTGTGGACTCTTGATGGTGCCCTGCATCAAGAGAATCTTTTGTTCTTGGTTGGCTTTTGATTGATGGGGCCCTGCATCAAGAAACATGAGAAAAACATTGCTTTTGCCTTTCTTTTCCTCAATCCCCCACCATCATCTTCCCCTCCTTGAGTTGAGGTATTGTCCCCTGCACAGTGATCTTCATTGTTGATCAAGGTGAAGTCCAGAGAAGTCCTGGGTCCCTGGCTTCCTTGAAAGAGGTGTTTGCTGGTTGTTTTTTTTGGACCTCTCTCTGGACTGCAGTATACAGGGAGATTGAGTTGTTCTTACGACTTATTTTGTCTCCATTTCAACTGTTGCTGCTTGAACCGATTTCACTTTTGGATTTCATTGCAAAAGTGTGATAGTATCTCTTCTCCCTTCTCTTTTCTGGCCACAGCAAGATTGTGACGCTCATTTTGCAAGCACGATTTTTTGTGTCACCAGAGTACAGCCTATTTGTAAGACAAAGTACATTGGACTGGGACATCCAAGAGGCTGGAGTAACATTGAGCCCGACTCTGCCAAAGTACCATACTTGACAAGGCTGTGATATACACAGCACAGTTGTGGGTTTGGCTTTGAGTGACCCAGATGATTCTCACTGCAAGTGGTTGTATTCGCTTTTTCTGCATCTGCTGCAAGACTCTATCTCCAATTTTAACCATTGAATTAATTCTGCCATGTATGTTATTTGGATATTTTGTCTCTGGACTTAGTTTATTCACATTTAATTAGGTCTTTTACACCTCCTGCTGGCCCATCACCTCCTGCTTCTCCTGTCACTCCTGAAACTGCCCGGCATGCTGCCCGTGCTGCAGAACATTATCAGCGCAATCGGATGACTGATCCAGACCATCGGCGAAATCAATCCAGGAATGTCTCACAACCTCCATTGCCTGTCCCACCTCAGCCAAACTTTGAAGCAATAATGGCTGCTTTGATTCCAGAGACATATATCCCTCTTATTCACTGTTTACCTGTTGGACCAGCCAATCTGTTGGCTCCTGCAGCAGCAATACCTCAAACCTACATTCCTCCCATCCACCAACTACCTGCTGTTGTATCAGAAATTCCTGCAGCAATTCCTGAAACCTGATTACCAGACAATTGGAATGCTCCTTTGCAGCATGCTCTTCCTCTTGCTCCATCTTTACCACTGCCACCCCAAAGAGGATGCCCTTCCATGCAACAACAACCATCACTTCAGCAATGCAAGAGGAGTTTAGACAAAGGTCTGAGCAGCAGAGAAATATTGCTCTGTTATTGGCTCAGGAACAACAGAGACACCATGCTCAGATAATAGCCCTGGACCATCATCAAAGACAGATTCAGTTGGAGGAGGAGGAACAAAGACGTCAGATCCAGTTGTGGCAACAACGACAGGAGGAGTTGAGACTGCAGGAGCAACACAGATTGGCTGCCTTGGAGGCTATACAGCAGCAAGTAGCACAGCAGGAACAACGACAGGCAGCTGCATTACAGGCTGAACAAAGACTGCTCTCAGTCCATGCAGAGCGGGAGCGCCAAGACACATGGCATATCTTTGGGCTGTTGAGGCTGAACATCAGGCTGCCTATGATCCCAATGCTGATGATAATCCACAGCAAAACCAGATAGATGAGGATGAACAGTTGGCTCAACAGATTCTTGATCAGGAGCAGGCAGAGCTGGCTCACCAGGTAGACTTGGCTCGATTGGAACATCAATGACTGGCAGCTGAGGCACTGGAAAATAAAAATCAGGATGATATCACTCCAGATCAGCAGCAGGCTCAAAATGATTATCAACAGAATATTGATGGTGGTGGTGGTGGTGGTGGTGGTGGTAATGATGATTTGGAGCAGCAACAACCTTCAGAGCCAGATGGGAACAACCAAGCACCTCCTGCACCACTACAGAATATATATGGACACAACTGGCCACTTCCATTTCCCAGAGGTCATGTTCCCTATGATGTTGAGCCTGATTGGCAGGACTTGGGGCTCATGGATGGTGTATGTGGTTATTGCAATGCACTTCATTTTGATGCAGAGAAACTGTCCAAGTCCACCAGAAATAATCCAAAATTTGGCATGTGCTGCCTTCAGGGACAAATCCCGCTCACATCCTATCAACATGCACCTGAGGAATATGGTGCTTTCTATCTGGCATCCTCAATTCTCAGGACGCTTTAAAAAGAACATTCACCAGTACAATGCTGCCTTTGCATTTACTTCTCTGTGTGTCAAGCTTGATCTGGCAGTTGTCAATGGATCTGGACCCTACAGCTTTTGGATTCAGGGAGAACTACACCATCTATCTGGTGCCTTGGTGCCAAGGGATGATTTGGTACCATCCTATGCCCAGATGTACATCTATGATGCTGATGAACAGCTACAGATGTGTGGAGCACGTAACATCAATCTGGATGCAACCATCATTGCTGAGATTCAGGCCATGCTGCACCAGAACAATCCATATGTTGAGCACTACAAGCAGGCCTGGCAGATCATGAATGAGAAGCACCTGAGGAACAGCACAACATCCACCTCATCCTTACTGCTGATGGCATGGACCCCCGGAGATACAACTTGCCCAACGATGCCAATGAAATTGCTGCTATTATTCCAGGTGACAGTTTGATCCAGCCAAAAAGTAACAGAGACATTGTGTTGCGCTTCAGGGATGGTCATCTGAAGGAAATGAACAACATCCATCCTCTCTATTCTCCTCTTCACTATGTCCTTCTATTTCCCTCTGGCCAATATGGCTGGCATCCAAAGCTTCCCATCCATCCTGGTGCTGAAGGTCAGACACAGAGCAAATTTGTCAGTGAACACTGCTATTATGCATATCATCTCCAACCAAAGGATGTGCCACTTTGAGAACAGCCTCCAATGTTTCTTTGTGTCAACAGTTTATTGTTGATGCCTGGGCCTCCTATCAACAGAATCTCTTGGCTTGGTGCTTCCACCACAATCAAAAGAGATTGTGAGCAGATGTCTAGAATCTCAACTTGGCAAATCATGGTCAACAGATAATTCTGCCCTCTTCTTTCATGGGAAGTGAACGACAGTTGAATCAGTCATTTCAGGACTCCATGACTCTGTGCCGACTTCTATTGGTCCCTCATGTCTTTTGTACCATGACAGCCAATCCAAACTGGGAGGAAATCACAACTGCTCTGTTCACACTGCCAGATGGATCCAAGCAAAAGTCACAGGACTGTCCAGATATTGTCTCCAGAGTATTTGAGCTGAAGAACAATGCAGTCCTGAGAGAGATCAAATCAGGAGTTGTGTTTGGCAAAGTCACTGGCATGGTGCATACTATTGAGTTCCAGAAGAGAGGTCTGCCCCACATGCACCTCTTGATTTGATTGGACGAGGAGTACAAAATCAATGTGGATGAGGTTTTGAGTCGCTCTAATATTGACATGACATCCTTGACTGCATGGTTCAAAGCAAATCAGCAGGAGGAGGAAGCACACACTATTCTCTATCAGGACCTTTCCCAGAAGTATTCTTATGACAAAAGGACCAAGGTCTGGAAGGCTAGAACCCACAGTGCTGGTGCTATTGGTCGCATATACTTTGCGTCTCTTGCCCAGGGTAAACACTTTCATCTCAGGCTGCTTTTGACAAAGATTCCTGGTGCTACTGTTGAACGAATTCCACTTGTATAGATATTTCATCTATAGCATCATGTGTCCAATCCCATAATGTACAAATAATGTACAAATAAGTAGACTAGTATATAAGACTGTCCTTATTCTCTGTGCAATATAACGCTCTTAACGAGTTACCCCCATCTTGCAAACACCTCTCAAGGTTAGTAGTAAGGTTCCCTCTCTATTGTAGATACACGATTAGTAGCGTGTAGCATAGAGTATACTAGGACTGCAAGACAACACATCTGCTGTGATCACCTCCAGTGTTGATGTGATCGTATGCTGTTCCAACAGGTTACGAGCCCTGAGACTCGCCATTGCGCTTGTCGCTGGCAGTCTTAGTAGACTCGATCTGCTACATTGCGAACACAATAGATCAAGTGCACCTTGATCTGTACATACAACATTAATGATTATGTGGATGTTTAATCCCACATCATTGTGTAGCGCGATGAGCTAGCAGATCTGGGTGATAACACCCTGATGATCGCAATGCCCATCTGCCTCCATACATGTTGCTGTGTCCCTGTTTCATCTAAGATCCAGTGATTTGACATGTGACTAACACATTTTATTTCCAGTCTTTTGCGCTCTCACCCTTCGCATCAAATCATATCTTCTTCTGATTACAAATCCGCTGTTGTCAAGATGACCAGCTCTAACTGGAAGGAAGGAGTGGAGCAATAAGATGACAGGGTTCTTACAGTTTGAAGGGACCTGATGCTTGTATCCGGGGATTCGTCATGTGACGACCCAAGGTATGTTCTTTTGCAAGTTTCACATGAGCACGCGATGACAGAAGAACACACCCAGATTCGTGATGAGTCACTAGAACCGGGTCATAGTTATAAAAAATCACCTGTCATTGCTGCCTCCTTCATGGAGGAAATCTATGATCATTTTGCCTCATGTTCGAAATGTAAGAACAAATCCAAAGATACTAATGACGCCGAGTGGATCATGGATTCCGGTGCTAGTATGCACTTCACCACAGAGATGAGTGACTTTGCAACATACGAAGAAGAGAAATCAATCTGTACTGCCCAAACTGCAGGCAAAGCAAAGATCTCTATAGAAGGAAGAGGGACCGTGTTCATCACTCACACGATACCATCGCGTCAAGGAAAGCCAAGAAGTCTAACATCTCGGCTTTACCCGGTTTTACACATCCTGGAGCTTTCCACTCGCCTCATGTCGATGGGCAAAATTCTTCAAGAATCTGGATTAAATGTCGCTGGCTCAGCTGACAATCTTAGTTTCTTCAAAGATGGAAAGTGTGTACTTAGATGTGAACCTCATTTTTCCGGTTCGACAATATACTGGGTAAATACACGCATTGAACAAATGCAGCTAAATGCTAGAAATATTGATGTCTATAAAGCCGATTACAGCATTTGGCATCAGTGGTTTGCACACCCTGGTAAAGATGTCCTGAAAAAGGCACCCAACGCATGTGATGGATTACCTTGAGGATCTTGGAATTGCTGTGGAAATTTCAGCACCTGATACACCCCAACAAAACAGTCAAGCTGAAAGGATTAACTGCATCATTGTAGAGAAAGCACAGGCGTTGTGATTTGCCGCCTGCTTACCACAATAATGGTGGGAGTTTTGTGTTTTACACACTGTGCATGTTTACAATCGCACACCAATTAAACGACTTTATTGGAAAACACCTTTTGAATCTCTGAAAGGGGAAAAACCGGATGTATCTAATCTCTGTGTTTTAGGCTGCACTGCCTATGTTTATATTCCTGAAGAACGCTGTGTGAATAAATTAAATCTGTGTGCAGAGCTTATGACGAGCTTATGACTTTTATGGGTTTAAAACCAGGAATGAAAGCATATCAGTTTATGACTGATAAAAACAGTATCTTTATTGGTACTACCGCGGTATTTGATGAAACACTCTTCCGGAGATGTCTGGATACTAAAGTGCCACAATACACACCCATGGGAAATGAGCCTTCCCATGATGAGTCTCAGGATGACGGAAACCCTGATGATGATGTTGATCACCACTTTGGAGACGGAGATCTTCATTATCATTCCCGCCAGCATAATCAGCCGAGTGGAGATGAATCCTCCGATCCCCCTTCTGCTCCAAATGGAAACCAGCACAACAGTGCTGATATACCACCTTCAAATTAGGATGACCCTGAGGTCCAGGACCAGCTGGCAAATCCTCCGCTTGCTGATGCCCCTTGACCACGAAGGAATGCTAACCCACCTCGACAGGAGGGCAACATCTACGGGGAGCAACGGCACTCTGTGCAACAACAATGCGACATCAATCACACATGCTCTTGGCATAAAGCCATGAATCAAGGGAAACAGCAGTGTGAGCCTTCCCGGCTCCCCAATGTTTCCCGATCACGACAGGATGAAGTGGAACCTAGTTCCCCCTTAGCCCCGCTGCAGGGCCTAGTGGATCTTCTGGTACTCCTCTCGATGACCCCAAAGTTCCTGATGACAAACCTTTGGAAGATATGGATGCGGAGAGCTTACTGCGCGAAATGATGAATGATGTGGAGCTAGGTCCAAAAGCATTTAACTTGTATCTAGAACAATTAGTTTGGAAATGAGGGGAAGACACGAAACAGATCACTGAGTTGAATGCGCTACTTGCATCAGCCATTCCTCACTCTGAATCTAATCTCTCACAGTTCCGTGATATCCGGGAGATGAAGTTTCATGACATTGCCAAAATGCTGAAAAACCTCCAGGATGAGTGGTTGGACGCATGCCGTAAGGAACTTGATAGCATCAAGCGGCATGATGTCTATGATCTAACACCTTTACCGACTGGACAGAAGGCCATCAGATCATGATGGGTCTTTGACATAAAGACCGACAGCCATAAAAAGGCTCAGCTTGTTGCACAAGGGTTCTTGCAAATCGAGGGAATCGATTTCGACCAGGTATTCTCTCCCGTAGTTCCATTTGAGACAGTACATCTCATGCTTGCTACCGCCGCACTTGAGAATTGGGTGATTCTTGCACTAGACATAACTGCTGCTTTCCTTTATGGGAAACTCCAGGAAGAGTTATACATGATGCAACCCAAAGGCTTCAAAGTAAAAGGCAAAGAACTTCTTGTTTGGCGCCTGCATAAGACAATTTATGGTTTAAAGCAGGCTGGACTTGCATGGTGGCATGCCATGGAGAAATCCATAAAGAAACTACAGTGACTCAAATAATTGTCCAGATGTTTGAGCCATTTTGATTGTTTGCTCAATAGCTCCAGGGACAAGGCATATAAGACCAAAGTGTTGGTGTATGACAGATGGAGCTACATTGTGGCTATAGAAATATTCAACAATTATGTAATTCCAATAAGTTCTCACAGAGATATATACAATTTGATCTGGTAACTCATCCGGACAATTATTTGAGTGGGTATCAGAAATACAGAAACTGGTCATTTTAGTACTTGGTATGGCCCCCTTTGCCTTGATTACTGCTTCCACTCTTCTAGGCATACTTTCTATCAATCTCTGACACACCTCTGGCTCTATTTTGTCCCACACCTCTGCTACCCTGTCCCAAATCTCCCAAACTCCCTTGGCCTGTGTTGGAAACTTGCAAAGCTCTACTTTGATGTGTTGCCAAGGTGTTGCCAAAGGTGTTCAATAGGATTTAGGTCTGGAGATTGTGGAGGCCAGTCCAGAAGAGTGATATCATTGTTCTCCATCCAGATTCTGGCCTTGTTGGAGGTGTGCTTGGGGTCATTGTCCTGCTGGAATATGAGATCCTCTGCAGGAATCTCACATTCCTCCATGCTGGGCAATAAGTGGTTGTCCAGAATGTTCACATACTGGTCAGCATTCATCCTCCCCTCAACTTCTGCCAGTTGTCCCACACCATTCCAACTCATACACCCCCATACCATGATGTTTCCACCACCAAACTTGACTGTTCTCTGGATCTTCCTCTCAATCAGCCCCTCTCCCACCTGTTTCCACACCCACTGCTTCCCATCTGACCCCAGCCTGTTGATTTTTGTTTCATCTGACCAAACTACCCTCTTCCAGTCCTCCACAGTCCAGTCCTTATGCTTTAAAGCAAAATCCAAACACTTCTTCCTATGCCTTGTGGTAAGCAAGGGCTTTTTCTTCTTTGTAACAGCTTTGAATGAGTGTTTCTTGAGAACATTCCTCACTGTCTGTGAGCTGACTGGATTGGAGATGATGGTGTTGATGTGTTTTGTTGCCTGAACAGCATTGGCAGCCTTTCCAGTGATGATTTGTGTGACTCCTATGCCACTAGTGTTTTGAAGTCCAGTCTCAAAGACCTAGAACTGGACCAGAACCAGACTGGTAAAGACTGGTGAAAGACTGGACTGCAGTCTCAAGTTTCAGAATTTTGAGGATTGACCAGTCTCAGGTTCTTCAAATTTTGGAAAAAAAAGAAGACTGGTTCAGACTCAAAAAATGTAAACTGGTTATAGGTTCACACAGGTTCTTATAGGTTCACATAGAATTGGTCTCTCAAGACTTCTATAAAATGTTTTGAAATGTATTATAAATGATCTCTTGAAACACTTTTAATATATTGGAAAATAACCAGTTTAAACCAGTTTGAACCAGTCCTGGTTTACTTTTTTGAGAAAGAAAAGACTGGTTCACCAGTCTTTTACCAGTCCAGTCCTGGTTTCAGTTTTTTGGAGAAACCACTTGACCAGTCTTGGTTCTAGGTTCTCAATTTTTTGGGCAAAAAACCGGACTGGACTGGACTTTCAAACACTATATGCCACAGCCCCCTTGAAACATATAACTAACCAATGGCTTATTATAGCCATAGGATCTTGTATATAAGACTTTTAGCTTGACCTAGGCAATTAACACTTACCTGTCTACTTCTCTGAACGCTCTCAAACTAAGTGCCTTGCGAGGACTTAGCTCTGCCAGACCTGAACCGAGCTGTCCTTCTGAGGAACTCGTTGATCTTGAACAAGTCATCCTACTGAGGGACTTGTGTGGAAACAGTATGAATCCATGTGACTAGGACCTTGTACCAATTGTAGGCTATCACCGTAACAAAAGGTCAAGCTGATTTACGTTGTCAACCCACCACAGTTTTAGACGCAAAGATTCCTCTCTGACAATCAAGATTTGGAGTCCCGTCTGACTCAGAAAATGAACAGGAGTTCATTGACACACCAGTTACTCAACAACAACAGTCAATGTCGTACAGAAGAGTGACCTCCTCTTTCGTACCACTCAACCCTGCATCACCTTCTTACCTCTCTCTGAAACAAATCCCACCGCCGCCAGCTGTTGCTGTTGCTGCATCAAAGACCCCAGACACCCCAGTTAAATTGACACCTGTAGAAATGACTTCTCAGGCCAAGACCCCAGAGAAAGAGATAAAGATCAGCCCGCTGGCGATCGTTAATGGAGACAGAAAAAAGCTATCAGAATGTTTGTTCGATACAAACTTATACTTGAAAATGAATGATAACGTCTACAACACCGATAAGAAGAAAATCTTATTCACCATCTCATACATGAAAGGAGGAACTGCCGGGCCATGGAAGGAGTCCTGGTACAGGGACATCACCACCACTGGAGTACCCACCTATCCAAAGTACAGAGACTTTATTGAGAAACTGAGGAAATCATTCTCCCCAGCTGACCATGATGAAAACACAAAAAATGGAAGGCATGACAGCTGACAAATATGTGGAAAAATTCAAATTATGGATCTCAGATCGGTCTCTCAAAGACTACTTCATGGAGGTGTTATCTCACATGCTCAGAGACAAGCTTGATCTTGGGCCTTGATAAGGTTCTAGGAATGATTGATGAATGGTACACCACAGCATCCAGACTGGACAACCAATGGAGAAGGGCCAAGGCAGTGGCTCAAAGACTTAGACCCGATGGGGAAAAGAAGAATTCAAGGTTAATTATAACCCTGCACCCCAAAACGCGCACTTCACCCCAGACCCAAATGCCATGGACATTGACCAGCTGACTGCTGAAGAAAGAGACCACCACTTTAAAAAAGGGTTGTGCTTCATCTGCCATCAGGCAGGACATCATGCTGATACACACAAAGGAGGACAGACCCCGGTTGTGAACAATACGTTCAAGAAAGCTTCTGACACAAATGAGGAACAAGATGCCTTAATCTCTGAAATGGAGAAACAGGGTTTTCAATAAAGCGGCCTGTATCGATATCAGCCCCCGCTCAGTTTTCAATCTTCCTATCCCCTGTAATTGTACCCGACATGAATGACAAATCTTTTTCAATCCCCATTTCAATGTCAGGAGAAGGAGAAAGCATTGATAAAGATTAAAGATAAATGCTCTGATAGACTCAGGAGCAGGAGGAACCTTCTTGGATCAGAAGTTCGCCACAGCAAACCAAATGGAGCTTATTCCGTTACTAAAGCCCATTCGCGTGTCAATGTGGATGGAACAAAGAACAAAGAAGGGAAGATCACCCATTGCACATGGAAGAAGATCTGGATTGATAACAAAGAACTCAACATCAGATTCTTGGTCACCGGACTTGGAAAGAAAACCGCAATTTTGGGGTTACCATGGTTGAAACAATACAACCCAAAGATTGATTGGGAAAAAGGAACCTTGGATATTGAAACTATCAGGTTCAAGAAGACCCTAGCAGGAGTCATGAGGAAGAAATTTGACGAGCTCTTGGCGTCAAAAGACAAGAAACCCATTGCAATTGCAGCATGGATGAAAGAAAAACCTAAAGAAAGGATCTTTGCGACAATAGAAGAAATTGATGATGAAGAGACCCTTAAACCAAAAAAGGAAGCTCTACCGGCAAATGGACCTCTCTTGAAAAGGATAGATGAAGAATCAGATGATGACCTTGACCTATTCAGGACATATGTCACAACGGACGAACCCATTGAGGATATTTGGATCCAAGCCAAAACCTCGATCTCCCAGAAACTCTCACACAATATGGACACCACGGACAAACCAAAGAAAGAACTACCAGAATGATCTATCAAAGGTTTATCAGACATTACTCGGACATTGCCAAACCCCTGAATGATCTAACCAAAAAGGATCAAGAATGGGATTGGAATGAAGACTGCCAGACGGCGTTTGACACATTGAAGAACAAATTTGCAGAATCACTGGTATTGTTAATGCCAACCCCTGCGGATATATATCACACTTGTTCTCTGTGGCAGAACGGAACTATGAGATCTATAATTGGGAACTCTTGGGAATTATCCGATTTCCGGAAACTTAGAGACACTACCTCCTTGGGTCACCATTTCCAATGGTTGTTCTATCGGATCACAAGAACTTGACATATTACCTACCAGGAACCCCAGAAATTGAACAGACAACAAGCACAGTGGAGATTGTATCTCTCTGAGTTTGAGCTAAAACTTGTCACGTAGCATGTTTCTCAACATCGGAAAACGTCGGACGAGTCGGAGCGGAGTAGCAGAGGAGCGGAATGCGGTAAGTGCGACGTTGGCAGAAAGGACCTGGCTTCAACTTGTGCATTGCGCCCCACTCTTTGATGTGGTCCTTGATTTCGGATTGGCGGATGTCGGATGAGCGGATGAGCGGATGAGCGGAGGTGACGGAGAGAATGCTCAAAGGCAAGTAGAGACGGATGCGAATGAGGTGTAACGTATGATATTTGAACTGAGGTTCTACGACAGGTTTGTACACTATTTATAGTAGACTAGAATGATCAGCATTACTATAAGTGATGTGCAGATATCGGAGTTGACCATCGGAACATTCGGAGTACGGAGAGTAGCAAATGAAAAGTGAACAACATATGTCTACTTGTAAGTATAATTGAGATGTTTACGTAGTAGAAGTATAATCAATATAAATAGAATGTTGTTAGAGCGGATGTCGGAGTGGATGAATCGTCGGAGTCGTCAGATAAGTCGGATGTGAATCGTATGGTAATGACAAAACTGGTACACACCCCAGGAGCAAAGATGATCCAGTCGGATGCCTTGTCAAGGCGACCGGACCACATACCCAAAGAAGATACCAACAATGAAGACATTATTGTCTTGCCAGATGACATCTTTGTCAAGACAGTGGACCTTGAGCTACAAGGAGATATTCTAAAAGCAACTGAGAACAATGAGCTCTTCTCAAAAGCCATCACCACCCTAAAAGAATCAGACACACCTCCGATCAAATCCCATTTATCAGAATGGAGAACAGAAGACGGAATATTATTCTTCCATGACAGATGTTATGTACCGCCAGATGAGACTCTGCGCCGGGAAGTGACAAAACGGTACCATGACTTCCTACCAAGCGGACATCCAGGACATTTAAAAACCTTGGAATTGGGCAGACAAAACTATTGGTGGCCAGGAATGTATGTGTTTGTCAAAAATTATGTTGGAGGATGTGCAACCTGCCAACAACTAAAAGTCAACACACACCCTACAAACCCTGGATTGATGCTGATCAAAGCACAAAAAGATGCTAGACCATTCTCCCAGACCACAATTGACTTCATCACGGACTTACCTGAGAGCATTGGGTTTGACATTATCATGGTCATAGTAGACCATGGTTCCACAAAGGGGGTAATTTCCATCACTTGTACAAAAACCACCGACGCGACCCTTACTGCTAAACTTTATTTGGACCAAGTATACTGAAGATTTGGACTACCAGACTCTACTATACTGTCTGACAGAGGGCCACAATTTGCCTCCCAGGTCTTCAGAGAACTAGAACGACTCCTAGGGATCAAACTGATGATGAGCACAGCTTATCACCCCCAAACTGATGGAGAAACGGAACGTGCAAATCAGGAACTTGAGATCTATTGCCGAATGTTCTGTTCAAACAATTCTGAAACATGGCACAATCACAACTCAACAATGGAGTTCTGTCACAATCAAAGAACCCACTCCACAACAAAGCAATCCCCATTCTACTTGATGATGGGATATGAACTAAGAGACATACTATTGGCATTTGACAAAACAAATGTGCCAAGCATAGAGGAATGGCTCAAAGAGCTAAAACAAGCAAGAGATGAAGCGCTGGCAGCACATGAACTAGCCTGTCAAATGATGGCTAGAAGGAAAGAACCTCTGAATCGGATACCCTTCTAGAAAACTGGCACCTAAAAGAGAAGGACCCTTCACCATTGCCGAGGTACTCGGACCCCTGACGTACAAGCTGAAGCTTCCAGAACAATGGAAGATCCACCCCATGTTCCATGCCTCCTTGCTAACACCATATTGAGAAACGACACACACAGACCAAACTTCCATAACCCCCCTCCTGATCTAATTGAAGAAGAACATGAGTACAAAGTAGAAGTGATCCTTACCCACAAGCGACAGGGCAGAGGGTACAAGTATTTGATCAAGTGGCTGGGATACCCATCAAGTGACAACATGTGGGAACCAAAATTCAATTTAAAAAGAGCTCAAGAAACGCTGGGATACTACAAACAAACCCACCACCTTTGAACCCAATGACCACATCCTCTCTCATCATGACCACCATCTTTGATACCGCCACCAAAGAACTCCACTGACACCGCCTCTTTAGACTCCTGACCAACCCTGAACACAACAACAGAGTGCTGCGACACATTGATGATGAAACCAACCAGTTCCTGGTCAACACCTTGTTTGGACTAATTACTCTCCGCCAGTTCCATGATGACACTGCTGCCAACATCATCCGACTCATTGAAGGACACATTGACATGCTGTTACACCGAGGCATCTACCAGCAGTTTGAACAATTGTTCAACAACTGTACAAATACCCCCGATGTCATGCTCCTCGGCCCACCTGTAAAAAACCCCATCCTAACCACTCCCCTCCCTGAGCTATCTACCACCCCTGAACCGACTCCCATCCCCAATCCCATCCCACTCGCTGTCAGGAACCCTGACACCCAAACCACCCCGTCCCCAACTGAATCCATGTTGCCCTTGACCAGCAACTGACCTCAAGACTGATGTCAGAGGAAGAAGAAATCCTATGGAGTCGCCAAGCGCTCCAGAAGAAAAACCACACACACCATCATGTCTATCCCATTGATATGAATCCTCCTCACAAAACCCTATCGACCTATCTGACAAGCCCAACTGCATTGGCTATGAAATCGATGCACATGGGCATGCTCACTCACCAAGCAGACCTTGGTGCTGTCCTGTAGGATGGCCACATGTTGATAAAGGATGGAAATGTGGTCTCTGTGCCAGAGCCAACAGACACATTGAGTGTCAGTGCGGACACTATGTGTGCCAGAAGTGTTGGAAAAAAGTGCCTGGGCATTATGACTAGGGGCACTCAAAGTTGAAAAGCGGCTTTGGCTTTTTCTGGCTTTTTCAGGAGGTGGTAACATCACGTCACAAATAGTCACTGGTACGGTCACATTGAACGACGCATCGCGATACCTTACGCACTCGCGATACCTACACACTCTTTTCATACAACACACTCTTTTAATAATCTCTAACAACTTAATATGACTGGTGTTGAGCATACTGCCAAGCTAAATGAAGGGAACCAGACTTTGGAATAGATGTGCGAGGGTTGAGGTACCGAGCAGTCTTGATCTGTTTGAACATCTCGAGGTCTGCTTGGAGTCTCAAGATCAACTCATCGAGACTGAGCTCATGAGGTGGCAACAACATGTCTCGAAGACCCAGATGATAGATAAATGCACGAAGAACTTGATTGCGAACATTTGCTCGGGGCATAACACGTTCACGGCTGCGCCTTTGCTGGCGCGTGAGCTGACTAATGTCACTACCAAGATCACAAAAAAGCCAGAAGCCGAAAAAAAGCCAAAGCCGCTTTTCAACTTTGAGTGCCCCTACTATGATGCCTAGGCCCAGCTCATGCAGAGCTCGGAAACAACCAGTATGAGTTCAATAACGATGCTGTGCATAATATGGCAACTTGAAACATTGAAGCCAGTGACTTCAAGCATAAATGGGGGGTAATGTTACACTTTTTCCACCCTTTTCTATGCACCTCCACACGACCCCGCAATCCTCAATCCCTATCAGGCCTCGTTTCACTTAACTTTGAATTTCCCTTGCAAGTCGTCAGACATCGGAGTCGCTTTGGAGCACTTCAGAGTTGTTGAATCATAAGGTCACCCTTACAATAACCTTTATTGGCAAAGAAGGGCGAGATCCCAGTCATAGCACTCGGAGCATTGTTGTATATGAACTCCACAAGTGGAAGTAGTTCAGACCAGTCAGTTGTCTTGCTGGTGGTAGTTGCAGAAAATGCAGAGGTACTGTTCCAAGGTTTGGTTGGTACATTCAGTTTGTCTGTCGCCTTCAGGGTGATAGCCAGAGGTGAAGTGCAGAGTCATGTTGAGGGCTTTTCTGAGGGAACGGAAAAAGTGGGAGACAAACTCCGGACCTCAGTCAGCGGTGACATGTTACAGTACTCCGTGCTTGGAGAACACATGCAATGGCATTGAGGATTAGAGTGCATGCAAGTGAAGCAGGATTTGCAGTACTTTTTGACAAAGTCTCGAACACCAGACCAAGTATAATCTCATTGAATGAGACTAACTGTCTTGTTTTGTCTGGGGTGTCTGGAAAGAATATGGTCGTACTTGTTGTGGAGGATGTGGAGTTGGAGATCATTGGAGTCAGGAACATAGATGTGATCACTATGATGGAGGAAACCGTTGGAGTCCACGGACCAGTGTGGTTTGGGCTCCTTGAGATGGTCGGCATAGATTGGGTTGGATGGAAGTGAACAGAGGATGTCGGAGTGTAACTGTTCAATGTCCATGTTGACTGTGGCACGGAGAACAGGGGTGAACAACTCCATAGCTCGGAGCGATGCAGATAGCTGTTCTTGGGAGAAGACTGGCTGGAAATTGCTTGGATTTACCAATGCATAGTCACTATCCCCCTCTTTAGGATAGACGTCCCATTGTCTAGTCAAAGAGTCCAGTTTGGTACTGAGACATCCAGGGCAGAACTGAATCAAGAGGTTGAACTGGGAGAGGAACTTGGACAAGTGGGCCTGTTGGCAGGTGAGAACCTTTGTAGTTGTCAAACCTTGAATGCGTCATAGATCACAAGTAACTCTTTGTCATGTGTGTCGTAGTTGAGTTCCAGGGCAGTGAAGGTGCGGGAGTGGAATGCTACTGGATGAATCTCCTCATTGGAGGTCTGGATGAACAAACTAGCACCAAGTGCATAGTCAGAGACATCCGTCTCAATGATAATAGCTCAATCAGGAATCCAATAAGTGAGGACTGGTGCTTTGGTAAAAGCAAGTTTCAACTCATTGAACATGCTCTGTGCAGGATCAGAGAAAAGGAAAGGATCCTTCCAGGTCACTCCTGGACCAGGTGGGTTGGGTGAGTGGAACAATGATGTTGAATAATCATGAATGAAATATTGATAGAAACTCACAAATCCAAGGAAAGACTGTACAGTATGTCCTTCACTTTTCAGAGTTCAGGCCACTCTTGGATGGTCTTCATCCAGCCTGTGCAGCCAGATTTATATCAGTTGCCCAAAACACCTGATGCATCTAGCTTGTCCACTATCCATGGTCAACTGTCCAGGTCTCTGTAATATATACAGAATGAAAATGAATAACATGCAGAGCCAACTGATTATATGAGAAAACAAACAAAAAACAAATATTATCAATTGGCCTCCCCTGAACTTTGAGCTTACATAACCAAGATTTTATGACCTCAAATGATGTAATCATGTAAGATCAGGGTTTCACTCTCCACACCCTTATCACACCCCCATTCTGTTGAGGCAATGCTAAGTCAAACAATGTCACAAGCCCAAACTTAGGAACGAAGTGAAAAGATAATAAGAGAACTGTTGGATTAGTAATATGCCACAGAACTCATATTGGGGTGCATGCCATATTTGCAAGTTGCCTGAATTGGTTAGCTCAGATTGAGCATTTGTCAGGTTGATACTGCAGTGGTTGTACTATTGTTGAGTGAGATGGAGTACTATCCAAGTTGAATCCCACAAGACCTGGTGGCTCAGTTGGTTAGAGCACTTGGTATATATCCAGGAGGTCCTGGGTTCAAACCCCAGTCTGGTCACATCTTTTAACAAAAGGAACCTGACACTTTTGACGGTTCCGACTCTCGGAAACTTACTAGTTTCCTCGCTCAATGCACACTATATTTCCAAAACAACCCCGCCTTTGACGACGATGATAACAAAGTCAGTTTTGCTCTGTTGTACCTCCGAGGAACCACGCTCGAATGGTTTGAGCCCACCCTCTTGGGAGAGTCCGACGACGACTCTGTCTGGTTGGACGACTGGTCCGCCTTTGTGCACATCCTCCAATCCAAATTCGGACCTATCGATCCGACCGGAGAAGCAGAGGATAGTCTGGATCACCTTCGGATGCGCGACAATCAGAAGATCCTACGTTACAATGTGGACTTCAAATGTCTTTCTGCTCGCACACAGTGGGATGATGGCGCGCTCCGATATCGGTACTATACCGGTTTAGCGGAACATATCAAAGATGTTTTAGGAACCTACCCCAAACCTAAGGACTCTGGCCGAGTTGAAGATAATGGCCCATAACATTGATGCCCGCTACTGGGAACGTCAACGTGAGAAATCGCGCTCCTCCGACAAATCTACTCCAAAATCCGACAAATCCGACAAATCTGACAAGAAACAGACCCCCGCTTCATCATCCTCCAATAACAACTCGTCATCTAAACCCAACTTGCAACAACAACAAAAATTGTCAACCACCTCTCCGAAATCCGCCCTCTCCGACAAACTTGGCAAAGATGGGAAATTAACTCCCCGAGAATGCCAACGGCGATTTGACAATAATTTATGCATGTTTTGCGGCAACGTTGGTCATCGGGCTTCCGACTGCTCGAAGAAATTGTCTTCTAACGCCAAAGCAAAGGCCCGCGCGGCCCAAGCTGAGGACAAATCAGAGAAGATGACTGAGTCAAAAAAATAGTAAGCAGTCCTCAGATTCCAGCATGTACTGGGGATTGCGTTGACTCCTTTCGTGCACCTTTGGAAACCCTCCGACTCAATGCGTCCGCTCTCTCAAATCCGAACTCTCTATGTATTGATTTGATATCTCCGACCTTTTCCGATTCTCTTCCGATCAAGACTCTGATTGATTCTGGCTCTACACATTGCTTCGCAGATACCAGATTTATTTCTTCTTTAAACTTATCTCCAACTCCGATTCCTTCACCTATGGTTTTGAAACTTTTTGACGGTTCTTCAAATACTTATATTACGCAATCTATCGATCTTCCTCTCTGATTCCCTTCTGGTGAACTTCTGACCATCGCGTTTTATGTGACAACCCTCAATTCGTCTTGTAATTTGGTTCTAGGACACAACTGGCTCACCCGCTACAATCCGTTGATTGACTGGGTATTGGACAGTATGTTATTCCGTTCTACGTTACCTGACACTCCGAGTCCGACTCCGACGTCGACTGCTGAGGCAGCTCCGCCACCTCCGCAGTGTCCGCCCTCTCCGATGGGCACCTCCGATCCGCTCACTCCGAACACCTCCGACCCGCCACAGATTACCATGGTCAATGCAGCCGCATATCTCCATGCATGTAAAGCTCCTGGGGCATACACTTTCCGCATTCACCTCTCTGACATCTCCGCCAATTCTGTGTCCGTCTCCGACGACGCTCCCGACCTCTCTGGCATACCTGAGGAATACCATGATTTTGCTGATGTATTCAGTAAGAAAAAAGGCGACACCCTTGCACCCCACCGACCTTACGACCTCAAGATCAATTTGGAGAAAGGTACTTCCCCTCCGATTGGTCTGATGTACTCACTCTCGCAATCTGAACTTGGATCCCTCTGAGACTTCATCGACGAGCATCTCAATATTGGTTTCATCAAACCTTCTAGTTCACCTCATGGCACTCCGATCCTCTTCATCCGAAAGAAAGATGGATCACTCCAACTATGCGTCGACTACCGAGGCCTGAACAAAATCACAAAGAAGGACCAATACCCACTTCCGCTCATCTCCGACCTCTTAGCCACTGCCGGAAAAGCATGTGTTTATACCACCATAGACCTCCGACACGCATACCACCTAGTCCGCATTGCTGAAGGTGATGAATAGAAAACTGCTTTCTGCACTCGCTATGGATCATTTGAATGGTTAGTCATGCCATTCAGATTTTCTAACGCATCTGCAGCCTTCCAACGTTTCATGAACGACATCTTCTCCGACCTTTTGGACAACTGCGTTACCGTTCACCTCGACGACATCCTGATCTACTCCGACAACCCCGAGGAACACAAAAAACATGTCCAAGAAGTCCTCCGACAACTCCGACAACATGGTCTTTACGCCCACGCCGACAAGTGCGACTTCTCTGCCGAAACTGTAGAATATCTTGGATTTATCCTTTCTTCCGACGGACTCAAAATGTCGGAAGCGAAAGTCAAGATTATTCAGGATTGGCCTGAACCACACAAAGTGGAGGACGTCCAGTCCTTTTTAGGTTTTGCAAACTTTTATCGACGTTTCATTCCATTCTATTCCAACATCACTATTCCACTCACTCGTTTAACCAGGAAACATGCCACTTGGCTGTTCCCCGATGATGCTCGAACCGCTTTTAATGACCTGAAAAAGGCATTTACCACCGCTCCGATCCTGACACACTGGATCCCCGACTCTCCGATAATTGTCGAAACCGACACATCCGACTATGCCCTAGCGGCTATTCTGTCAATAGTCACCTCCGACAATGAAGTCCACCCTGTCGCATTCCATTCCCGCACCTTCACAGCCCCCGAAGTAAACTATGACACCCACGATAAGGAACTTCTTGCCATCTATGAAGCGTTTAAAATTTGGCGCCATTATCTCAAAGGCTCCGGTACTCCGATTGACGTCGTTACCGACCACAAAAACCTCGAATATTTTGCCACCACCAAAGTTCTTTCACGCCGACAAGTCTGATGGTCGGAATACCTTTCCCAGTTCAACCTCGTCATCCAATTCTGCCCCGGCCAATTGGGAACTAAACCCGACTCTCTAACTAGACGTTGGGATGTCTACCCTAAAGGGGGAAATAGCGACTACGTTGACATCAATCCGACCAACCTCCGACCAGTCTTTTCGCAAGAACAGCTCTCCACTTCGGTTCGCGCGACTCAACTCCTTGAGCCCGTCCTCCGTGCAACCATTATCATGGACACAGAGAAGCTCCACCATGACATACTCACAGCACTCCCTTCCGACACTCTTTACAACACACTCTCTAAAGATCCTAAACCTTGCTGGTCTCTCAACCCCAATGGTTTCCTCCAACATGGCGATCGGATATATGTTCCCGACTCCGATGACCTCCGACTCCGAGTCCTACAGCACAAGCACGATCATATGCTTGCTGGACACCCAGGTCAGAACAAGACACTCAGTCTCATTCAGCGTGATTATACCTGGCCCGGAATATGAGATTTTGTTAAACACTATTGCAAGTCATGTACCACTTGCATGTGATTGAAGCCACAAAGACACAAGCCTTACGGCCTACTCAAACAGCTTCCGATCCCCGAACGTCCTTGGAATTCTATCTCAATGGATTTCATCAAGACCCTTCCAACCTCCGACAACTTTGACTCCATCCTCGCTATCGTAACTGATTAACGAAGCAAAGTATCTTCATTCTGACAACCATTCACTGCACCTCTGAAGACCTTGCCGTACTCTTCGTATTGCATGTCTTCTCTAAACACGGCGTTCCCGAACATGTCACCTCCGACCGCAGCCCTGAATTTGTCTCCCGATTCTTCCAATCTCTCAGAAAGGCTCTAAACATAACCCTCCACTTCACCTCCAGTTACCACCCCAAAGGCGATGGCCAAACCGAACGCACTAACCAGACCCTCGAACAGTACTTGCGGATATTCTGCAACTACCAACAGGACAACTGGTCCGCTCTCCTTCTGATTGCGGAGTTCGCGTACAACAATGCACCAAGTGCTACCACTGGCATATCTCCCTTCTTCACTAACAAGGGTTACCATCTGAACATTACTGTTCACCCGGAACGAGACCTCGCCTCTTCCCGAGCCCGATCCTTCATGACCGACTTAGACGAACTTCACCAAGAACTGAAAGCCACCATCTCCAACGCTCAACAATGTTACCAGAAGTCCTCCGACAATAATCGGATCGCACCTCCAACATTTTCTGTCAGACAACAGGTTTTCGTCAAAGCACAGTTCTTCCGCACAACACGCCCATCCAACAAACTCTCAGAAAAGTACTTGGGACCATACGAGATCATTGCACAACCCGGCACACACTCCTTTACCCTCCGACTCCCCGACACATTCCGCGGTGTTCACCCCGTCTACCACGTCTCCATGCTTGAACCCGCAACTCCGAACACCATTCCGAATCGGACCCAACCTCCACCTCCTCCGATTGACATTGACGGAGAACTTGAGTACGAGATCGCTGAAATAGTCGACTCAAAGATCGACCGACGACGTAGCTGCAAGCTACTATATTTCGTCCGTTGGTTAGGATATGAAAACACTGATGAAGAATTCTCTTGGCTACCAGCCAATGAATTGGAAAACGCCCCTGAGCTTGTCTCCGACTTTCACTCCGCTTATCCCGACAAACCGGGTCCGCTCACATCGCTCTGAAACAAGAAAAAACAAGTACTACTGTATTCTATCTACTTAGTACATTGTTTCTTGTTTGATGGACCCTCCTCCTTGTCCGACTCCTCCTTGTCCGACTCCTCCTTCTCTGACTCCGCCTTCTCCAACAGCTCCGAAATCGACATGTCGGAATCATCCGACAGCTCCGGCAACTCCAACCTTTTCCTATTCACCATGTCCTTCCTAATCCTTCTCGCAATCCTCTTCTCCAGTCTCAACTCATGCGTCTCCTCCGCCGTATCCATCTCTGACTCCGACCCTTCCTCCGACACCTCCGGTGACTTGGGTTGATACTCAATGTTCACCGAGCCTTCGACTGCTGTTAGCAGACGCCTCACCTGCCTCGTCTCTGCCAGTATCATCTTGAGGACACCCAAGACGGTGTCCTCCGACCCACTCTCCGATGGCATCTCCGATGCTTTCTTCTTCCCCTTATTCACCTTCACTGTTTTCTTCACCTCCGACTTTCCCTCCGACGCTCCGACCTCACACTTCTTCTTGTCTTTGATACAACCCTTGCAGGACGACTTATTCCTAAAACAAAAGGTTAAAACAGAAAAAACAAACCAAAGAAGAACTTACTCATTGCATTCGCATTCGACGCCCTTCACAATGCACCTATCACAGGCGCCGATCCCGACCCCGACTCCCGACCCCTCTCCGACCATCGCCGTCACCTCCTCTACCTTTCTTTTCTTTGTCACCTTCTTCTTCTTCTCTGCCTGCGGCCCCCCCGACCCCTTGCCCGACGCGCCTTGTGCAGCGGCCACCTCATCGGCCCTCTTCTGAGCTGCCAGCTCTGACGCCCGATGTGTTTCCTCCGCTACCCGCGCCGCCTCTGCAGCCCTCTCTTCCTCCGCTCTCCGCTCCTCCTCAGCCTTCTTGGCAGCCTCCTCCTCCGCTGCTCGCTTCTTAGCCTCCACCTCCACGATTTTGGCCTGCAGCGCCTCCAATTCTTTCTGGAAATCAGTTGCCGACATTTTGAGGATTTATCGGAAGAGTTTTTTCAAGCGGAAAGACAATGGGGGGGAACAAGAAGAAAGAATCACTCGGATGGTATTTTCAACCAACGCATCACATGACACAGTTTACGTGCACCGACCACCTAGGTCCCTAGGCCTCATGGGTTCGGCCCTAAGGGGGAAATACTGTTACATTCTGATCAGCTCTGACAATTTCTGACCAATTCCGACACCTCCGACACCTCCGACATTTTGACTAATACTTATTATGCATACTTACTGTTATGAATCTCGTTACTATGTACATTACTTACATCCGACCATGTTAAGCATCTCCGACAGCCACTCATTATCCGACTCCGACGAAGCCACACGTCCTCCAACATAGTATTTAAACTTATGTAGAATCGTGTATTAGCTTCAGTTTGAATATCAACTTAGATTCGACATCACACCTCCCGTCCTCTTTCCGACTCTTAACTTGAGTCCGACCTCCAATCCTCCAATCCTTCTGAAATAAGGACACCGACATATTAGCGAGGGCGCAACACACAAGTTGAAGCCAAGTCCTTGCCCCTACGTTGCACGCGCTCCGACCTTCCGACCTTCCGACACGTCCGACGTAGCTCCGATGTTTTGTTGATCAGTTTTTAACAAAAGTGGGCTAATTATATACTGTAATACATGTGGCATACATGTGTCGCACAGCTATAGATATGATGAGATAGGATATGATGATGATAAGATATGATTAGATATAGACATAGATAAGATAAGATAAGATAAGGTGAAAAGTGAAAGTACGATCATAACATTACCCCCTTTCTAGATCTCGACTTCCAGATGAGATATGATGTCATCAGGGGTGTCCGTGAAATTTTCATAAAGTTTAAATTCCAATCCTTCAAAGATATTTGCATATAAGTGCCAGGGAGCATTCGGGTTTAGTTTATAGAAGTCTTCAATTGATTCTTGTGAATGTTCTAGGTGATCCTCGGGTTCCCACATGTTGTGATCCAGAGTCAGACCTTCCCAATACACTAAATATTCCAGCTTTCCTCTCTTCAACCTTGAGTCAATAACTTTAGCAACATCGTACTCCTCTTTGCCATTGATAACTATGGGATTTGGTGCTTGCCCCCTTTGCAATTTAAATAGTGGTTCTTTAAATAACCAGACCCATGATACATTGATAACCAGGTGGATTTTCCAAGTTTTTGGTAATTTAAGTTCTACGGCATTTGATGAGATAATTTTTGTTACGGTATAGGGCCCGATCCATTGTTCGGCAAGTTTCTTTAATGGTCGGTTCAACTTTAGATCTTTTGTTGATAACCAGACTTTGTCGCCAACTTTGTAGACCGGCGCATCACTTCTTTTCAAGTTCGTATACCGTTCCATTTCCTCCCTTGCTTTTACTAACACTGCTTCTGCTTCCTTGTGAATTTTCTTCATTCGCTCAGCGAATTCTTTGGCCAGTTCTGACCTTTCCGCCCTTCGTGGTTCCATGCCCATCCTCGGATTAAACCCATAATTTACATAGAACGGCGAAAACTGAGTTGCCGTGTGAATTTTATTATTATAGACGAACTCCGTGGTTGCCATCCATTTGGGCCAATCTGTTTGCTGATGGGAGATAAACGATCTTAGATATTGCTCCAACTCCTGGTTGATGTGTTCCGTCTGTCCATCTGTCTGCGGATGATACGCCATTGATAATTTAGTTGTAATCCCCAATATTTTATTTAGTTCCTTCATAAATATTGCTGCAAATTGTGGTCTGCAATCTGACGTTAACAATTCTGGAAGTCCATGAAGTTTCCAGACTTCATCCTGATATAATTTAGCTAATCCTTCTGCTGAGACTTCATCGCATGTTTTGATAAAGTGTGATTGCTTTGTTGATCTGCAAGCCACAACTAATACTGTGCTGTACTCCTGAGCTTCTGGGAGTCCTACAATAAAATCTGCTGGAATGTGTTTCCATGGTCCTGCATGTTCTGTGTTTGCTTTTAATTTACCGGCTAGTGGTTGAGGCACATTTTTTGATTATTGACATCTGTCGCAGCCCTCAATGTACGCTTTGACCATGTTTGTGATCCCAGGCCACCAATAATTATGTGTTATCAATTCCAGGGTCTTCCACTGCCCTGGGTGCCCTGCAACTGGATTGTTGTGGTGTAATTCAATTATTTCCTCCCTGAGTTCCTGATTCTTTGGAACATAAACCTTTTCTCTATGTAACCAGAGTCCCTGCTCTTCGTGCCATTCATCAGCATGCAATGTTTTGGTATTCATTTTTTTTAACTCTTCCACTGCTTTCAACACTTGTTTGTCAAACTCCTTGGCATCCCTGATGCGCTTTAATAGTTTACTTTCTTCTCCATCAATAAGTATGTGACCTCGATCCATTGCTCGTAAGTGGAAGTATTCTGGTTTCAATAATGTTACATCTTCATTGTCATTTTCCACCCCCTTTCTATGATTTACCCTTCTTGAAAGGGCATCCGCCTTTCCCATTGAGGTGCCAGCCTTGTGTATTAATTTGAAATTGAAACATGTTAGATACAGTGCCTCACAAAACTGATTCAATGTTTGTTGCTTTTTGAATACCTTCAAGATAACTCTGCAAAGAATACCAATTGAATTAAACCTTTGGTATATAATTGAAAGCCCTACTTCAGGGCTTTCAGAATATAAAGAAATCATATGATTTAGATCAGAATCCATGGAGATATGATTAAATTAAATCAGCAACTCATTGAATCAGTTTTGTGAGTACCTATGGCAATTATCAGAATCAAATGCTTCACTGGTTGTATGGTAACCAGTTGTCATGACTTACTGATGGAACTTGAATAGAACCCTGATGGGTTGTCAAGGAAAGTTGTATAAGAAGAATCCAACCTCAACAGCCTCCATAATCAATCATGCGTCCTATCTTCTCTTCCCACAAGGAAAACATTCTTTCTCTGGCCTCCAATGGTCACTCCACTCGTCATATTGCCTCTAACCTGGGTGTCAGCCAACCAACTGTCTCCAGAGTGCTTCAGAATCTTCTTCCTCATCGCAATCTCTCTTCTGGTGGTCGCCCATCCAAGCTTTCTCCCATCAACACACGAAACATACTTTCACAAATCACCTCAGGGAGAGCCTCCAATGCTGTGCAGGCTACCAAACACATCAACACTGTCATCTCCAATTCTGTCTCCCCAGAAACTGTGAGAAGGGTTCTCAGAAAACATGAATTCAAGGCTGTAACAAAGAAGAAAAGACCTTTCTTAAAGGCCATACATCGGAAGAGGCAGTTGGCATTTGCTATGAAGCACAGGGAATGGACAGTGGAGGACTGGAAGAGGGTCATTTGGTCAGATGAGACCAAAATCAACAGGTTTGGGTCAGATGGCAAGGGATGGGTCTGGAAAAAGAAGGGTGATGGGCCTTATTGAAAGAGAGGTTCAGGGCACAGTCAAGTTTGGGGGAGGAAATATTATGGTTTGGGGTTGTATGGGTTGGGAAGGTGTGGGGAGACTTGCAGAGGTTGAGGGGAGAATGGATGCTGATCAGTATGTGTCCATTTTGGAGGACAATTTGCTGCCCAGCATGGAGGAGAGTGGAATCTCTGAAGAGGAGATCATTTTTCAGCAGAACAATGACCCCAAGCACACCTCCAAGAAGGCCAAAAAATGGATGGACAGCAAGAATATTGCTCTGCTGGATTGGCCTGCACAGTCCCCAGACCTCAATCCTATTGAACACCTCTGGGTTCATATTAAAAGGAAGTTGAATGAATATCCAACACCACCCAAGGGAGTCTGGGAGATTTGGGACAGAGCAGCAGAGGTGTGAAATAATATAGAGCCAGAAGTGTGTCAAAACCTGATAGAAAGTATGCCAAGAAGGGTAGAGGCAGTAATCAAAGCTAAGGGGGGTAATACCAAGTACTAAAGTATAAAATACTGTATTTATTGTACATACTCACAAAACTGATTCAATGAGTCCCTGGAGTAATTTGATCATATATTGATCATTTTTTATGGGCATTACATAATTATTGCAGATTCCGAGAGTCCTGAAGCAGGGCTTTTAACCAGGTACCAATAACTTCTTTTGATTGGCATTATTTGCAAAGTTATTTTGAACACAAAGTAGCAAACATTGAATCAGTTTTGTGAGGCATGTACAATGTCCAGCATGCTTGTCTGTGATTAAGCTTTTGACCCTGCATGAAGTACTCAAGGTTTTTATGATTGGTCCAGATCTCAACCTCATGGCTCCTTCAAGGTGGTGTCTCCATGCTTCCAGCACTCGAATTATGCCCAGCATTTCTTTATTGTGTACGTCATAATTTTGTTCCACATTATTCAATCCTTTAGATAGAAAGGCACATGGCCGCCATTTCTCATCCTCATATTGCATAGATAGAATCGCCCCAGTGGTGAAGTCTGATGCGTCTGATTCTACTCTTAATCTCCGATCTGGATTGGGGGATACCAATATGGGTGCTTCTGTAAATAATTTCTTTAGCATGTTAAACACTTCCTCTTGCTCTTCTTTCCAATTCCAGATTGTTTCTTTCCTTGTTAATTCATATAATGGCCCTGCCACTTTAGAGAAGTCTTTGATGAATTTCTGATAGAAATTGGCCAATCCTAGAAACAACTGGACTTCCTTGACCTTCATTGGTCTCGGCCATTGTTTGATAGCATCTACTTTTGAAGGATCCATTCGAATTCCATCTTTTTCAATAATCAACCCTAAGAACTCTGTTTCGTCTCTGTCAAAGAAACATTTTCCCAGTTTCAAGAATAAGTCATTCTCCTGTAATCTTTTTAGAATTTCCTCCACAATTTCACTGTGTCCTTTTTTTCCTTTGGTTGCTACCAATATATCATCGATATAGATAACTATGTCTCCTTGATCAATCAAGTCTCTAAATATGACGTTTATCATAGCTTGGGGAATTATTTAATCCAAAGAACATAACCGTTGGTTTGAAAGCTCCATCCGGGATTGTAAATACCGCCTTCCACTCCTCTCCTTCCCTGATGCGCACATTGTTGTACCCCCATCTGAGATCCATCTTGGTAAACCTTTTCTTTTCTTTTAATTTATGGATCAATTCCGGAATCAATAGGAGTGGATAATTATTGCAAATAGTCCAGCTATTAATGTGTCGGTAATCCTGTACCATTCTTTTCTTTCCATCCTTTTTAGGTATAAAGAATACTGGCGAGGTTTGCGGTGACTTGGTAGGTCAGATATATCCTTTGCACAACTGATTGTTTACGAATTCAGATACTTCTTTTCTTTCATTTGGCGATAAGGGATAGACTTTGGCCTTTTTTGGTACGAAATCTGGCTTTAGGTCTATGGCATGATCCCATGGCATTCTGACCGGTAACCTTTCCGACGCTTTCTTTTCAAAGACTGATATTTCCGAGGGACAACCTATTCCGCCGGTACTTCATCTGAGGGTTCTCTCTTAGCTACCCTGAGCATGTGGATTACCTCCTCCACTTCTTCTTCACTTCCTTCTACTACTTCTTCAATTCTTCCACCCCATCTGGTTCTTGCTGTTTTATTTAAATAACACATTCGACACATGTCACATTCCTCAGGACATCTCGATAGTTTAATTTCTGTTTTTTCCCAATTGATTTCTGGATTATAGGGTTTCAGCCAAGTGTGTCCAACAATAATCTTAGCCTTTCCTAGGTTGCATGCTTCAAACACTGCTATTTCCACATGTCCTTCATACCGCATAGCCATGACTGCCTCATGCATGATTGAACCTCCTTGGTTAAGTGTGCCATCAACGTTGTAGACCCGGAGGGGGAAGGGTAGTTCCCTTAATTTAATGTTGTTCCTTTTTGGTGAAGTCCAGATCAATGAACATTCCTGTTGCCCCTGAGTCTAATAATGCATCCACATCAAAGGTGTGTTTATCCTGCAATGTTTTCAGCATGATTTTCATCGTAAGCTCCTTTTCCAAAGAAGCAGATTGAATAAAAGATAAGGATTCCAGATTCAAAGTATGGTAAGTAGATAGCCAGATTCGCAAAGTGAATATCAAAAATAATAACCTGAATAGGGGGTGGAGATAGAATGAGCAGAGGGGGTCTACAATGGGTAGCATTAAAGGTTGGCTGAGGGTGAAAGGTGTTCTTGGAGGTTTGACAGAAGAATTGATGATGGGAATCACCCAGATTATGCCAGCTTTCTCAAGTTCTCACATGCCCCAGGTAACACACAGTGTCCTTGATACTTTCTCACCTTCAGCTCCCCTGAACCACTTTACTAACCTTCCTTTGAAGGTCGAGAAACACTCGGTGCACCCACCATATCTAGTGTTGCCATTCGAGACACACAGGGAAACATTGAGCCTGTCCCGTGTTGAGGTGACCAAAGGCCGACACAACTGACCTTCAGGAAAGCTGCTGGCGCATGTGACAGTTTAAAAGAGAAGACTCTAGATCGCAACAGGTGTTCTGACCTCTCGACCAATCCAGCGCGTGTAGGGGTTCTGACCGCATGGATTTCATTTTTTCCTAGATCTTCCTTTGCTCGGGTAAATTAGCTACCTGGGTAAACAGATTGTTTTCTTTTCAGATTTTTTTTGCCTAAGTGTCAAAACAGGGTTGCGTGCCCAACGCAAGGTACTATTGTTCACAAAGACAACTACTCTCCCTCCATCACAATGACCAAAGGCACCGACCCCCAGTTTGAGGAAGAATTCACACAACAACATGCACCACCTCCCGTACCCCCTCCATTTGATTTTGTTCCACAAAATAACAACCGTGGAAGGAAGCTAGAAGTCGCCGCCGATCCCAGCAAATATAATGGATTGAAAGCAATGTTCACAGTATGGTGGATCAAGATGCTCGCTTGGCTTAGGGTCAACCGAGAACTATTCAACAGAGAAGAAGAAGTATGCATCGCAGTATGGTCGCGCTTGGATGGACCTACAGCTGGAGTCTACGGGGAAACCCGCCTAAACCAATGTATGGAATCAGAGGACTGGCCAATGTACAGAGAGCTGGTCAGCAAAATCACAACAAGGTTTCGCCCCACCACCAAGATCGAATGGGCCTGATCCAAAATTTAGAGCTTTAAGCAAGGTTCAATGAAGACCAATGATTGGATCACGCAATTTGGGATCCTGGTAATCAAGGGAAAGATTGAGGAAAGGCATGGTGTGACCCTTTTGAAAAGTAACGCCAAAGATTCAATCATGCAACAACTCTTCCAGCAGGAAAGAAGAAAGTCCACGGTGCAGGGCACCTGTGAAGAAATATTGGCAATTGGCAGAGCAGAAGAGACTTTTGCAGCAAGACCAGGCATGAGGACTGGCAGCAATTTTGGACAACAGCGTAATACATGGGGCAATCGGCCCGCATATGGACAACAACAGCAGCAACAACAGAGGCCCTATGGGCAACAACAGAATGGGGGGTACCATCCTCAACAACAAAACGGTCATCAACAACAACAGCAGCCTCAACGCGATCCAAACACAATGGACATTGATAGAAATCAGAAATGTGCACCTGGAAATTGTTACAACTGTGGCGGACAGGGGCATTTTGCCTGAGATTGCAGACGGCCGCAATGCAGAGTACAAGCGGCAATGATTGAACAGATCGACGAACAGGAGGAAGAAGAAATTTTGAGATAAATCAATGCAAGGCAGCAAGCATGCCAAGCCAATAATGGACCACAGAATCAACCAGCTCAGAACAATGGACAGGCTGCTGCACAGCAGGGTTTCGTGACCATCAACCAGTAAATCCCCCGCTGGCTCTGACAAATCAATATGAACAATTGCCTATAGACTCTTATATACACAAAGACACTGTAAATTCTTGGTTTTAAAAGCTCATGGACATGGCAGTTACATACAATAAAATACTATTGGACAAACCCAAAAAGGTAAAAACTCAAAAAAATAGCACAGATGAATTGGACTTAGATACACTTGTAAATTATATCGTTGGGGAGCCCTCAGCAATGAGGCTTGGTTCGTTTCCTACGGATGAATGCTTAATTCCCTGTTGTGATGAATCAGATAACTTATCTAGGCAAACGGACTCTATGGGGGAACCATATTTATTTTACTGATCTGTTGGGATGTGATTTTGTGTAAAATAGATGGATCTCATTCAGTTCGAAAATCAATGACATTTCAAAACAAGTGTGCCCAATTTGGCTGGACCATAATGCAAGCATCACAGTCAGGTGACGTTGGAAGTTAGTGGATATCCCCTACCTTACCTGTAGTTCCTCAGTTCGAATATCAACTAAGTTCACTCCTCTACTCTCAGTTCATGCCAGAGATCCTCACCATGATACAATACACCAACGACATCATCATCTTCTGCTCTTCCTCCATTGTTACCCTTTGACAAGCTCAGTACTGTGTCCGAGTCACAACTCTGACGTCGTCTGATCACTTTCACGTCAGTGTGTCCCTCACTGAGATCTCTCCAAGAACCTCTGCACCTCCAACCTCTCCTCTGACCTCCTGAATTGGGACACCTTATCCAACAAACGGTGGTGCAACACATACATTGAAGCCACGTTCCTCCCCTTCATTGTTCCTCCGCATTTCTGGAGTTCTGCTCCGGTCTCAGTCCTACATCTGACCTCCAACAGACTCTGACGAAGCTCCAATGTTTCATCTACTTAACAGATGCCCCAGGTGTCAGGCAGGAATCAAGGGGCGCTTACCTGGGTCGTGACATGGCACTAGTGTTTGAAGGTTCAGTCTATGTAGACCTGAACCGGACTGAACTGAACTGAAAAATAGACCACATTGGGCTGAAATGCAGTCTAAGGTCTATACGTTTTAGAAAATTTAGACTGCAGTTCAGTCTAGATTTTTTTTTTTGACTTAGACCACAAAAAGCCCGGTCTAAACAGGTCTAGACCGGTCTTTTTGCCCTTTGGGATGCACCTCCAACCCCCCCCCCCCCCCTCCCCCCCCCTAATATTCTACAATTTTTGGAGATTTTTCAGTATTCTGCATAATATTCTATATATTTATAGTCCAATTTTATTGGTCTAAGGCTTGTTTTTGAAGCTACAACTGAGTGGAATACATTTCTAGCTTGTATATAAAGTCTTGCTCAGAGTCATAAAGGTTAAAAATTGAGTGAAGCATGGTGGAAACATATCTACAACATATGATTACAGTGTTATTTTTTTGTATCTGTGTTTACAGTGCTATTTTTTGTTGTATCTGTACTATTATTACAGTGTTTTGTTATATCTCTCATTGCTGAGTCAGCAATGGATGCTTCAGTTCAATGTTGGATGATGCACAATGCGCACATCAAACATGTCAAATACATGTAAACAAATCTCCAAAAACATCGCACATCTGCTTATTTTGTCTACCCAGTAACAAGTAAGGGTTTCTACTATATTAATTAGGTAGGTTGGCATTATATGTCACTCAATATGTATTTATTTCATGAATTTTCGCCACGGATTTGAGCATATAGCAATGTGACGCTTTACACCAAACAATAGTACAAATGCATTGCGCAGGCACACGTGGTGCCTTCCTCATGATCTAATCATTTTAATAATAGTTTAATATGATAGAACTCATCAATATATATGTATTCACCTTCTGAAACACCTTGTATAATTTTTAGATCTCTAGATAAGATAGAAGTGATGAAATGTGCATTTTTCAGTAAAAGTGTCATATCTCTATAATGAATGAACCAAATTTGAAAAACAAATGTGCTATGAGATCCCCTGAATGTGGGAAATCCAAAGGTGAAATAAAGAATTTGGTCAAATTTTCGCCCTATTTTGCTCATATTCATCTTATTAAGTTCTTGTGCTTGATTTGAATGGTCTGAGTAGGTTTACATACAATGTTACAATAGTATATATACAGTGCATATAGACTACAGTGATTGGGAGGAAGTATGAAAATGTTGTTTTTGTGTTTGAGAAAACCCATGATGATGCACTGTTCATCACGATTTACAGTGTGTTTTGATACATCATTTTAGAATACAGACTTTCTATCATACATAGCTGATGTATTTAACTTTATATATACTTGATATAGGTTTCTAAATATCTCTACATAAGTTAAGATCTGTTTTTAGGGCTTGTGGTGCCACGGTTTGGGCATTGAGGCCTCATGTTTCAACGATGCTCATCGCTCGGCATCAATTGCCAAGCACTTTTGGCAATTGCCAAAAGTCAAACCATAATTCGACAAACAGCCAATGAAATGTTCCCACACTTTTTTTATCCCCCCCTCCACTCCATCTGGCCACCACTTCCGCCCAACAGCCACCACTCATGCCCAACGGCTACCATTCATGCCACATGGGCCCCTCTAGCGCCCAATGGCCCTCTTTTGTGCTGAACGGCGTCCAGTCGCGCCCAACGCCCTCCATTTGAGCCCAACAGCCGCCCCTCATGTCCAACTGCCACGACCCGTGTCTGATGCCCCATTTCATGCCCAACGGCATCTCTTCGCGCCCAATGGTCCCTCTAGCGCCCAACGGCATCCACTGGCACCCAACGCCCTTCCTGCTCATGCAACACCCTCCTTTCATGTACAACACCCTTTCTTCAAGCCCAACTGCCCCCTTTCGCGCCCAACTGCCCCCTTTCATGCCCAATGGCCCCCTCTAGCACCCAATGGCATCCACTGGCACCCAACACCCTTCCTTCGCATGTATAGCCCTCCAACTTGCGCCAACGCTCTCCTTTCGCATGCAACAGCCTCTCTTTGTGTGCAATGCTCTTCCTTCAGCCCCAAGCCCAACGGCCGCCTCTTGCACCCAACTGCTGCAACCCACACCCAACTGCCGCGACCCATGCCCAACTGTCCCCTTTCGTGCCCAATGGCCCCCTCTAGCGCCCAACGCCCTTCCTTTGCATGCACCGCTCTTCAACTTGCGCCAACACCCCTCCCTTTGCGTGCAACACCCTCTTTTTGAGCCCAACAGCCCCTTCTTGTGCACAACACCCTCTCACGGCGTCCACTGGTAGCCAATGGCCTCCATTCATGCCCACTGACATTACGTACAACCTCTGTATATATTTAGATAAAATGTATTATACAAAACTGGTTCTGACTGGTGCAGACCAGTTCAGTCCACCCTCTGTGGGTCTGATGGACCAGTTCTGTGTGGTCCAGTCTGGTCTTTTACCATTCTGCAGTTTTGAAAGACTGGTCTTGGTCTCGGCCCATGCCTTTCGGAGGCAAAAAACCAAACCAAACCAAACCCTCAAACACTACATGGCACAGAGGGTCAGGTCTGTGGCTGATGCATCTGGGGCATTGTCATGGCAAGGCGGAGAGGGTGGTTGAGGCATTGTGGGGTGGTTTGATGACATAGCATGACAAGGGCAGCTGGGCAAGTTGGGAGGCGGTGTGACAGCCTTCAGCACTAGTTGTCATGTCTGTCAGTGCATAGGTAACAAAGATAGAGAGGTGGGCTCACTCATTGCAGCCAACAACACCAGGCATGGCTGGTGGTGATGTGGCACAGCGAGGGCAGTTGGGGTCAATGAGCAGCTGAGGATGACGATAGGGGGAGGTCTTACCTGTGGTTGCTGTGGTTGTGATGTGCCATGGTGAGAGAGGTGAGTGGTGGTTGAAAGAGAAGAGAAAATTGAAACTCACCTGATTTGTCAGTGATGTGTGGTCATGTTGTGGCAGTGAGTATATAGTAAGCCCACCCACCACTCTCAATTGCCCCCATGGTCCATTGGTTTCTCTCATTGCTGCATTGCATTCAGTGGGTCTTCAGTTCAATTCTCGCAGGTGCCTTTATTATTATTATTATTATTATTGCATTCCTATACACTCTGATGGAGTCTGATGGAGTCTGTTGGAGTCTGATGGACTCCACTCTGAAAAAGCAAAAACTGTGGATCAGTGCTGGACCCTCAGTCCATCACACTCCACAGAGTCCACTGGATAGAAGTCTATTGGAGTTCTATGGAGTCCGATGGACTATGATTGGACTTCACAGGACTGTACAGCCAAAAACCCACTCCTATGGGATTTTTCAATCCTATAGGAGTCCTATTGGAGTATCAGGAGAGGTCTGTGGAGGTAGCGGAGATGACCTGGCAAAAGACATCAAGGTTGGAGACTCCTTCAAGAGCTGTGGACAGAAAGTAATACTGCCCAATACCCAGTCAATCATAAGATTGTAGCGGATGAGCCAGTTGTATCCAAGAACCATAGAACAGGAGGAATTGAGCAGAGTCACATAGGCTGTAATGGCCATATATTCACCAGAGAAAAAGTATACAGGGAGATCAACTGCCTGAATAATGACGGAATTGGATATTCCATCAAATAATTTAAGTTTGATCAGAGATATGGAGATGAAAGGGAGTTTATAAGATGAAGCATAACTGGAGTCTATAAAACTGGAGTCTTGGCTTGAGTGGCACATGCCTTAGCCTTAGAGGCAGAGGATGAAGACTTCAGACAATCTTTTGCGATATGTCCTGCTTTGCTGCAAAACATGCAGAGATTGTTGTCAAAACAGTGCTTGTGTTCCCCCAGAGTTAGCTTTTCATCTTTTCTGAGTTTATCAGAGATGTCAGACTTGGACGCAGAGGAAGGCTTTGACTGTTTGCTCTGGTTCAGTGTCTGCAGTTTGGCTTTGGAGGTTTTGTCGGGGTTTGTAGAGGGAGTTTTTGCTTCAGATTTGTCAGATTTGGGTGCGGACTTGTCAGAGTGGAATTTCTTGCACTGATATTTCCAGTGGCAAGCATCCATGGTTTTTGCTAGCTTCTTAAGTGCTGGTAATGTGCTTGGTTTTACTTGAGTCCCAAGGACATCTTTAATCTGTTCTGCTAACCCGGAGTAGTACTGGTGATGCAGGGTGGAGCTGTTCCAGTGTGTCTTAGCAGCAAGGCATGTGAACTTGACATTATATTTGAGAATGTGTTCATTCTCACCCATTTTGAGATTGTCCAAAGAATCAGCAGCATCTGTGATGGGATCAATGACCCCAAATTCTGTGTGGAGAAATTAGTCTGGGGGGTTGTCCAGGTCTGGTTGGATGATGAAATGCTCGAAGTAATCGTCGGAGGATGTGTGGCTTTGTCAGTCGGATAACGAGTGGCTGTCAGAGATGTTTAACATAAGTAAAGTGGTCAGATGCAAGTAATGTATATAGTAACAAGATTCATAACAGTAAGTATACATAATAAGTATTTGTCAAAATGATCGGAGGTGTCGGAGGTGTCGGAATTGGTCAGAAATCATTGGAGCTGATCAGACTGTATGTAGCACCTACAGATTCCCCAATCTTAGTCACACACAACAGAGTTTGAATTATCCCAACTTCTCCTTTTGTAATACATAATCAGTTGTTTATTACTGTTTTTGATTCAGCCATTACAATACAGACTAACTGCATAATAATAAGACACCTTGATTCACTATTGAACAATGTCATTTGTTAACATGGTAGGTATCGCTCTCAGTCATTGTACAAATTATATGCTCACTCTATCGCCATTCCAGATTAAGTCCACCATGCAGTAACTATTTTCTCGGAGTTACAATGACATACCAAATATTCTGATAAACTATGTTGTTTTTTGGTATGATCAGAACTGCTTCTCGTTTTGTACGACTCCCCTGGATGTCGACTTTGTATAGCGAAGACAATTGGGAAAAGACAAACGCTACTTCCAATAACAAGATGAAGGTATGCACCACATAACTATATTTTTCTATATGTATTATTTGACACATTCTATTGAAGCCTTTAATAGAAGCAATGGACCAATATGGTGGGGTGTATGTATCGCAGGAACATCTGAGTCTGGAAGAGTACTTTTGTGAGTCAGGTGCTGTTGATTCTTTATCAAATGATGTGGCACAAAAATTCTTCACATTTTGTGCCATCGACATTGGAAACTGGATCAATGGCGACTGTGCCCAAGATTGCCGGATGCTTAGTGCTCCTAACCCAGATACAAAAGATGATGTTGTTAAGGCATATTCAGTCAGTTCCTCATTAATTCTTTTAATAATCTGTCTCATCAATCAAATGCAACTACCAGACGAGTCAAGACATTGCGCTTCTTTGAAGACTTCACCAGTAACCCATTCAGCACGCCAGAAGCCCGACAGGAGGAGCTAAGTCCTCGAGACAGTATTGATTTTACACTCATCCAGCAGTACATCGAATCGGAGATCCATCACATCCTACAGCAGGTGCTTGACGAAGAACTAGACAACGATGAGCATCGCCCCCACGGCGAGATAGCAGAGAGCATCCATCTTGCTCGGCAACACCAGATCACGTGTTACAACGCCTGACAGAACGAACTCGAAAGCTTTCGCGTTCAAGAAGGACCTCAGACAGGTCGGATCACAGAGATCAGAGAGTTTATCGGTGTCCAGACAACCGTTATCAGAAGATTGATTAGGACGCTCACATCGAGACGTCCCAGAGCCACATCATCATGTCTTACTCGAAGCAGCAGATCTACGCCCACTTCACCATCAAAGAACAACAGACCGAGTACAACCGCTGGGCACGAAACGAGAGACTTGACCCCTTCTCGTGACCAACAGACGCGCAGGAACAGAGATTCCTTAGAGATTTACAGAGGAAATACTCTGAACGTTTTGCCACCGATTCCGCCAACGAGTCCCCTGACGAATTTACTTTTGACTCCGCGCAGTCAGATATCGAACAGACGCCTAGAACAGGGACTCATTTTCAATCCTTACCTGTATCCCAAACCCCATCTTCATCCCAACAACCCAACTCCTCTTCTCCTCTGCAGACTCTAAACATGGCAGAAGCTCCGGCTGTACAAACAATGGATACATCCAAGATCATCAAGGATCCTGGGATGTTCAAGGACAGATACACCTTTGACGAGTGGTGGAAGGCCACCAAACTATACATCAGGTTCCAAAAGAGCCTCACAGACGATCAGAAGATTCTTGCGGTGCTATCCCGCATGATGGAAGGGTCCGGCAGACACTGGGCCAGTAACAAGTTAGATGCTCTTGCCGTTGACAACAAGAACATCACCTGGCTAGGCTTTTCCGATGATATCGCCACACGATTCTCCATCGCCAACAAGTCGGTCGCTGCCAAAGCCAGACTTGAAGTCCTGAAACAAGAGAAACGTACTGTTGATGAATTCTTGGATGAATTCGAAGAACTCTTGAAACTGTCAAACCTTGGCGAAGAAACTGGGAAATATATCCTAGAGAAGAACGTCAACCGCAGAATCTCTGAACAAGTGGCTAGCGATGGCAAGACGTACACCGATTACGCAAAGGAGATCCGAAACAAGGGACGACAGATGGAAGGACATGCACTGGTCATCCGAGGTGGCGGCGACATGCGCACCGGATCGGGTACCACTTATGGTGGTCAGGGCAAAGCCATGGAAATCGACAAAGCAGGAGTAGCCTGTTGCTACAACTGTCAATGCTTCGGTCATCTGGCTAAAGACTGTAGCGCTCCAAAGAAGAAAGATGGTCGCAAGTGTTTCAACTGTGACCAAGAAGGCCATATCGTGTGCAACTGCCGCAAGCCAAAGAAGAACTCCAGAAGGGTTAGGAAGGTGTCTGAGAAAGATGCCGAGAATGATGAAACCACAATCTTAGAAGCTGACAAGAAGGATTTTCCTAAAGGGTCCGATTAAATGATGCTAAGTCGCGACCCTTATCTATTAAACGGACTTGCTTGCCTTGTATGACTGCAGACAATAGAACCCATGTCATCCCTGCCAAGCGAGCCGCTGCGTCAGCTAAGATTGTGAAGGGAGATAACCCTCCGAAAAGACGAGAAATCAGGCTGTTAGCTCAGCTCAAAACACGACGAGGACCAAAGGTTATCCGACCCGAGGTTGACAGCGGATGTGAACGCACATGCATCCATCCCAGAATAGTATGCGAACAGAACCTCCCCACGCGAGGAATACCACCCATAGCAATTCTAAATGTGGATGGATCACCAAATCGACAACAGAAAGCGAGCCAACTTGCCGAAGTCAAACTGGATTTGGGAGCACATCAGGAAACCATGGAAGCAATGGTACTGGACATTGGGAGAACGGACATGCTCTTGGGACATGACTGGTTGGTACATCACAACCCCACAATCAATTGGACAACCAGCGCGGTAACATTTAACCAGTGCCCAACAACATGTCGAACCAAACACTCGGATTTCAGGATTAACCTTGATGGTTGCAAACACCGGGTTCGCATGGTTGAGGTGCGCGACAAAGATGCACCCAAAAAGTCGGATCAGAAATGGAAGCCTGGAGACCCTATCTTGGAAGCTGTCACTCCCACACCACCTCCCACAACCAAACGACCCTCATATGTTGAACGATTTGCCCATCTTTTCGAGAAAGAGAACTTTGATAAGATCCCAAAAGAGAGGGAATGGGACCATGGTATTGAACTTACACCGGACGCACCAAAGGAACTAGGGGGAAATACATATCCTATGACGCAAAAGGAACAAGAGGAATTGGACGCATTCATTGAAGAGGGTCTAGCAACAGAAAAGAATTGCCCGTCCAAATCCCCTTATGCCTCCCCTTGCTTCTTCATCAACAAGAAGGATGGCTCCAAACGATTGGTACAAGATTACCGCATGGTCAATAAATTCACGGTCAAAGACAAGTTCCCACTCCCACGAATATCTGATCTCTTGGACGTACTGAAAGATGCGGTCTACTTCAATAAAATGGACATCATGTGGGGCTATAACAACGTCTGAATTAAGGAGGGCGATGAATGGAAAGCTGCCTTCCTCACCAGTCGAGGATTGTTCGAACCATTGGTTATGTTTTTTGGTCTTTGCAACTCCCCGGGAACGTTCTCTCGAATGATGGCTAGTCTATTCCAGGACCAGATCCGCCGACGTATCTGTGTGATCTACATGGATGACATCGTGGTTATCGGTAAAACCAAGGAAGAACTCGTGCGAAACACTGAAGAAATCCTACAGATCCTATCGGACAATGATTTGTTCCTAAAGGAAAAGAAGTGTTTATGGGAAGTAACGAAATGTCCTATATTGGGATATGTGGTTGGTGAGGGACGTGTTGAGATGGAAACTGAGAAGGTGGATACAATTCAAAACTGGCGAGCACCCACATCAAAAAAGGAAGTTCAGAAGTTCCTTGGATTTGCTAACTTCTATCGACGTTTTATTGAAGGGTACTCAAACATCGCAAAACCTCTCACCGCGCTCACAGGCGGTACGGCATTTACTTGGGGACCAACAGAGCAGCAAGCTTTTGAAGGTCTCATATGGGCAATTACATCGGCACCAGTCTTGGCATTACCGAAACCAGAGGGACAGTTCAGGGTTGAAACCAATGCATCGGGCTATGTAATTGGAGCAGTACTCTCTCAGAAGCAAGACGACAAATGGCACCCCATCACGTCCTTGTCGCGGACCATGTCCGCGGCCGAACAGAATTACGAGATATACGACAAGGAACTCCTGGCAGTCGTGGAAGCATTGAAAGATTGGAGACACTATCTGCTTGAAGCCAGGGAACGTTTCGAGATCTTGACCGATCACAAGAACCTGGAATATTTCCGTCATCCTCAGGACCTAAATCAACGACAGCGACGCTGGAAAATGAAGTTACAAGACTATGACTTCGAATTACGGCATGTGCCCGGCAAGACCAATGCAAAAGCGGACATCCTGTCACGCTTACCCTGGTATGAAGCAGAACTCGAACCACAGGACAGTGACCAAATGCTCAAGGAGGGACTATTCTTGAAACGGTTGGAATCAGAAGATGTGGTACAAATGGAGATGTTCACGGAGGAACAATTCTTTGAAGGGGGTGAAACATCTGATTCCATCAAAATTGGAAACATCACAACCATCAAAAACCCATGGATCGCACACATCAAGGCTTCGAACCGCATGGAGACAGAAGTAGTGCAGGGCCTGAAAAAGAATCCTCATTGGTATCAACAGGAGAATGGGATCACCTATGCAGGAGAACAAGTCTATGTCCCGCCAGATCCACAATTGCGACAAGAATTGATGTTTGAATCACACGATGCACCAGTGGCTGGACATCCAGGACAGTACCAGACACATGAACTCCTCACTCACACCTACTGGTGGCCTACCATACTGCATGATGTGAAGAAGTATGTGAAGGGTTGCGACACTTGTCAACGCAACAAGATTAACCGACAAAAGTGACATGCTCCGCTACATCCCCATGCAGCACCAAGTCACCCATGGGAAGACATAGGAATCGACGTTGTGGGACCAATACCAGAATCTGATGGAAAAGACGCAATTCTGGTCATCACGGATAGACATTCGAAGATGCTTCACCTCATTCCGACAACCGTGGAACTATCAGCTGAAGGATTAGCCAAGATCTATCAGGATCAGATATGGAAGCTTCATGGGATCCCCAAGAAGATCATCAGTGATAGGGGACCGCAGTTCGCCGCGAAGTTCATGGAGATACTCTGCCGCATGTTAGGGATCAAGAGGAACCTGTCCACCGCATACCACCCACAGACTGATGGACAGGCCGAGCGATCGCATCAGGAAACAGAAGCATTCTTACGAAACTTTGTCAACCACCTACAGGATGATTGGGCTGAATGGATCGCAATCGCAGAGTTCCAGTACAATGACAAAGAACATCAGGCAACGAAGCACACCCCATTCTACCTCAACTACGGTTTACATCCGTGGAAGGGAGAACTCATGTTAGAAGATACCAATCCGGCTGCCAACGACTTCTTGAAAAAACTCAAACAGGCACGAGAAGAAGCCAATGCTGCGCTGAAACAAGCACAGGATCAGATGAAGAAGACAGTTGACACACGGAGAAGTCCATCTCGGAACTACCACATTGGAGACAAGATGTGGCTGGAAGGGTCTAACATCAGGACCGATCGCCCCTCAAAGAAACTTGACGCACTCCGACATGGACCATTCAAAGTCCTAGAGAAGAAAGGAGCTAGCACGTACCTTCTTGATCTTCCGAAGACATGGAAGATGATTCACCCTGTGTTCAACGAGACCCTGTTGTCACCATATGAAACTCCGAAGTATGCCTTCCAGAAAAAGAAACCAGCCCCTGATCCGATCATTGTTGAAGGACGAGAAGAGTACCATGTGTCTATGATCCTAGACTCTCGAAAGTTCCACGGAAAGATCCAGTACCTCGTCCAGTGGGAAGGATATGGTCCAGAAGAGAACACATGGGAACCTCGAACTAATGTTCAGAACGCTCAAGATTTGATCCGTGATTTCCATCGGCAGAACCCGTCTCGTCCACAATAAAAGACGAGTTCTCAAAACCCATGGCAGTATCGACCTCATCAGTCAACCATACACCGAGTTCCCCGCTCTAGTCTTCTCCCTGCCCAATATAGCCACCCCATTCTTCTTTTACCTTTCAACCATCCTCACTGCCATGTCAAACACCATCGTCACCTCCACCTCCACCACCGACATCAACCCTGCCATCGCCGCCCTTATGAACGAAGCGCTCTCCATGAGAGACCAAATCCATGCCCTTGAAACTTCTCTCGCCGATTTCCTTCATCGCCAGATGAATATCCGACTTCATTCGTTGTCCAATCTCCCCGTCGCCCCGACTCCTGAAGAGAAACAAATTCTCGGGAATTACACCAGCACCCTCGTCATTGAAAATCGACGCATTCGGCTGGCCATCAAAGGCCTTGAACTCGCCGTAGCCATCAACAAGGAGTTGATATATGATTGGAGCCTCAAGGAAAGTCCAAACTGGACCGATCCCGGCAACAACGAGGGATGGGGACAGTGACTCTGTGAGGACACAGAGCTTGGAGAGGGGAACATGTTACGGACTCTACGGTATGAGGACCACATCATATCTTTTACTTATCGGCCCGACTTGGCGCCCTCTTACGAACTCACTATGTCTAATGTCTACTTTCGCAACCTTCGATTCCCAGTCTGACTCATTACATTACTTCGTCATCCCCTTTAGTATACTTCGCTCCCACGCTGACTTGCTTTCCGCAGTCAGCTTACTCACTGTACATAGCCTTCCGCAGTCGCCTTACTCATGCGCACTGCCTTCCGCAGTACTGACTCATCCGCTACCGCCTATAGTTAGTACCTATATAAACCTCTTGTACTGTAGTAGATTCCTTAGATTTAGCAATCACTTTGCTCTTCGCCTTTCCACTTTCCTGCATACTCTGCCCGAACCTTGGAACGGTTTGTTAAGCATAACAGTAGGGCTCAAAGGAAGGGCAATGTGTGTGAAGAGAGGACATTGTGTGTAAGTTGGAGGAGGGCCGTTGGGCATGGGTGGAGGCCGTTGGTCATGTGAGGGTATCGTTGGACATGAGTGGACGCTGTTGGGTGTGAGTGGAGAGCATTGAATGCAAGTTGGGCACCCATTGATGCTGTTGGGCATTAGAGAGGGCTGTTGGGTAGGGGGCAGTTGGGCACGAGTTGTGGCAGTTGAGCATGAGATGCAGGGGGCTGTTGTGCATGAAAGTGGGCTGTTGGGCATTAGTTGATGCTGTTGGGCACTATAGGGGGTCGGGTCGTTGTGCATGAGAGGTGGCCATTGGGGGAGGGGGAGGGGGAGAAGTGGCTGGGTGGAGTGAAGGTGGGGGCTAAAAAAAAGTGTGGGAATGTTGGACTGGCTGTCGACTTACAGTGACAGACAAAACTGTTGCAATGTTTGATAATTTGTCAATAATTTATTAATAACTCAATAAATAATAGCTCAAATGACTTCAAACTTGGATATAGGTTAGCTATATATCCCACCTAGATATTCTATGAGGATAGAGAAAAATATCCACTGGTTGCCTTTCTGGAAAGCAGTTTGTGTAACCAGTAGATTGCAATGGTTTTGTCCTTGATGGTCAAAAACCTACAAATATCTCTCTTACTCCATCCATTCTTTCAAATAACACCAAACAACTATGTAGCAAGTATGTATAGAATGTGTAGGCCATGTAGCAACCTGGTATCATATAGTCCATCATGGCTATTACCTGTCCATTTTCCCAGTCAGTATGGTTCAAAATTGATTCTCATTTTGTTCAATAAAGGGCATTTAGAACATTAGATATCAACTTCTCTTCATATTTTCACCACTGTTGTCACTCAAAAAATATGCTTTGAAATCTGTTTCCACCTTGTCAAGACAGATAGAGACTGTTCTTGCAAGATTTTACCCTCCACTGCCTGTGGTTGTCTGTTGTTTATCATGTTGTGCAAAACTAATAGCACTACTGGAATGTCCAAAACATTATGTACAAGGCTGTTTGCATCAATTTGCTTGGATATACATTGAAGTAAAGTGGAAGAAAGGATGTGGTGACACTGAAATAGCCATATTGTTTCAAGTGACACAATAGTCAGGGGGGTCAACATGACAATAGGCACACAGAGCTAGGCTGACTTCATTCCATCTGACTAAAATAGTTCATTTTAGTCTCATATGATGAAATGACCCTTCCCCAGGTTTTCCAGGCCTCCACAGTCTGGTCCTGTGTGCCATTGCCACATTGACCCCCCCTGTCTATTGTGTCACTTGAAGCAATATGGCTATTTCAGTGTCACCACATCCTTTCTTCCACTTTACTTCAATGTATATCCAAGCAAATTGATGCAAACAGCCTTGTACATAATGTTTTGGACATCCCAGTAGTGCTATCAGTTTTGCACAACATGATAAACAACAGACAACCACAGGCAGTGGAGGGTAAAATCTTGCGAACCCAATCGATTACAAAGACACCTGACCACCAGATTCTAAATCCAAACCTGGTAGTGGATTCTAAAATTTAAAATCCACCCATCAGGTGTGTTTGTAATTGATCGGCTTATGCAGCAATGTGTCCAGTGACATATTTAGAATCCACTACCAGGCTTGGATTTAGAATCCGGCTGTCAGGTGTCTTTGTAATCAATTGGCTTTTGCAGCGATGTGTCCAGCAATGCATTCAGAATCAACTACCAGGCTTAGACAATAGCATGGGTACGGGTAACCCGCATGGGGTCATGGCTACAGGTATGGGTCGTGATTTCGCAACCTGAACCTGTGGCAGTACCCATCACATGTCACGCTCTGACATGGCACTGTCTCACAACTCTTGGCCAGCACCACACCTGGTGCCCAACGCCAGCTCTTGCCCAACCACTGAACGGCCACATCTTGCGCCCAACGGCTGTCTACCACTCCAATGGACACCTCTCATCCCCAACACCCCCAGTCTCACCCAACTCATGCCCAACGGCCACTACTCACCCCCACCGGCCTCCTCCCAAGCCCAACGGCCCCCAGAGTTGCCCAAGGGCCGTCTATCACTGCCAATGGCCGCCTTTTGTCAACGCCCACCACTCATGCACAACGGCCATGTCTCGCCTGCAACGCCCTCCTCTTGCACCCACTTGCACCCAACAGCCCCCACACATGCTCAATGCCCTCCTCTCATGCTCAACGGCCGCCTCTCACCACCAACGGACGGACACCTCTCACCTGCAATGCCTAGTGTTCAAGGGTTCAGTCCAGTCCAGTTTTTTGATCAAAAAATTGATGAATTGGAGACTGGCAGTTTATTTTTTTTTCTCAAAGACTGAAAAAACTGGACTGGACTGGTAAAGACTGGTTTAAACCAGTTTAAACTGGTAAAATCCTCAACCATTTATAAACCTACCAAAAGCCTGTTGTCTCAATCAAAAACTTAAAAATATACTCAATTTGTTATCAATAACATGTTTCTCAAGCATTCTGGATATAAACTCCTGTAAAAATAACTGAAAACTGTATAAAAGAACATCTTTGCCCATAAAAGTACAGTTTTTAAATGAATATATGGTCAAAAACTGGAACCAGTTCATATTTTTCAGACCCAAAACTAGAACTGGGGGTGAACCAGTCCAATTTTTTTTCAAATTTGGAGAGACTGGAGACTGGTTGAGCTCAAAATCAGTGAGACCTGAACTGGCAGTTCAGGTCTCTTCCAGTCCAGTCCAGTCCAGTTCAGATTCATTTTCCAGTTCATAAGACTGAATCCTCAAACACAAGCAAGACTCTCCTCTCACTCCCAATGCCCTACAGTCGTGCCCAATGGCCCCCACATGTGCCCAATGGCCCCCACATGTGCCCAATGGCCATGACTTGCCCCCAGTGGCTGTCTCTCCTGCCCACTGCCCTGAATGGCCACACATCATGCCCCACTCGCACCTGGAGGAGGGGATGGGGCTGGGAGGATAGGGCTGGGGACAACAAGTCCCCAGCAGGGTGTAGTATGACGCATACATGCCACATGTGTCTCATGGTTTTTATTCTTGTAGTTTGATTACATGTTTTTTCTACTGCAAACACCCATGCGGGAACTGTAAGAGCAAGGCCCTAGAGGAATAGAGAATGATTAAGGGCAAGATCCTGGATGAATAGAGAATGGTTAATAATTGAAGATCTGTGGTATTCCTTTTTCCTTTTTTCCAATTCACATTATCCCCCCGTCACTCCTCCAACCTCCTCCGACACCACTCCGACATATCTCCAATCATATATTCCAACATGCAGACCCTTGTCCAACAATCAGTAACTTCTCCACATCTCCAATCCCGATCCCTTCAACACTCAACAGTATCAAGGTTTCCCCCCTCAAAACTGGACATGCTCCGCACTTTCTCCATTTTCTGCATCCTCCAACTCTCCTCCGACACCACTCCGATATATCTCCAATCATAGGTTCCAACATTCAAACCCCCATCTGATAATAGATGGCTTCTCAGTCCCTTCAATCCCAACCTCTCTGATGCCCCCCTCGAAGTCCGACATGCTTTGCACCCATCCGATCCTTCCGATATGCTCCACACTTTCCACCCACCATTTGCAGATAACCATGCCAAGATCTGTTGGTTCATGAAGAGTGGATGTGCTGCATGATTTGCCAATCATGTTATCCAACAAGAAGGTCGTCGGACCAGAGCTCTGAACTATCAGAGTTGGGACCCTCCGCACCTGTACCCAATTCTGATGATTCCGATCCTCCGACATTGAACCTCTCGTGGACTGCATTGGATTATCAATGATGGTGTGTTCACTACTTATTCATTTACTTTACTTTACCTACTTTACTGTCTCCCCACCACCTTTGACCTCTGACCGTGTTCCGTGTTGGAGCGCATGTTGGGACATGATTGATATCACCATGCATGCACTTCCGATGACCATGCATGTGTTCCCATCTCTACTCCCAATCATCCTCATATTTCAACATTCCTACTTATATTTCCAATTCTCATTGTCTATATAGCTACCCAGCCCTGCAGGGGAATTCTTAGAACTTTCTCTTTGGATCTCTCTTGCAAGGTGTGTCTTGTATTGTACATCGTTGACTTCAATTTAACCTTTGGATCTCCCTTGCAAGTTATCCAACGTTGGAGTCACTTCGGAGCACTTCGGAGTTGTTGGATCATAAGGTCGCCCTTACAGGAACCTGAACCTGTCCCTACCCACATGTTGATGGGTTGCTACCCATGTGGGTACAGGTACAGGTCGGCATCATGGTACCCGTGGGAGTACCCGTGCCATTGCCTGACCAGGCTTGGATCTTGGATTTAGAATCTGCCCATCAGGTGTCTTTGTAATCAATTGGCTTATGCAGTGATGTGTCCAGCAGCAAATTTAAAATCCACTACTAGGCTTGGATTTAGAATCTGGCCATCAGGTGTCTTTGTAATCAATTGGCTTATACAGTGATGTGTCTACTGTGGATGTAGAATCCACTGCCAGGCTTGGATTTAAAGACCACCAATCAGGTGTCAAAATCTCAAGCCTATGCATGGGTTGTACATGGCCTGCGAGTGATACATGTATTTGCTTTTTTTTTTGTTTTTGATATTTGCTATGTATTCCATCTTCAAACTTGAGATAATAATTTGATCTCACTTTTCAATATTTTTACCAACTCCACATGAATATATTGTATTTTCTATCCAAAAGATACTGTGACCATTTGATTTTCATATATTTTTGATATTCATCTGCTAAATATTCAATAGACTTTCTTGCAGTATTTGAAAATATATTTAAATAATACCAGAATCTTTGTTTACAATATTCTATTAATAGTGTTCAAGGGTTCAGTCTTATGAACTGGAAAATGAACCTGAACTGGACTGGACTGGACTGGAAGAGACCTGAACTGCCAGTTCAGGTCTCACTGATTTTGAGCTCAACCAGTCTCCAGTCTCCAAATTTGGAAAAAAAAATTGGACTGGTTCACCCCCAGTTCTAGTTTTGGGTCTGAAAGATATGAACTGGTTCCAGTTTTTGACCATATATTCATTTAAAAACTGTACTTTTACACTGGATGCAGTCAATGATATTTAGTGCTGAACTATTCAAAAAGTATTCAAAAAATATTCCAATTTTTATTATGATTTTTTTTACATCTTTTTATTCCAAAAGATCTTGCAAGTAATCAATACAAATATCACTACAAGAGACAACAATACCTGGAGGTGACATTTGTATTCAATATTTCCAAGATTCTTTTGCAAAAAAGATGCAAAGAAATTCATGACAAAGATTGGAATATTTTTTTAAATACTTTTTGAATAGTTTAGCACCAAGTATCATTCACTGCATCCAGTGTTATAGGCAAAAATGTTCTTTTATACAGTTTTCAGTTATTTTTACAAGAGTTTATATCTAAAATGCTTGAGAAACATGTTATTGATAACAAATTGAGTATACTTTCAAGTTTTTGATTGAAAAAACAGGCTTTTGATAGTGTTTAAAGGTCCAGTTTTTTTTGTTTTTGTGAATATCTCAACAACTATTGGATGGAATTTCATCATCCAAGAGATGACCCACATTTATTTTAGCTGCCATTTGCTTTTATGACATGTTGAAATATCTCAACAATGGCTGGGCAGAATCTTTTCATCCAAGAGAAGACCCCCCGGTTTTCTATGTCCTCCATCTGCCCAAATATTTCGGTAATTTTAGTGATTTTATCTGGATTTCTGAAGCCATTTTTTAAAAAGGATAAACCGCAAAAAACCAAGAACTGGACTGGACTTTTAAACACTAGCTTTTGGTAGGTTTATAAATGGTTGAGGATTTTACCAGTTTAAACTGGTTTAAACCAATCTTTACAGATTGGGCGGCCGGCGGCCTCGCAGTCTCTGATGACACTGAAACCTTAGCTATCGGACACGGGTTCTCGAACCTGGTCAGTCTGCTAGGGGGTCTCTCTCAACTGGAAGAAATCCATATATTCACCGACTCTGTCAACACCATTCGGCACGCCACAGACCTGGACCTCCACTCCTCACAGGCAACTGCGCTCGCTATCGTCAGTAACCTGATTCCTTGGTTTGAGGAACCTGGTCTGAAATCCAAGGTCATCTTCCACCATGTCCCCGATTGCTCGGACCATGGATTCGAACCCCACCATGCAGTGCACGACTTCGCCTCCTCGATTCGCATTGAGTGTGGTGAGTCGGCCTCCAGATCCCTTGACTTCAACACGAAGCAATTCACGGATGACATGCTCGGTGACTGGGACAATCTGTACCAGTCCCCCAAGTATGTTGGCCGACATTATCAATTCCCGAGATCGTGCGTCAGACGCCAAGACCACGCTCGGGCCAAACGTATGAAGCCGTCCCATCTCAAGGGCAGTACATGGCTTAAGGATGTGGGTCACTCCCAATCCCTCACGGCACAAATGGTCCGCGGCCTCACCAGCCACGCCCCAATTGGCCACTATAGACATAGGTTCAACATCGGTGACAAAGTTGAACAATGCGACTGTGGTCCGGGGTCCGTCAAGGACTTCGCCCACGTTTTCTACAAATGTCTGCACCACCCCACCAGGCCACCAGACATGCCCACCTTCTCGAGGAACTCTCCCACCTGGGACGTCTTCGGGAAATTTATCATGGATAACCCAGGGGCATTTGCCTTCCGGGATCGTCCAACGCCCAACACAACCGTTGGCGGTAGTCGCGTGGTAGCGCGCTGGGTTCAAAGGGGTGCAGCCCCCTCTGGCAAGCGAACGCGATCGAAGGATAAGAACCGCACAGGCGCTTCTTTCGGGGGCAGGGCGCAGGCACCCCCCAGCGCCGCTAACGGCCAACCTCACAAGGTTGGAGTGCTCTTGTATCGCGCGACCAAATATTCGGGTGCGCATACTAACGCGTTTGTTTATAACAGACTCCCCCGTCCTGGCACGAGGACTCAACAGCTCGACGGAGCTTTGCGCCGCTTGTTCTTCTTGCGTACGTAGGTCCTCGGACCGATGTAGTTTACTCTATGTCAAGCGGACTGTATCCTTAGTATACCGCTATACAAATTGTTGACCAAAAAAAAAAAAAAAAAAAAAAAAAAAAAAAAACCAATCTTTACCAGTCTGTTACAACTTTTCATTTCTCCTACCATCCCCTCCCATGATCCCCTCTCTGATCCCACCCATCAACCACATCCGACGAACCCCTATCGATAACGACAGCTGCACAAAGACTTGCAGTACAAGACATGCTCTCACATGAAGCACTTATCATGTGACCTATACCCATATGGAAGCTATCCTCCCTGAAGAACCCTTGATGGGTCCAGACTCTAGAACTCTATTTCGCCTCATGGCTTCTCACACCTGGACAACCCTTGATCTTCTTTGAACACTGTTTCACCATTCACCTCATTGTTGACACATGCCCACTTTATCTACACTCTGACTCACATTGACTCTGGCTTTACCCCAGATGGACATATATTCCCTTCTTATCTCTGACTCAGAACTAACCCTTGTTTCACTTTGACAGACCCCACTATTGCCAGCCAATAGCGGTATTCTCTCTTATCACTGTTTACTTATATTTCTCTTGGTCCATGCACATTTGATACAGTATATATACTGGATGTAGTAGACAGTCAGTCCCCAGTCTGAATCTAGGATATCAACCCCTAGTAACCCTCAGTGCTACTGCTCTCTGAACTTAACTGCCTTAAACAAGGCCCCTCCTTTCTCTATTGCAACCGTCCATTGAGGCCTCTCTTCCCCTCTTCCCTTGATCACTGTTGTCAACGCTGACAACATCAGAACCCTGAAACCAGCGGCATTGAAGAAAGCTAGGCAACATCCCGAAGTTCACACTGTATTGTCCTCCCTTGACAATAAGCATAACATGGTCCAGTCCAGTTTTTTCAGTCTTTGAGAAAAAAAAAATGAACTGCCAGTCTCCAGTTCATCAATTTTTTGGTCAAAAAACCGGACTGGACTGAACCCTTGAACACTATCTATTAATACTAAAGTATATTATATTCAATGTATATCCATAGTTATTTGTGAAAAGTAATCTCAGTTTATATCTTTCTGATATTTTTCCAATTCATATCATCTACAATATTTAGTTCTGATTTTGATTCCTTTTCAATACTTTCGATCAAAGTATGCAAACATCCATCTCTCATAAAATAATAAATATATATTGAAATTTCACTTTTCAATAACTATCAATACTCACCTTCTCAATATCCATAGAATATCTAAAACCTATAATAAAAAATCCTTGAAATGTATCATAAAAACATTGTGTCTCAAATTCATTAAATCTTGTAAATATTCAAGCATGGGATATGCATGTCTGCCTTCTTCATTGTTGTTTCATATGATCCTCATAACTACTGTATAAGAATCATACATAATATCTAAATAGCATATAAAAAGTACACTAAATCTCAATTCAAGTACTTTTTAGATATTGTTCCCTATAGTAGTGTGACATTTGTATTTAATACTTGCAAGATTTTTTGCCAAGGAAGATGTAAAAAAAATCATGATAAAAATTGAAATATTTTTCTAATACTTTTTGAATACTTCAGCCCTAAGTATCCTTCACTGCATCCAGTGAACATCAAACCAATGCATCCATTGCTGACTCAGCAATGAAAACAAAAATAGCACTGTAAACACAGATACAAGAAAATAACACTGTCATCATATGTTTTAGCTATGTTTTATGTTTCACTCAATTCTTAATCTTTGTGACTCTGAGCAAGACTTCATATACAAGCTAGAAATGTATTCCACTCAGTTGTAGCTTCAAAACAAGCCTTAAACTGATAAAATTGGACTATAAATATCTAGAATATTATGCAGAATACTGAAAAATCTCCAAAAATTGTGTAATATTAGGGGGGGGGAAGTGTATCCCAAAGAGCAAAAAGACTGGTCTAAACCTGTTTAAACCAGTCTTTTTGCAATCTAAGTCAACAAAAAAATCTAGACTGAACTGCAGTCTAAATTTTCTGTAAAAATATAGACCTTAGACCACAGTTCAGTCCAACATGGTCTATTTTTCAATTCAATTTTTCAATCCAATTCAGGTCTACATATACCTTTAAAGACTATGTGACATGATGAAGAAGAGGAGGAACAGAAGGACAAGAGCAATAGATCTATTGCAGAAAGGGTCAAGCAGCAACAAGGTCATTGTCAGAAAAAAAAGGGAAACCTGGAGTAGTGTTGGAGACACTCCTCTATAGATGCACATGACAATGGTAGATAGGGACCAAGGTAGCAGCCAAGCACAAACAACAAGACTCTGACCTTGCTAGCCAGACAACCCGATCACATTTCCAGAGCCTTGCATGGTTCCAATGTCCACGCTGTCACTCTATGTCACACTTGGGCCTCCAGCCATTGCACTAGCCTATATCAGCACCACACCACTCAAAGACTGTAAAAAAATGATATATCAACAGAATAAAAGGTATATTAGTGAATGAACGAGTTTGAACTATGACCATCATGTAATTCTTTGACAAGTTACAATACCATTCTCTCTCCCACATGATTTTCTCACATTTTCCTACAAACTCAAACAGATCTCCTCAACCGTCAATCCAGATGGCTTCATATACTGGGAGCATCTTGATATAAATACTAGGTAGCTTGAACCAAAGTATTGAACAATATAAGAGAGATTTGAGGGAGAAATGGTTGATGTGTAAAGGAGTGATGGTGTGTAAAGGACCGCCAAAACACTGTAATGCTTGGAATATTGATATGAATAGTTTATATGTATGCTAGTAAGTGTTTGAGGGTTTGGTTTGGTTTGGTTTGGTTTTTTGCCTCCAAGAGCATGGACCAAGACCGAGACCAGTCTTCATATACCACCAAATGTGGAAGAACCGGACCAGACTATATAAGACCGGTCCATTGGTTCCACAGAGGATGGACCAAACTGGTCTAAACAAGTCTGAACTGGTTTTCAAGCTCAAAAGGCTTATACATAGAATCTACATATATACATAAGTTGACACCATTGGGCATGAAAGACGGCCATTGGGCAGTAAAAACAGCCACTGGACACATTGGGCGTGAAGGGAAGCCATTCAGCAAGGGTGGTTGGAGATGGTTGAACACAAGTGAGGGCAGTTGAACACAAATGGGGACCATTGGGCATGAAGAGAAGCTGTTCAGCGCAAAAGGGGGTGGTTGGGCACAAGTGAGGGGAGTTGAACACAAGTGAAGACTGTTTGGAGTGAAGGGAAGCCATTTGGCATGAAAGGGGGTGGTTGGGCATGAATGAGGGCAGTTGTGCAAGACTGGGAGCCGTTGGGCACAAAGGGAGGCCCAAAAAGAGGCATTGGTCATAGAAAAGAGGTGTTGGTCACGAAATTAGGTCGTTGGGCACTAGAGCAGGTGAGAGCAGGCCATTGGGCACCAGTGGGGCCTCTGTGCATAAGTGGTGGCTATGGTACACAAGTGGTGGCCAGGTGGAGTGGAGGTGGGGGATGAAGAAAGTGTGGGAATGGTTGTTTCACTGGCCATCATATTTATGGTTTGAGTTTTGGCGATTGCCAAGAATGCTTGGCAGTCAATGCCAAGTGATGTGTATCATTGAAACTTGCCCTCAATGTCCAAACCGTGGCATCACAGGCCTCAAATCTACTTGTTAATTTATGTAGGGATACTTATAAACCTATAACAAGTATATACAGTGCCTCACAAAACTGATTCAATGTTTGCTACTTTGTGAATACCTTCAAAATAACTTTGCAAATAATGCCAATCAAAAGAAGGTATTGGTACCTGGTTAAAAGCCCTGCTTCAGGACTCTCGGAATCTGCAATAATTATGTAATGCCCATAAAAAATGATCAATATATGATCAAATTACTCCAGGGACTCATTGAATCAGTTTTGTGAGTATGTACAATAAATACAGTATTTTATACTTTAGTACTTGGTATTACCCCCCTTAGCTTTGATTACTGCCTCTACCCTTCTTAGCATACTTTCTATCAGGTTTTGACACACTTCTGGCTCTATATTATTCCACACCTCTGCTGCTCTGTCCCAAATCTCCCAGACTCCCTTGGGTGGTGTTGGATATTCATTCAACTTCCTTTTAATATGAACCCAGAGGTGTTCAATAGGATTGAGGTCTGGGGACTGTGCAGGCCAATCCAGCAGAGCAATATTCTTGCTGTCCATCCATTTTTTGGCCTTCTTGGAGGTGTGCTTGGGGTCATTGTTCTGCTGAAAAATGATCTCCTCTTCAGAGATTCCACTCTCCTCCATGCTGGGCAGCAAATTGTCCTCCAAAATGGACACATACTGATCAGCATCCATCCTCCCCTCAACCTCTGCAAGTCTCCCCACACCTTCCCAACCCATACAACCCCAAACCATAATATTTCCTCCCCCAAACTTGACTGTGCCCTGAACCTCTCTTTCAATAAGCCCCTCACCCTTCTTTTTCCAGACCCATTCCTTGCCATCTGACCCAAACCTGTTGATTTCGGTCTCATCTGACCAAATGACCCTCTTCCAGTCCTCCACTGTCTATTCCCTGTGCTTCATAGCAAATGCCAACCGCCTCTTCCAATGTATGGTCTTTAAGAAAGGTCTTTTCTTCTTTGTTACAGCCTTGAATTCATGTTTTCTGAGAACCCTTCTCACAGTTTCTGGGGAGACAGGATTGGAGATGACAGTGTTGATGTGTTTGGTAGCCTGCACAGCATTGGAGGCTCTCCCTGAGGTGATTTGTGAAAGTATGTTTTGTGTGTTGGTGGGAGAAAGCTTGGATGGACGACCACCAGAAGAGAGATTGTGATGAGGAAGAAGATTCTGAAGCACTCTGGAGACAGTTGGTTGGCTGACACCCAGGTTAGAGGCAATATGACGAGTGGAGTGACCATTGGAGGCCAGAGAAAGAATGTTTTCCTTGTGGGAAGAGGAGATAGGGCGCATGATTAATTATGGAGGCTGTTGAGGTTGGATTCTTCTTATACAACTTTCCTTGACAACCCATCAGGGTTCTATTCAAGTTCCATCAGTAAGTCATGACAACTGGTTACCATACAACCAGTGAAGCATTTGATTCTGATAATTGCCATGGGTACTCACAAAACTGATTCAATGAGTTGCTGATTTAATTTAATCATATCTCCATGGATTCTGATCTAAATCATATGATTCCTTTATATTCTGAAAGCCCTGAAGTAGGGCTTTCAATTATATACCAAAGCTTTAATTCAATTGGTATTCTTTGCAGAGTTATCTTGAAGGTATTCAAAAAGCAACAAACATTGAATCAGTTTTGTGAGGCACTGTATACACTACTTCAATAGATTGAAAAGTGTCTCATAAAATTAAGAGCTAGAGGGTCCTGAAGTAGGCCTTCAAAGCACATTTTGGCTTGTTTGGTGCTTCAAAGGCCTACTTTGGGACCCTCTAGCTCTCAATTTTATGAGACACTTTTCAATCTAAGTAGTGGAATGTCTTATTATTATCAAGAACTACTCCCCCAAATATTTTCAGATTGTTTGAACAACTCCTCAAGAAGCTCATTTCTTCCCCCCTCCCCATTTTTCGTGTTACTCACTCATAGTCATGTGAATCAATGCCTTTTCTATGTTACTGACAGCCATGTTTTGGCATTTCAGCACCCCAAATCCCGTCCAAAGCCTACGAAATCCTGTATCACTAAATTTTCATCCTTTCCCTCCCAGTCAATGTGGATACCTGAAAATTTTCATTTTTTTAATTTTATTATATAATAAAAAATTTATATTTAAAGTAGTTTATATATGTATGCTCGCTTTTCAAACTTTTCCTTTACAGTACTTTTCTGCGGAAGGTCTCGGAAATGCAATTAGTGTAATTTCCGGGCGATTCTGTCAAGTTGTTGAGTTATGTGCTTCCTGTTCTCTGGTGGTTTTTTCGCACAAAATGGTCACGTGGCCAACTAGATTGAAAAAGACAGTAATCTTAACACAGGATCGCCAGACCAATGTTCCTCTCATGAATATAGTGAACAAAGGATGATGTAATATAGTATTTTTTATCTTGATAAATGATGTGAACATTGATTGATGCATTTTTTTTAAGCACAACCTGAGCCATGAATGTTTTCATGTGACAGGTTATATAATAAATGTTCCAAGGGAAAACAGGAACACAAGTTGAACATTTATTATTTAACCTGTCACATGAAAACATTCATGGCTCAGGTTGTGCTTAAAAAAAATGCATCAATCAATGTTCACATCATTTATCAAGATAAAAAATACTATATTACATCATCCTTTGTTCACTATGTTCACGAGAGGAACATTGGTCCGGCGATCCTGTGTAACCAAATAACATCTATTTTTTTTTGTGTGAACAATTTGGTATTACTTGATTATTTATTCCCACAGATGAACCCTTTCGATAGTGCCGCATCGTTGAACATGCAAGGCCACTTCGCCACCCCCGATACCCACAAATACTCTGTCATTCTCCCCACCTATAACGAACGCAAGAATCTCCCCGTCATTGTCTGGTTGCTCGCCAAAGTCTTGAACGAAAAGTACCTTCATATGATCCCTTCAGACTGAACACCAAGTAAACTCATGCCAAAGCTTGTAGCAATCTTGCTTGGGAAATCATCGTTGTGGATGATGCCAGTCCAGATGGCACCCAAGAAATTGCGCGACAACTCGCTGGCGTGTATGGGGACGACAAAATTGTGAGTTGACTGACGTGGTGGAATGACCCGTCTCATGCAACATTCGCGCCAGGTGCTGAAGCCTCGTTCAGGAAAACTGGGTCTCGGGTACCTACTTCTGCCTACTTGCACCGTCGAGATGCTCATTGCCATGATTCAGGACGGCTTACATTCATGGACTCAACTTCTGCACTGGAGACTTCGTCATTATCATGGACGCTGATTTTTCCCACCATGTGAGGTGTTCCCTCTCTATATACCTTTTTCTAATCTTCAAGCAAAAAGCCCAAATTTATTCCTCAATTTATTCGGTACGTGTCATGCTCCCCATCGGACGACACTCCCTTAAAAAGCCCCCCGAAATACAAGGCTGCAAAAAGCTCACAATCTGGACATTGTGACTGGGACACGGTATAGGGCTACCTCCAAGCCGCATCTTGCAGATGCAACACCAGGCGGAGTGCATGGCTGGGACCTGAAGCGAAAACTAGTATCGCGAGGTGCCAACTTTTTGGCTGACACAGTTCTGAACCCTGGCGTAAGCGACTTGACCGGGAGCTTCCGGTGGGCTTTATCTCGCTTCGGCCAGCATGAATGACCTTTGACGAAGAAGGTAGGCTATACCGATTGCCAGTACTTCGACACATCATCACTGTGACGCAATCGAAAGGGTATGTTTTCCAGATGGAGATGATGGTGCGAGCTCGGGCGCTTGGATACACTGTGGGCGAGGTGCCGATCACATTCGTGGATCGAATATTTGGCGAAAGTAAACTTGGCGCAGATGAGGTTCTCTCGTATGCCAAGGGAGTTTGGGCTCTCTTTACAGGTATTTGATGGATTTGTCAGCCCCTGTAGTGATTCAGATTTAGTCCAAATCGTACTCCCACTTCCACCATGAGTTTGCTTCAAGGCGTCCTGCGATCCAACGCTGCAGACATGTCCACCCTCGAGAAAAAGCTCAAGGCGATGAATGTTATAGCTCGAACTCCCCCCAGCGTCTCAGATAAGGATGATGACGATGATGATCTCGTCAACGTCGTGAGTTCATCCCCCCAAGCTATGATGGTCCACGGTAGATATCTTCAACTACCTCTCAACACAGGTCTCGCTTCCAGGGACGCCAGACCGCACTCGACCATCGTCACCCATACGGGGTGCTTCATCGCGCCCACTTCGCGGACCATTGCATCTCCCATCTCGGCGGGACCCTCTCAAGGCGTTTCCTACCGAACTATCTCAAAGAATCTTCTCCCATCTCTCGATACGCGATCTCGCAAGATGTGCATTGGTTTCCCGAAAATGGCGCAGGAGTCAAACCATCAACTATGGTAAGACCATCTCCGGATTCAGTCTGTGCTCGGGTTCTCATCATAATCTAGTCTGGTTTCAACATTATAGAAAGGATAATTTCCGGGACGACAGTTTACCTCCTGGAAAATGGACCAAGCGCGAGTCCAAACAGGACTGGGTGAGCTTTGACTGTCATCGTCATATATGCAGCTTACGTTCCTCTAGCGCGTAACGCATATACGTTCCTTCAGTGACCGATCACCAAAACATACCGGTTTTTCTCGAACTTCAGGATACACTTCTCCGTCACTTTCTGCATCCGGCACCCACACACCTCGCGAACTGAAGGAAGAGCAGTGGAGATTAGAAGCAGAAACGTCGTTGAAACCCGGAAAGGCAGAGATGCGAAGCATGTACAAGGAACTCGGTGGTCGCAAATCCAAAGGCAAGACAAAATTGGCAAGTTCTGGAATTAGGGATCGGGGTGGTTGGACAGAAGGGAATTCAGACTGGTGAGCATAATCACAGTCACCTCCTATAGTCTTCAAGACTAGTGTAACGCGTCTTAGAATCTATATTATGGATCTCGTACCTATATACGTAGGACAATGTACCTGTATGTACAAGGACTATATATGTAGGTTAGTAAGCTCAAAGCTGAATTGTGGATCTCTCTTCACATTTCGACAATCAGTAAACTTCATCCTCCTTTTCATGGATGGAATCAAGCGACCGTTGATCTCGTACGAAGATATAACTCTGCCATATGGTACAAACCACCTGTCTTCCTCGCCTTCACGTTCTTCCAACCCTCCTGCCAAAAAACGAAAGTGGAATAAGCCAAAAATATGGCGGGGCAACAGCTCTGAAAACCCTACCAACGGAAATCCGAAAAATACACTACCAAGCAGTCAGTTGGAGGCAGAGCAAGGCATTATGGAGGTTGGGGAAGAAAGTCGCGACCTGACTTATGACGAGATCTGGGACGACTCTGCACTCATCAATGCATGGAATGCTGCCACAGAGGAATATGAGGCCTATAACGGCCCAGACAAGGGATGGAAGAGGGAACCAGTCCACAAATCACCACTGTATGTAGATGACCTGCTTTGTTCTCTGCATCTCACTCAACCATGTATTACAGATGGTATAACATACCCCCTACGTCCTCGAATATTTCTGCGAAACCTACTGAACAGACTGCTATCGAAACTACTCTACTGTCGTTTTCGACCAACGACGAGGAAGCCGATTCGCAGCCCTTTAATTTCGATTCTTTTGTACCCTCGCATGACCCATCTTTGGAGGTTCCACACCTGCCTACTGTTCCAGATGTCGGTTCCGCCTCACGCCGACTTCCGGGCCCGCCCGAAATCATAGCGAGTCAAGACGAAGCCTTCACCCGTGCACTAGGCGCCATGTATTGGGGCGGTTATTGGACTGCTGTCTATCATGTGAGCTCTGTCCTTCATTATTATTCATTCGTGGACTGATTGGCATATCATGCCGACGCTCGCCTAAGTATCAACGTCGAGTGGCCTCGCAGCAAGGTCCGATGTCCAACATAGAGCTCAATGGCGAGGAAGAGGGAGGAGAGGAAGGCGAAACAGAAAGCGAGGACATGGAGGAAGAACGGTTTGTTGCAACGCAGCGGTGATTCTTATGGTTTTATTTGTCCAACATAGTATGAGACGTAGAGCAAATACAGGATACTTACATCAAAGCGCAATCTCCACATCCAACCTGGCAAGATATGAGTATACATCCGGGGACATACGATACTTCAGTATTCCTGCAAAAATTATGAGTGACCTCGATTTTCGACGTATTGCTTGGAGAGTCTATGAAAGACTTTAAGCCCTGTGTTTGGTGAGAAAGCTGCACTCGACTCACCATCTGCCGTGTGGTTTCGGGCACGATGGATGACTTGACTTTTTGATGCACACCTGCCAGGGCATCCATAGTCAGAGTGAGATATGTCTGCAGGTTTCGCTGGAGCGATTCATGAAGATCTTTGAATTCTTCCGCCCGCCGCGTTATTTTAGCCACATCCCCGCTTAGTGGAATGAGTTCGGTTGATTCCATTATCTGTAAAATAAGAGAACTAATATTAAGCGTCATCTGCGAACAGGATTCATGAAGGCTCACATCAACTGTGACCTCGGGTTTGCCTGCCGCATTTGCCTCCAATGCCTCTCGTATCCGTAGCAACCTGACAACAGCGTCTCGATCCTTGCCAACCGCTCGATTCGTTCGCTCATAATGCCTCAAAATATCAACAGCAGTCCTTTCTAGCGAGCGATCCTTCTCGTCGAGACTGGGTTTGGAGATCGTCTTGCTCAATGCTTGCGCAAGGCAGGACGTCACCGTCGTGTATTGTCCGGCCAGGTTGTATAACTTGATTGCCTCGGCAATTCGGTCGTTCTGTTCACAGTGCTGTGCAGCGCGGACCAGAATCTGCTCGTTGAACTGCCTACTATCTTGCAGATGCAAGAGTCTGGCGCCTTGTTCGATCACACCGCTCTGCAATTTTGAAACTGTCAAAAAAATTCCATAAAGGTGTCTCGTTGAAGACTCACAAATCTCGACCCGTCCTGCCTGTAGCCGCCGACGAGCTCTTCCCAACTCGGGCCACCGTTGCTTAGGACAATAATCCTCCTCACTTGTTCCCATGCAATTTCGACCTGTTCCTTTCCCACTTCACCTTGATCAGCCGCCAGGCCCACGCAGTATACATACTGGAGACCCTCCTTGGCATCCATTTTAACAAACTGACGCACGTAACGCCATATTAATGTGGATACACTAAGCGCAGGCGGAGAAACAGGCGATAAGGATACTAAGGCGTTACATGAGATTAGTCTTGGAGTAAAAAAAACAAATACTTACGAGGTGTCATGTCCGAAGTTTCCGCACGAGAGGGAACGCGAAGCAACCCGTGATATAGAAGGGCAATCGCTAGATGAACGGCCTCAATCTCAGTTTCTTGATGCTCCCACAACGCTGCGACGGCCTGTCAAGACTTGAATATTGATGAATGACAGAAATACCCGTAAGTTACATACCCTCTCAAACTGCCCACACATTAATAGAACGCCGGCCCAAACACCTCTCTTGGAACCTTGTTGGTTTGGTATACCATCGAAGTGACGTTCTCCATATCCTAGCAAAACCTCCGCCAGGGCTCGAAGACCACCATCTTCATCTTCGTCAACCTGGATACATGTCAGGAAACCGACAGGGTGATCCTTTCAACATCAACTAACCATCGCAAGTTGGAACCACAGCCAGTCTTCGGTTGTCGTCGTCACTTGTGGCACGCTCCTTCTCGATGGCTCCAGGCGACCCATTAACTTGTACAGCGCTAATTTGAATGGATCGACTGTTGCCGAATGAAGCATTTGAGCATTGTAAACGGCTTGTAATTGGTCCCGGTATGGTTTAGGTAACCTGCAAAAGCAAAAGGACAGCTCGCGACTTCACAAGTCCACAAGAACAAGTAGACGCACTTGCGATCAGGTGACTCGATCCAAGTTTTGAATGTATTGACAAAGCTAGGTTCCCGATGTTGAATGGCCTGTTGAAATTGCAAGGCTTCTTCGGCAGCCTCTTTAACGTGTCCTGTCCGGACAAGGTAGTACAGCCGAGCCCACAGAGGTTGCCCCGCAACCAGCTGATACACTGTCAGCATGGCCAAACTCAGATACGTTTAACGTACCTCGATTCGGTCCTCCCATTCGCCATTTCTGTAATATCGCACAAATAAAAACGCTCGAACCTTGTTGGCGATGCTGGGGTCGCCGCCGAGTCGTGCTTCTGCGGGTCTTGCCTGGACGGTACGTTCAAGAACATCCCAATATTGCTCTTCTAGAGCCTCTCTTGCACCCCTCGCGATCTGCCGCCTTAGGCTGTTCGCATCGCGCGATTCAGGATCACCGAGGTAAACGCGGGCGTATTTGCGTTCGAAAAGCGAAGCATTCAAGATATGAGCACCAGCATGTTCCAGGGAGGGTAAAGCGGGTGGCTCGGCTGTGATCTTGGCTAGGACATGGAAATTTTGAGTGATTTGTATGGATTTTAACTGGACACCGTTAGCATGAAGAAAGCATGGAAGATGAAGCACATACGTCCGAAGCAACAGAGGCTGAAGCGGGAATGAGAGAGTGGACTATGGGGTATGATGTCCCACGGAGTCGCGCAGAATTCAATTCGCTAATGACACGATCGTAAGCCATCATTTTGCTTTGCATCTGTAGGGTGAGACTAGGAGAAGCACTTGACTAGACCACCGGTCAGCTTTGTACGAAAAAAAAGGAAAGGGGAAGAGATTTGCCATGAGAGCGCTGTTTCCACCTGTGCTCTTTTTCGGTGCAGCCAAGGCGCGATTGTCACCAGTAACACGACCGCCTAGTTCCTCAAAGACGCGTTTCTTCTTGGCCTCCCAGTCGCGGTGACTCTTCTCCTCCAAGACGCGGTAAAAGTCTTCCTGGGTCTCCTTCCTTCCCTCCTCTATGGTGGAAATGAGATTTTGTTCGTGTGCGTGACGAAGATAACCGGCCACATCGGTGTCTTGCAAGGGCTGCAAGGGAGAGAAGGTGGTGGATGTGTTGAGATGGGCGATGGAATTGGAGAGTGCTGGTGCGTCGACATGACCCTGAGCGAGAAGATAGTTACTGCAATAAAGAACTCAGCAGATGCATGGTGCCCTGAGGAACGAACTCACGCGCGGTCGGTGTCGGTAGGAGCGGCAGGTTGGCGGGAGACGAGACGACGAGACTGGGCCTCGACCTGGTCCAAGGACAGATGAATCGACGGCAACTCTGGTCTCGACAGGTGCGATGTCAGGTTCTTCGACGCCGTTAGCAGTGCAGAGAGGTCGGAGGGCATGGCGAGAACGGCGGTCACACAACAAGTCACGGTGACCACTGACTGATGTGCGAGGACAACATTACCCATCTGCCAGCGCCGACTCTACCATCGCTTCCCTCGCCAGTCGAGTTGTACGACGAGCATCGTGATGCATACACGCCGATCATCATCGACAACGGCTCTACTACTCTCCGCTGGGGCTTTGCCACCAGCTCAGTCCCTCGCACGGCCCTAAACGCGGTCGCAAGGTATAAGGAGCGCAGGAGCAACAAGCCTCTATTGCTCTTTGGAGATGGCATCGAAGTAGAGAGCGGCGCGAAAGCACAAGCAAAAACGCCTTGGGAAGGCGATGTGCTTCTAAATTTCGACGCGTTGGTGTGTCGCGCAGCACCCATCGCGATTATTATGGCTCATCTCTTATTCGAGGGGTAGGAAAATGCCTTGGATTATGCCTTCGTCAATCTCGGAATCGACACGCCGTCCGTCAACCATCCAATTTTGATGACGGAAAGATTGTGCTCACCTTTGCATTCTCGGGCCTGTAAGTGTGTCTGATACATCTCTGTCTAAACCTTGTCATCTTATCACTTTTACAGTAACCTCCGAACTTATGTTCGAACAGTATTCGATCCCCTCCTTGGCATATTGTGTTGATGGGATCATGTCCTTCTACCACAACAATTTCACATGCCCATTCTCTTCAAGCGGCCTCGTCTTGTCATTCAATGCGGCTTCAACGTCAATCATTCCTGTCCTGGATGGTAAGGGTATTTTGAGCCATGCCCAACGGTTGGTTCCCAAAATTTGTAATATCCTACCGATGAATGATTTTGATGACACAGAATACCGTGGGGTGGCTCCCAGTCTACGGAATACCTCCTCAAGCTAATTCAGTTAAAATACTCAAACTTTCCAACACGCGTCACTCCAGCTCAATCAAACGTAATCTTCTTTGCTTGCATGACTGCAGTTATTTTGCTCATTGCAAAGCTCCCATACGATAGTGGATGTTGCAGAATTTTTGCGAATTTGCGACCGATTACACCGCAGTCTTGCGCAGTCTCAGAAACCCTCTCAAACTTCGTGAAAGTGAACGTATCGTACAATTCCCGTTTCTGCCGTCGACCGCGGGCGAGAAAACAGAGGAGGAATTGACTAGGCTTGCAGAAAAGAGGAAAGAACAAGGGAAGAAACTCCAAGAAATAGCCGCGAAAACGAGGATGGAAAAGGTGCGTCGCACATATCTGCACTCATCTGGTTCTATTTCATTATTGGTTCAGCTCGTACAAAAAGAAAACGACCTACAGTATCTGTTGAATCTTCGAGACGATCGAGAAAATTGTTCAAAGCGAGGCTGGCTGGTACTTCTATCAATCGTCGGATTAATGTCGTATTCCTTACCAAATTGTAGACAAAATTGCAAGAGGAAGGGTTTGATGATGACGCTGCGTTGGATGAGGCCATCAAAAACCTTGAAAATGCTTTGAGAAAAGCAAGGAAAAAAGAAGCGGATGTCACCGACGAGATTTCGGTATGATTCATTCTAGAATATACGCCTGGTGATCGTAACATCTTTCCAGGAAGAGCCGTCCTTTCCGCTGCTCGATATACCTGATGCAGACGTTCGTCAAATAACCTTGCCACTCGACATATGCTGAGAACTCCCTTAAATAGCTAGATGAGGAAGGCTTGAAAGAGAAGAAGAAGCAAAAGTTACTCAAAGCTGGCTTTGAAGCCCGGGCTCGCGCTCGACGTGAAAAAGAGCGTGACAAGGCAGAAAAAGAGCAAGAAGAAAAGAGGGACGAAGAAGAGAGAGAAGTAGACCTCAGTGGGTGGTCCCAGAAGATGAGGCAGGAGCAAGAGGTTCGTCCTCTACCTTTCTCGCAAGCATACCATTCTCAAGTTTGGAGTTTGGATAGGCGTTGATGTACAAAATCAAGGATCGAGCGCGACGCAAAGCTGCCTTGGGTGACCGAAAAAGTGCTGCAGCCCAGGCGCGGATGAAAAGTATCGCGAACCTTGCATCAGATGACCGTGTTTCCAAGAAGAAAAGAAAAGGTGGCAATGGTTGGTCTTTCCAGGCCCTCTGCCTTTTCCCCAAGTAATTTGCAGCAGAGGATATGTTTGGCGCTGATGATGCCGATTGGGCGATATATCGCAAAATTGTGAGGGTTCAACGTCATTCCCATCCCAAAGTCTGAAGAAGAGATAGAATGCCGCAAATGCGTCTTCAGATGAAGAAGAGGATATGGAACGACTAGCAGTCGTCGAATCAAAACTACTAGCATACGATCCAACGTTCACAACACAACAAACCCATGCTTCTCTTGCGAGTCAACGCTCTGCACTGATTTCGGCATTCCGGCCATTATACGAGGAGACCGATGTTGAGGGTATGTTTGAAGGTCTTCGAGATAAACGACTCTACTAATTCTCCCGACAGGAAAAGCGCGAATCCATTTAAATGTTGAACGGTGGAGAGTATGTGAAGCGTACTTCTCCCCAAGCATGGCTGGGGTTGATTCAGCGGGGCTTGGGGAAGTCATTCAAAACATTCTTGCCCGTTTTCCGGACTCGGACAAATCCCGCCTTGCTAAGGTTCGTGTTAAGCTAGCTTTCGTGACAGCTCAGTTCCGCCCATCATCCTCCCTTAGAATGTATTTTTGACCGGGACACCATCGCTGTTGCCAGGACTTGTACCGCGCCTTCAGGTTACTTTACGTCCAAACCTTCCGACAGAAATGCCGATCGAGATTGTGCTCGCGAATAATGTGTCTCTTGATGCTTGGAAGGGAATGGCAAAATTCAGCCTAACACAAGAGTTCACCCAGGTTGGACTTACACGCCAAGACTATGAAGAATACGGAAGCGAGAGGGTTAAAATGTGGTGGGGAGGGAATTGGAATGGAGCCTCAATTGCTTGACACATTTCGGGAACCAGTCACCCTAAGCAACTTGGCTTCTATCCACCGGGAATGTATTATTGTGCAATATAACAGACTTAGTAAGTTGCAAAGATGGACAGCGTGCGTGTGGACGCGGATGTGGATGTTGTTGAATGTGATCAGAGTACAAGATGCAGTTACAACAAGCAGCAATCACTCCGGAACCCATCATTAACAGCAGCCTACCGATGCTTGTGGGGTCGGTGAAGTTACCTTGACCGATCCGTCTTTCGTCGAGACCCCTTGAGCAGTTCCTGCTTCTGCTTGTGAGTCAATCAAGCGGGTCTTAATATCTCTGAGAATTGCCACCGTCAGTTCATGTTGGCGACGATAGGAACGGAGGAAAAGCACCGCGCCAGGGTGAAGAAAGCCTCCTCGACGCCTTCATTGATCTTTGCTGAGGTCTCCATGAATTTGATGCCCAATTCCTCAGCGAGCTGACGTCCTTGCTCCTCGGTCACAGCCTTTTTATCTGTCCAATCCGATTTGTTGCCTATGAGAATCTTATTGACCCCGTCAGAGGCGTGCTGTTCTATGTTTTGATGCCAAGTTCGGATATCTGTCAAATGGTTTAGACACTCACTTACAAAACAGAACAAAAGTGACGCACTATTGAATGAGCGTTCATCAGTAACATCATACACCAGCAAGATACCCATAGCCCCACGATAATAGGCCGTCGTTATCGTTCTAAATCGTTCCTGTCCAGCAGTGTCCCACTGAACCAAGTTAGGCATACTTGCGCCGCAAATAATGAGAAACTCCCCACAATTTGCAGCTTGATGCGCTTCCCATCAAGTTCGATGGTGCGTATCTTGAAATCGATGCCGATTGTGGTTATAAACGATGGGGTCCATGCATCGTCACAGAAGCGTAAGAGGAGACACGATTTCCCGACACCTTGGCATTAGTTGTGAGTGATCCTCGAGCTCATACCATGGGAAAATTTTACCAGAATCTCCAATAAGGAGGAGCTCAAAGGCGATGAGCTCGAACGACCCGTCGTCTGCTGCGCAGGGTTGAACTCACCTTAATGAGGAAGTCGTAGTGCGGGGGAGGCATAATGAGACCTATCATCGATGAACATGAAAAGAGTCAATTGCCAGACAGTTCATGAGGATGGGCTTCACACCTTTGGAATCAAGTTCAGTGGAGCTTCAAAGCTTCGTGGGTTGCAGCAACGATGCGCAATCCCACGTTTGGTCACGTGTAGGTATGATTCCATGATCCTTTCCAAGTTTCACTGCTGCTCCAAGAGTGTCAGACTGCAGGTCTGGCTAACTATACTATCCCTAGACTATATTGTCCTCGATTTACCTGGCTCGGCTACTCAATACCCATTATGCGTGGTGGCGCCAGTCACGGTGGTATATTTAGGCTTTGCGGATAGTTCATCAAGGTCACACCTTTCTTTTCTGTCAAGAAGCCCACCACAAGCGCCCACTGCGGCACGCGTGCAAACAGATTTCCACAGCCTTCCATTGTTCCATCCTCGCCCATATAACACGCCTGTGATTCGAGTGGCGAAGATCTACAACCCTCCGTCATGGTCAACTTGCTCAAAGCGCCTTGCGGCACCGATATTTTTGATCTTATAACTTCGCATGATGATCTCGAAAATGCACTCTCCGAATTTAGTGGCGTTCTTTGTAAACGAACTCATGTCTCATTACTGGAACAACTCTTCGACCGACCTCTGGCTGTCGAAATCGTAGTCACTGGTCAGTAGTTCATTATTGCGGAACTCATATTGAATTGGCTGTGATGTAGGACTGAATGACTCTATGCCATTGAATCAATGGATCCTTGATAGCTATCCCCTTCAACTCGACGGTTTTACTTCATCCTTCCCGTGGAAGCTGTTGTCTAGGCTTTCGAATCTTTTCCGTTCTGAAAGCGTCCCTTTGCCTGATCTCAATAATCCGCGTTTTGCCCATTATGATAGGATGGTGAACTCTGTACCGCATATCCTTGACGTACTTTCGCGTATGTCATTTGGACGCGACAACAATCGTGATTCGGATGAGCATTTCTTGCCCTCGAAGAGCAAGCACAAGAGTTGGAAGAAGGCGAAGGCATCCAGCAAGGCAACGCCTAACAGAGAAGTAGATCCTAAAATCTTGGTTGACTTTTCCATCTCCGCGCCAAATAGCCAGGAGGACAAGGAGAAGGCCATTTTAGACGTACTTTGCACTACAAAGACGATCCTTGCGGTCAGTACTTTCTTGTGCCGTATGCGCATCCATATATATCTGCTCAGCAGTTCTATCTTGAACACCTTTGTTCGCCAATGGTATCCGCCGCCGTACGAACGAGTTTATTAAACCGAGGTCGGCCAGCTGGCCCAGCCCCAGACTCAGTTGTTCCTAAGGATCCATCAAAACCGATTATGGCTTCATTCACAGAAGTGCCCTCAGCATTTCCTATCGTGCAACCTTTAAAGGCGTTAGTTTTTCCATTTCTTTTCTGAGTGTGATACTTCCTGATTTCTCTTTGAACCCGTAGTGCACGCCACTTCAACAGTGCAGAAGGTTTCGGCGAGTGGAGAATCCTCATTTCAACACGCGCCGATGGCGATCTCCGTGAAGCCAGTAGGAAAGATCGCAAGTCGTTCAAGATTATTGTCAAGAAAATCAAGTTCGGCCTGCTTGGAAAGACGTCTTCCATTTCTCATCTCCTTTCTAGGGAGCTCTCCAATGGCAACTTTTCAAAAGACAACCACAAGCGGTTGAACGGCCCAAACACCGACGTGCCAATATTTGAAGCCAAAATGACAAGTGATTCACGGCTTGTGGTAGGTTACCTCTTTATCAGGCAAACCAGACGGCTTACATCGTTTGTTAGTATCAAATCGACTCGATGTCCGATTATGATAGCGAGGTCTCGTCTATCCTGATTTTATGGATTCACGTGAGAATTAACTCGACGTCCATTTCCAGGGGGAACGACAGGGTGATTATTTTCTCGTCTCCCTTGCGGACAGTGGGATCTCACAACATTCCAGTAATACGCATATTTGGGATATATACACATGCACAAATGGACAGTCGTCTCTGGGACTCGATCGGGCACCAACTAGGCAAGCAGGGTACAGAATACAAACGAAGGTCGTCATCCCTGTTCTCACAAGGCGCGCCAGCCTCTTAACATGCTCCCAGATGTATGTTACGGCAGCCAGCTGCACGCGGAGACAAAGTCTTTATCCCTGCTTCTTTTCCTCCTCTCGAAGAGGTTACCTTCACGCAGACCTCCAACTTTCCTGACCTACCGCCAGACGATCTTGAACAGGTCAGGCAACTCGTTCTGATGGTCGTTGCACTTGTTAACCTCCAAAACAAGATTCATTCCCTTTTGGTGTTGGTGCCTCCTTTTCCCTCTGGTTCATTCGGCATCTAACTCTCTGATTAGCCTCCAAAAATATCTAACATTTTCGCAGGTAAGGATATTGTCCACCACGGCATTCGAAAATAGCCTAAATTACTGAAATCATGCAGGAACTTCTACACAGTGAGTAAAAGTTCCTTTGATTTCCTGACCCAAATTAAACATCGCACAAGGCATTCTCGCCGATCTTGATGTGGCTTTTCCATTTCAAGTCTCGTAAATTTTTCCAAATCCTTGGCTCCGGATGGCTATTGATCTTCACAGGCCCCAGGAAAGGGATATAATACAATTTCCTTATTCATGTTTCGTTTTGGGGCGCAGCGGAACTGGGTTAGCTGACAGGATCCTCTCTATCTGCCAGCCATTTATTCGTTTCTCATATAGGAAAACGACAACTATGCTTTTCAAAATGCTTTGGATCGAAAGGACCTATCAACTGAACAACCATTCTATCGCAAAGCCTCGACAAATCTTTGTAACAAAATCCCGTGTACTTGCGGGAAAGGTCGAAGAATATTTTCTGAAGCTCATGGATTCTTTGAAAAGGGCAACTAAGTCACCTCAAGAACTCAAGAAAATTGTCGCCGAGAAGAAAACCGAACCTGAAGAAGCTAATTTGGTCGACTCTGACGACGATCATTGGCGGACTGATCTTCCAACAAAGTTCAGCGAGCTCCAAGATTACAATTTTCCTTTGTTTATCACATTCGATCGCGTAAGCTGTGTCTTCGTTTGCTTTTATATGAAATTCAAATTTTCGGCTTCCAAGTTGTGTGACTTGGTCGAAGCTGATTTCGAACCTCTTAAAAGGGCGTCATACCTCAAAAATAGCGACAATGCTCGTGTCCATGTCTCATACGAGATCTTTCTGCGCGAGTATTGGACGCATTTTTCTCAAGCTCTCACGAAAGGTCTAGGTATGTCTTTGAATTCAAAGCATTCCTTTGGCATGACAATTGACACTCGATTGCCGTCACAGACCCCGCTTTGGTATTTAGCGAGATTTTAGGTGAGCCAAACCTGATGTTATCTCTAATGTAGAATTGATTTATTGGTAAAGGGGTCATCATGGGATCTGAGGAGGCTGCTTCAACTTCATGCGGATATTTGGACAGGAAGATATACGAAGATTTGAGCGAAAGAAGACATGCTACCTTCGCCTCTCAGCGGAGCACGGTCTATAGCATCTTCGAGGTTTACCAAAGTCGAAAACGGGAGCGTGGTGACTTCGACTCAGCAGATCGGTATGAGGCAATGATATTCGGGGGGCGTGCTGGACAAAACTAATGTCGAGTCAGAACTCATACTATCCTTCGAATGCTCGCGAAAAATGGCATTAAAGGGCAAAGAGTGGACCAACTGTGAGTTCGGCTGTCCCATGTTAAGAACTTCTGTGATATGTTATCAAGGTGTGTCGATGAAGCGCAGGATAACCTGCTAGCTGATGCTCTTGGTATGTTTATACGTGGGTCTGGAGCTCTAGTCCTAAGTCATCGATGGGAACAGTCTTGAGATCCCTCTGTCACAACGCCGATGGTCTTTTCTGGGCTGGTGATACGGCCCAAACCATTTCAGTCGGCAGCTCTTTCCGATTTGACGACTTGAAAGCTTTTTTGTACAGAATTGAAGTGAGTTCTTTCAACCCTTTGATGATGATATTACTTTTTCGGAGACATGGGCAAATCAATGCAGAAACGACGACTGGAAACTCAATCCAGTCTTCATCTCAGGGACCAGAATCCCCCGAAAACATTTCAGTTAGCTACGAATTATCGATCCCATGCTGGCATTGTAAATTGTGCCCATTCTGTGATTGAGCTTATCACTCGGTTTTGGCCTGACTCGATCGACGCCTTGGCACCTGAAAAGGGTATCGTTGAAGGACTCAAACCAGTTGTTCTAAATGGGTGGGATAGTGACAGCATCCGTTATGTGAGAGCTCCCCGACCTGACGCACCCCCACACTAATGTTCCACAATAGGAGCAATTTCTTTTCGGTGCCAGGTGCGATCCTCCAGCACTCTAATTGTAAACACAGGCTAACAAGATGAGATGATTATTAGCGGGCGCCATATCGAATTCGGGGCCCAACAATGTCACTTTTTTCAATTAAAACAAGGACTTAGATCCTAACCCTCCTCGCAGGCATTCTTGTCCGTGATGAAGCTGCTCGCCGGAAGCTTCGAGAGCAAGTTGGCGACATCGGCATGATCATGTAAGTATGCCTCGTTGATCGCCCATGTCTTCGGTCATAAATTTCTACTAACCAATACGTAGGACCTTGTATGAGAGCAAAGGATTGGAGTTCAATGATGTAAGTACTGGTTGGATGGCAACCAGAAACCCTCCCGAACGGTTATTCTTTCTCAGGTTCTTCTGTACAATTTCTTCGAAGATTCGTCCGTAGACCACTCTCAATGGCGTATCATTCTCAGCGCCATCGAGATCGGTCAAGACCATAACATAATCGCCCCTCAATTCAATGAATCTCGTCATGCTGTTGTTTGCACCGAGGTAGGTATATTTGTCCGTCGTCAACCTGGATCTCATTCTGCCTTCTAGTTGAAATTTTTATATGTAGCAGTGACAAGGGCCCGTAAACACCTTTGGATTGCTGATCAATCGAAGAAAGGAGAGCCGATGAGGGTAGGTAGCTCCACTCCAAGCTCCAGCCTTCCCTGACACTGGTCAACTCCATCATTGACAGATATTTTGGTCCCTGAGGGACCAAATTCACATTTGCACACCAGGTATGGACATGCCGAAGTTGGCAGTCGCATCTTCCCCGGAAGAATGGGCGGCGAAAGGCAAGGAGCTTTTCGAGCGAAAACGTTACCTCCAGGCAAAGCACTGTTATGAGCGGGCCTTGATGCCACGCGAAATGGCAATCTCAAATGCCTATCTCCTTCGAGATCAAGCTCGAAAACTCCCCTCAGGAGATTCTCGGCGTCGCAAAGATGAACGTCACGCAGCTTATTTAGCAGCTGCGGAAAGCTTTCTTTCTTGCGCAGGAGAAGCTGGCAAGAATCGATCCATCTATTTTCGCAGGGCTGGTGAATGTTTCGAACCAGCCGAACAGGATCTGCGAGCCGCCACGGCCTACCTTCAAGCTGGTGATTATGATATTGCTGCGAAGCTATTCCGCAAACTCGGCCGCTTTGATGATGCAATAGGTGTCATAAAGGCGAATAAAGATCATATGAAAACTGAAGTCGTTGAAAGCATCGAAGGTGTCGCGCGTCTGTATTATTTCAGAGAAAAGGAGTTCAAGTGCACATTCTTCTTTTCCGAGATTTATAGTAGCAGTTGTACTGATTTCTCCACAGGAAAGCGCGTGAACTCTTCTCATCAGATGAGGATGAACTGGAATATTTGGAAGCACTCGATCTCGATGTTGCGCGTGCAGAGGTGCTTGAATCTCTCGGCAGGCCGATTGAAGCCGCAGAGCTCCATCTTTCGGAAGGTCGAACCATGACTGCCATACCGCTGTTTCTGGAAGAAAAGCAGAATGAACGGTCAATGCATCAAGCGGGTAGTGCAATATTGCAGCAACTATGGGGTAACGTGTCATTCGGAGGTTCCACCGATGTGAAAGCAGCGTCATTGCTTCTTGATTGGTCAACCGGTCTCAATCTGGTGGTGTTACGTACCGAGGTTAGTGAAGAGGTGCGTCGCCCGAAGAATGCCCAGATGTTATTGCTGAGAATGGGCCGTGCAGATATCGATGTTCAGAGCCATCCTTTCGGACAATAAACCTGAGCTTGCAAAATTAGGTCGAGGATTTTTGCAGACCAAAAATACGACGGCTGCAGCCCTATGCCTGGATTTCTATTTCTTAAAGTTTCCAAACATCAAAACAATGACGATTCAGGAACTGGCTAGTAGCTTGGAACTGTTCCTGGCTTATGTTCAAATTCTCTCCCACTTTGCTTTTCGGACTGATCCTTCAACGTCGTCATCGGCTGCACGTTTGTTTGGCTTCCATCGTCTCTCTAGTGATGAGTTCTTCGTTCCATCTGGAACTTTCCTCTGTCGCTTTCTGGAGAGAAAGCGGACTGGACAGCAACAGGAAGGCAACTCTTTTTCCGGATCAGAACTTTTTCAAGTATTTCAGGAAGCTATCCAACAGCACCTCGAGCGCTGCGTCTTAGAAGAAATTGGAATATGTCGCAAGGCCCCGCAGATGTCTCCATGTCTGACATTCGTTGTCCTTGGGTTTTGCAATCGGATTGGGTGCCCCCATGAACATGTCTCGTCTCCTGATATGTCATCTGGCTGGTATAATGCCCGTGTCCGCGTCCACCTTCAACAAGTTCTAATCATCCAAACCTTGCACTCGATCAGGAACGTACGTGATCTCAAAGAGAAACGGTATGTCGTCAACTTGAAGACGAGATTACGCTTACCTTCAGGAAGACACTGGATCAATCGGTTCTATGAGGCATTGAACCCTCCGTTCTATCACCTGGGAAGTCATTTCCATTTGAATCGTGGCTTCATCCCCGAATTCCAGAAAGGTATTCAGGTAATCAGATATTGGATTCGAGAACTTGCATATACCTTGGATTCCAAGTCACTACAATATTACTTAACTGATCTGATAAGAGGTGCTTTCTTGGGATTCGCCTTTGACAGACATGAAGCATCCATGTATTGGGAGCGTGCAAACATCCATCTCTCGCCTGGGCCCATCGTTCCATTTTTGCGGCCACCAGGCAATGAATTCATGTTACCAGAGCTGATCAAGTCTTTGGAAGGAAGCGAGGAATGGAGTATATTTGCGTGTATTTTGTCTCTCAGGTCAGTTGTGAATGGTACTTCCTAGACATCACAGTCTATATCTGATTCCCTTGGGACTCATGTAGCCACATCCTGGATACAAAAATTCCTATCAACATCGGCGTCCTATGCGATTTGATAGATTTCTTCTGCGCATCCACGGCCATTTCTAATACCGTAAGCCGCAAGCAGAGCTTTCATGGAATCACGATCCCGCGAAGCTGGGTAAGACGATATATGCCCGCGGCTGATCCCGTCGACATTGCGAAGAAGGCGGTAAATATAAACTTTTTGCACAAGGTACTTTACTCCTTGAAAGAGCTCTTGGAAAGTATCTTTACTGGAATGGGGGCAGGTGAATACATTCCCGAGCTCTCAGGATTCCTTTTCGTTCTCATCAAGGCTTCACAGAATATCTGCTGTTTGAAAATGGAAATCTATCCATGATTACTGGGGTCCGATCTGTGTTCATCGCTCGCATGTAAGTAAACCAACCCTTCGCTCGTACCCTGTGTGAACGCCGACATTGTTTTCTCTTTAAGTTGCCGGGCGTTGTGTCTCCGTGAGTATCCGTTTTTCTTCATCGCATGTCCTTACATTGTGCATGAATTCGATAGTCGGGTATAACATACAAAACTTTGAACTTAGAATCAAGATCTTGGGAACCATCACCTCGTTGAAGCGCTCCGAACGCAAGTTCAACCAACTGTATAGACAGTGAGTTTCTCGTCAGTTGACCAACCGCAAATACCCACAACTTCCGACAGATACATTTATGCACAACATTGGGATCACCTTGTGCGCGCACTTAGGGGCGTTGCACAAAAATCACTTCACGACGAGCTCGTTCAATTACATGACTTGCGACGCGAGGCCAAACCGACACGATCTCTGCATGGTATCACGCTGCTTGCATACCAAGACGACTATGACCTTCCGCAATTGCTTAATGCTCAGGGCATACTAGATCCAACTGATTCGGAGGTGGCAATCCTTCAGGATGACCTTGAGGAGGTTGCAATCTCAAGCTCGAAGGAGGGTGACAATGCCGCTGAAGTTGAGAATGTAGAAGTCCTTGATGACGAGACCGATGTTATCGAAACCACCAGCACGGACATCGTCTCTGTCTCTATTCCTGATACCCTCCAAGTTCATATCCACTCTGATAGCGAGCTGCAAGCGGCGTCTACAATTCAAAAAGCTTACAGGCACATGTCAGCGCGCCGCCGTCAAATCGCCGCATCAGGACGACTGGCGCCACGCCAGCGATTCTTTGCGAAGTGCCTTGCATACGCTGACAACCTAGGGTGGAAAAGGAACTCGTACTATCGACTCCTCTTTCTCGGACCACTACCGCATTTGCTTGTTTGCCTGGAAGTAGCACATACAACAAATGTCAACCAAAAGAAGGAAGTGAAAAAACGCCTCCCCTTTGAAAGCCATCAGCAGCTTGAGGAACTCAGCCTGAAATTGACAAAACTTGGGTGAGCACGAAAGTCTCTGTCGCCAACGCTTCGTTCGAAACTGAAACCAACACACCATAGGAATGTTTACAAATCCCTTTGCCGCTTACAAAAGAGTCTTGAGCCAACCTCCCGTATGCATAACGATCGCAACGTGGCTGCGTTGCAGGGTTTAGTACAAGAAGCAGTCGAAGTGCTTCAAAACCTACCGCATGGCTTCCCTCAAGGAAATTTCAGTCACGATCTCGAAATAGCATCGAAAGGCATCATCGCTGTTCCGAGGGTGTTGAAACCTGTCACTAAGCCGACCCTCGTTGTGGACCAAGATTTCATCTAAAGATTCTAAAGCCCTCCCTGATACGTTAGGTTGCTGTTTCTGGATTCAATATTCATGATAGCTAGTCTTACGCTACATTACAGAACGAATACTACATATAATGCCCAACTTCCTCTAAACAAGTGGTATCTCGTATCGAGTATTACCGAATTCGAAGCTCTCGAAAGTGAACTACATAAGTCTAAGTAGTACAAAGCGAAGTATATAACTTAAGTCGTCGCAAAACAAATACAGATTTCTTTTACTGACAAGGGGCCACAATATTCTCCTGAAAACCATACTTGTTAGCTGGTCATCCAAACGGAGAAGGACAACTTCCTTACAGGACGGGTAAAGGTCCAGAAATGACAAGACGTGTATGCTTTCGCAAAGCCGATTTCAGCATAGACGTACATATATTCCCATTTACGTTTGAGAATCCCCAGATTGTCGCCCTCCGAAAGTTCAGGATGAGTCTTGACCAACTCTGAGGATACTTGTTCCCAGTTGGTTTGAAACCGTCTGGTAAATGGCCCTCAGTAAAACACTTCTCGCGAACAAGAGGCACGTACCTCCCCCACTCGCGAAGGGTCCGGGGATAATCTGGAGTTATCATATCAATTGCGATCAGGGAAGTCTGAGGGAATGACTCACGATGTCCATAGTCTTCAACGCTTTCCAATGCAAACGCCCCTGGTACGGCAGTCATCGCGCTATGGCACAGCGTAGTCGGGGATGGACAGAATGCATTAGGCCACTGATATCGCCGAGCGTAATCGGTCGCTCTGTCCAAGTTGCAACAGCATTATTAGAAGGGGGACTTCAAGGGTCTTATCTGAAGGCTCACTGGAAGGTCGAATAACGCCATTCTGGTTGAGAAGTAGCGGATATCACTGCCGCCGCGCGTTCTGATTTGAGGGCCCAGTCCAGAATTTGGAAAAATTGAGCATGGTACTTCAAACCAACATGCTGCAAAGAACGTCAACGGGGGAAGGCGGAATTTGCAATAAAATTTCACCTCAACCATCTCGATAGCGACGAATGCATCGAATGCTTTCTCAAAATTTGGAGGGAGATTCCGATAATCGAGAAGGTGAACAGTGATACGGGACTCCAATCCTGCCCGGCGTATCCTCTCCTCCGCCTCCTTCTTTTGTTCAATAGACAAAGTAAGGGTGTCAACGAAACATCCAAGCTTTGCGGCCTACCGAGAATTTGGTTAGTATCATTGAAGGCAAGAAACCAAGATGATTGATTACCTCAATGGCAGTGGTGCCCCAGCCTGTCCCGAACTCTAAAAGGCGATCGCCGGGACGGAGACGCGCTTTCTTAAGAACATGGTGGACCTTGTACAGTTGTGCGGCCTCCAGATCACCGACGAAAGGACCTTTAGTGAGATCTCCCCTCACTCCACCAAGGTCCTGGGGCCAGATTGCACAGGAGTACATCATGTCCTCACTTAAGAATGCCTACCAAGAGGTGAGAAACGATGTCGAATCAATCAGGTACACACCCACCTTAAAAAGGTCATTATCATAATCGTATGCAGTAACCTGAAGGATACCAAAGATTAGAATGGTGAATAAGGACGGAAACTTGACTCCTTACAACATTGAGTTTGGCGTTTGATAATGACTGGCCGAATAATCTCAGCGTCAAAGCCGATAGAGTTGAGCTTAGGCGACTGATTGGACTCCAAAGATTCACGAGATGCGAGCGGTTCTCGAGCCAAAGCTAAATCACAATGTCAGTCGCCAAGATCACACCCAGTAAGTAGTCTCGGGATTTACATTCAAAATGGCCTTCAAATCGGTCGTTTCAAAGTCGCCATGCATGTATGCCTCTGAAACTGTTGCAGATAAGGAATGTCAGCTTCCGAGATTGCTCTGCAAAGAAAATGGCACGAACAGCCCAAATCGTGACCACAAAATACTCGCAACCAGAAATCGTCGTTCTTGACGTGAATATCGGCGCCAAGTTGCTTTGATGACTGGCTCCCAAAGAAATGTTGTTCGCCGCGGTAGTCGGTGAGGCGCAGCGAACCATTCTGGATGCCTTGCTTAAGAGCATTGATCATGTATCCCCTAACTTCTAGGCATGAGCAATAAGTTATCAGAGAGGAAGGAGGATTATTCACCATATGGCACGACGTAGGATACAACGAGGTTGTTCGTGTTGAGAAAAGGCATTGTCCCAGGTTACTTTGCGAAGAGAGGAAGAGGAGCCGAAGGACACGGACGAGCAAACACCCCAGCCGGATTCGTCGCGTTTTATACGCCTTAAACAATGATGCCCTCCGAGCCAGAGAAGCAAAAGTGCTAACCATAACCATGACGTTCGGCAAGATTGGCAAAAAACCGCCGAAAACCACCTTATTGTGTGCTTTGTTGTAAACCTGAATTTACATGATGAATCTGGCGATATCATCGACCCTGTACGTTTATGGGGAACACCACGTGAAGTTCATAAAGTCCTTATTGTTGGGTGGTCTTATTGTGCTTCAGGCTGAGGGAAGGGGATCAGCGGTCGAAAAAATGGAAAAATGTAACTCACTAGGTATGTGCTCCCTTATAATCTACAGGACATACCGAACCGTCTGTTCTCGTCGACTTCGTCGAGGTTCGACTGGGGTCGTCTCATGATTCTACGAGGTCGCAACCAACCTTTGTTGAAGAGGATCGATGAATGTATACCACTGGCGGATGGCAGGCATCAGGCTATCGTCAATTGCCGAACATTTTTTGACAATTCCAGGAGGTTGCTCTATGGCAGACAATAAAGCTTGTGGAGAGCGAGGCCGTAACCCACCGTACTCAGCGTGAATGAAAACAATAAGAAGTACCCTCCAACTCCCTCGCCTCCGATGGCATCAATTGATTTTACACTTTCGCGGTGTCCAAACGGGTTAAGAAAAGGGCGACAATCGAGAAACAAGAGAACAATATCAGCATCCAATGTTGTGCGGTTCATGGACGCTGGTGATAATGTTTTCGACTCAACGTGACGAAAAAGGTTACAGCGTTACTAAATTGGGCAAGCGCAGCCCCTATCGTCTGTTGTTCCAAATATGATAATATGATGATATACCCAGCCTTCATAGAGTATTTACAATAGCGAAAGACGAAATTATTGAGACGCTGGTCTATAATACCAATAAGTAAATTTAACACAGTATCTGATTGGATAATCAGACAGAATGCCCTGCATCGGATTTCTTCTCGGATCCATCAAATACGGATAGCTCATATCCGCTACTTTTCCTTGCAGACTAGGACATTTAGAGCCGCAACCTTTGGGAATAACAAAAAGCCAACATACCGTAGCATCGTATCCCTTCGCTGTTTCGGTATCTATTCTGATCGCCAGATGATGCGGAGCATCCTACGAAATGTCATAGTTGAGGGGGGGAGGGGGTGGAAAGACGAAGAAAAAACTACACACCTGACCGACTACACTGAATGGAGACTCGCATTTGGTGCGGGATAGGTCTCTTGTCTCCGAAGTTGGGGTGTTGTTTGTTCCAGTATTGGATCTCAGTTTCTTCCGCGCATTCAAACTTTTTTCTGGTCAGTAACTGGTGCCATCTGCTTCCGATGAGTACTCACGTCGCAAGAAGGGAATTAATGTACACTGGTGGAAAAGTCGTCATGAGTTATGATCACTTCGCGATTTCGGAAGGGAAAACACACATCGACTCAAGGGGGTATAGAATGTGATGAAAATGAATGTGGTGGGGAATACTTTGATCTGGAAATTTGGTTTCAATAACGGGCGAGATTGTGGAGACACTTTACGACTGACTGTTATTAGAGACATGAAAGCACAAACGCTGTCGAACCGAGTCAAGAAATGCAGGCAGGCATGTCAAGTAGTGTACCTCGTCAGGAATCCCGTGTTGAGCGAATACAAGATAAGTTGATTTATGATCGAGTCACACCTTCAAACAAACGAGCCTCAGGGATAAAGAGAGGAACCAGATTTTTGGGAAACTCACTTTGAGAAGCCGGTTTTGGACCGATACAGTATGAAGATAAGGACGACCGCGATCATGATATCGCTTGCTGCAGCCATTGCATTGACGCTTTGACTGAGAGTCTGGCAGGGAATAAAAGTTTCAAAATACTGTAAGATAAGTAGCAGAAGGACTACACACCAGCAGCCTTGGTAACTGGGTGAAGGTTCTGACGGTAAACCTGTGGTTTGGCGATGCAGTGAGACCACTGCAGAGATTTCTCGAATCGAGGAACATACGCTTTGACGAAGTACGCTGAATTTCTGGTCGTGAGTAAGGGAGAAATGGTTTAATCGACAGTTGCGACAAACCCAGACTGAGGCCAAATGTGACCACTACCAAAGCTTGCTAAGGTGGAGAATAAGCAATGGTTTGGGACGAAAGTGCGGAGACTGGACATACAACCACCGAGACGAGGTAGATGTTACGGCGACTCACTGAGATGGCATCAGTTAAGCGATGTTGACACTAGTACTATGAGGAATTTTACACTTACAGACCCAAATTCGATATACAAAGAAGCTGCGGCGATCTATCAGTACAGTAGTGGCAAATACGAAGGAAGCCCTTGACAAACCTTTGTACAATGAGCCCTATACACGCCTTGAAACATTCTCGAGGTGAGAAACGAATGACCCCTTCGTAAGAGGACTTACGCTAATGAAAACCTGTGCCTGCCACAGAAATTAGGTAAGAAGATGTATAGTAGGCCTGCGCCTTACAACAAGACTCCTGTTGGAATTTGACATCTATAAGGTTTGAAGAACCCTTGGATACAGCGAGGACACCCACCAAACAACCACGCCTAGGTAAGCAACATTGAAGTGCTCCGTGACGAGGTAAACGTAGATGGCATGTGTCATGAAGATTTGGTGAAGGGTATTCAAAATACTAGAATTGAGGGTGAGATCACTTGTATCGGATGACGTAGACATCCATACAAGAGTGTCAGAACCTGTATATCATGTTTAATTGGTATTCTCGAGAATGGACTTCGGACCCACCATGGCCTTGGTCGTCCAAGGATCTCTTCGGGAGTCCTGAAGCAATGTTGGTGACATTGTAAATTTGATGGGTAGAAACAAAACAAGCTTGCCTCTGAGAAATACTCCGATGTTTGCATGCAACTGATACCCCAAAGCCTATTAGTGGACGGCACAGGTTAAAAATAGCCTCCACCGATCAAAAGTAGGCATCGACGTACGCTGCGCCTATCCTGTAATACGACCATTAGCCACAATAACATTGCCAATGTAGAATCTCAACGTACAAGACGCCAACAAAAACGGCGCCCATCTAAAGCAAAAGGATGAACATGAGCTCAGCAGCCAGATGCCATATAGACACGGAGACTCACGGTGTTATCCAGTCGGGGAAATACTACCTCTGACATGGCGCCGGTATATAGAACCAGATAAAGATGGGATGCCCAGACCGAGTTTGAGTATAGCTGTGCGTAGGAATCACCTGCTAAAGGCGCTGGGGTACGATGTTGGAATTTGTGCCAGTGGCCCTAAATCCACCGCCTTTATGTCCATCTCCCGCTAGATGCTTGGTTGAGTACAAGTACAGGACATCGCTTGATATTAACGCTTTGGGAAGGAGATTCGTTGCTTGACAGTGGGAATCTGGAGCCAGGACGTGTTGGGAACCCTAGTATGACTCCAAGCCTTGTCGAGCGTGAAAGCAACGTCCTAAAAAGTAATAATGAGAAATGAATGGTATGCGTCACATGACCTCAATATAACGATTTTCTGACGTTCGAAGGTCAAGGGTCGTCGGTACGTCGCTGGCAGCGCGGCTGGTTTGCTGATCCCTGGCGATCGATGGGGGATTTGGGGGGGTGCAATTTGCAAGGAGCCGGGATTGACTTGAAGTCATCTGAGGAAGGGGTTGACGATGGTTTCGGCGCTGCGGATTCACAAACGTCAGAGACCGATATTGAGAACACCTTGAACTTCAACAACTCAATGGGCGGACAAACACTTCCTGATCGGGAACAAAGTGATGGAAACATTCGACGCGGAGTCGAAAGTATGACACCCAATTAAGCCACTCATTTATATTTACCATCAGCTTGTACTGGTATCATCAGGATGGCTGTCAATTTGAGCGTCTAAGTTGGCTATCTATATATTCGCTTTTGGGACCTACTTTATCGATAATGGCTCTCAGTTTAACCCCGACTTCCCTTCTGCTTGCCTGTTCTGTTGTCGTTCTCCTGACGAAGGTGTTCAGGAAGAATGGTCGTCCCCCCCTCCCGCCAGGGCCTCGTGGTTTACCTCTGATCGGAAATGCTCTTCAGCTACCCATGCACCACGAATGGTTTACATTTGCTGATTGGGGTAAAGCATTCGGTGAGTTCTTAATGATTCCAGGTTGTTGCAGTGCTGAAGAGACCGGAAGGCGGAATTGTGCACGTATCCGCCTTTGGCCAGCCGATCATTGTTTTGAATTCGGTGACCGCCATTAATGACCTCTTCGAGGCGAGGAGTAGAATCTATTCGGATCGGCCGAAGCTACCGATGGCGGGCGAACTGTATGTCCAAACAAACGTCCCGTATGTCTTGCATGGCTAACCATGCGCAACAGCGTGGGGTATGAAGATTCGCCGCCCCTATGTCCTTATGGAAGCAAGCATCGTGAATATCGCAGGCTGATGCACGGTGGATTGGCGCCTGGTCGGATGGTCGACCTGTTCCCTGTCAAAGAGCAGAAAATGCGAGATTTCTTGCACAATCTCTTAGTATCGCCAGATAAGCTATTGCTTCACGTCAGAAAGTGAGTTGAATTAGGGTACTCCGAATGACTGTTCTGACAGTAATTCCAGCGTCGTCGCCTCGGTCGTTTTCCAAGCCTCACATGGCTATACCGTCTCAGGGGACGATGACCCTCTAGTCATGCTGGCCGAACAAGCTACACTCGAGTTTTCTTTGGCTTCCGCTCCTGGTGCTTTCCTTGTCGATTTACTTCCTATCCGTGAGTTGGACAGTTGAGAGAATATTTCAACGCAGTCTGATCATCATAAAACCAAACTGATAGTGCAACGTGTACCCGACTGGTTCCCCGGGGCGGGATTCAAGGCCACGGCAAAATCGTGGCGTCAGACTGCAACAAGACTGAAAGACGAACCTTACCAGCATGTCAAAGAACAACTGGTGCGTGACTCACGGTCTATTTATATCAACATTTTTGAACTCTGTGTAGTCGCAAGGTGTTGCCGTACCATCTTTCACCTCTGCGTTGATCGAAAACAATCCCCACGCCACCTCGGAAGAAGAGGACATTTACAAATGGGCTTCCACTGGGTTTTATTCTGGTGAGTCATTCACCATCACAATCTTCCACACTCGCTAAATTCTCGCCAAGGTGGCGCTGATACCGTGAGTATACCATCACAACGAGTCTTGTGCCCAACGCTGAGCAGGTATCTCTGTACAGACTGTCTCAGCGATCAGTTCCTTCTTCCTTGCTATGGTGCTGTACCCAGACGTGCAGAAGAAGGCAAGAGAAGAGATTGACCGCGTGGTTGGGACCAAAACTCTTCCAACTTTCGCCGACCGCCAAAACCTTCCCTACATTGAAGCTTTGATAACGGAGGTACTCCGATGGAATCCCGTTGCTCCTCTTGGTGGGGCTCTTTCACTCTTCCCTAATCCATAGTATTCATTTCTTATTCAGCTCTCCCGCATCGCTTGATACAAGACGACATATACGACGGCTATTTCATTCCTGCTGGTTCTATTGTGTTCGCAAACACTTGGTGTGTTTCATCATATCTTCCACATATCATCTCTGTTGAACAACTTTCAGGGGTATTTTCAGAGATCCGGAATTGTTCGCATCTCCTGAAGAATTCCAACCCGAAAGATATCTTCCCAGCTCTCCGTCGACAACCCCGGACCCACGCTCCTTTGCTTTTGGTTACGGAAGGCGGTAAGTTTGCATTCAGATCTAGTCAATTGATGGAGGGTAAGTATCGTTAATATTTATAAATAGCATCTGTCCTGGGCAGCATCTCGCGGATTCAGTTTTGTATCTTGCGGTGGTCTCAACGCTGTCTCTCTTCGAAATAACGAACGCTACCGACAAGAAGACTGGTCTACCGATTGTACCTATTCCCAACTACAAGCCTGGTGTTATTTGGTACAGTCTCTTCCTTTCCTTGCCCATTTCTGGCACTCATGAAAGCACCAGTCACCCTGAAGCATTTGAATGCTTAATCAAGCCCCGTTACTCCGATGCAGATATTTTGGCACAGTTAGGGAGAGCATAAGTAGTACTATCCCATCATCTCATCCTAAACCTACACCCTGATAATGAACGACGTACAATCCGATATATATTATCTAATACATGCTTGGTCTCGATCCCTAGGCCTGCACAATTTATCCTTCATGTAGCTGTTCTTCTTCCAGTAAAGCTGTGGCTACCTTACTTGAACACTGAGCGTGGGGGAATGTTGTGGTGCAGCGGGCCTGACAATCCAGCTGCAGATGCTGACCAAAGCCCCGGCGGCGCAGACTCACCTTCCGACAATTAGGCTGGAAACAAACACACTTCCTAGCGCAAAATTCGCGGGGAAATGGATGTTTCTACATTACATGTATCGTCGAATTTCCTCAGCGGTAAACAGGCCTTCGTAGGTGCAAAATTGCTAGGGAGTGAGTGCCATAGTCGTGAAATCATAGATACATCGGTATAAAAGATTGCAGGAATCGTAGGATAGTCGCGTCCGCACCTTGCGTCAAGCAGGCCGCCCCAAAAAAAAATTGAATTGTATCTCTTCAAAAGAGTGGCAGAATTTCCATCGGTCGATTTCAAGGTAAAAATGTTTGTGCTTGCAATTTCCAGAGGTGGGCATATTTGCCGTCGCGCGTAAGAAGCTGGTCGTGTTTTCCTTGCTCTACCACCATAGAACCCGACATATACCTGACGATGTCATCAGTATATCGATTCAACGAGCAGTGAGATATTCCCACAAAATGAGATCTGCATGGCGCGTAAGATTTCCAAACCTATGCGAAGAGAAGATCATTGTCTTGTTGCCCCGCAGCTGGCGCAATCGCTCAAAAAGGTCTATTCATATCAGCAATCAATATAACGAAGGACGGAGTGCCAAACTTTCTTTTCACCGTGTTCTGCCGTAGGATCAAGGCTGGCCGACGGTTCATCGAAGAGCAACAGACGAACGGCCGGTTGCGAAGCTAGAGAACGCATGAAAGTTCGAGATCTGGATCTCATGAGGGATTTGGCGCACGATGACAAGCCAGGCAGGAACTTACAATGCTATTCGTTGCATCTGCCCTCCGGAGAGGGATCGATTGCTAGACGTATCCATCCCACCCACACTTCGCACTTGGCCATAGTCAACCGGCCGTCCAAACAGTGATGTGGTACCTTCAGGTAAACCCGAATAATGATCTCTCACTGGGCGCTCAAGATACGTGTTGAAACCCTCTGGCAATTTTCCGATCAAATCTGTGGCACCACCCAGCCGGGCTGCTTCCCGTATACTGACATCATCCGTCGCATTGTCGGGATTTCCAAGACCAATGTTGTCCTTGATCTATCAGGAGGAAATGATTGTCCACATCTTTTAGTTTCTGGAAACGCCTTACGGAAAGGGGGAAAAGAGTGTAGTCTTGGAAAAGGACCGACATAATGCGCCGAAGACCGTCCAGTTTCAACGTCCTGATGTCTCTCCCGTTGATGAAGATATCGCCTTCAGATGGCTCATATAGCCGCGCGATGAGCTTCAAGATCGTACTTTTTCCGGACCCGTTTTCACCCACAATCACCTGTTGTTTTGTGAATATGCAAGAGCCGTGAAAGGTTCTGCAAGTATCGAGACGTACACATAATTGACCCCGAAGAATGCGAAACGAGGTATTACGCAAAGCGTAGGATTCACTTCCGGGATATTGGAATGATACGTTCCTTGGTGACTGTGAGAATAGTGCCAAGGAGACATTGCCTTGGGAGTACCGAAATTCAATAGCCACCCCCATGTCAAGCGATTGGTGATCTTCGGGGAAAGCATCGTTCCCATCCGCCACCCAGTTGGGGATATTTGTCAGTTCATAGAGTTTTTTAACCTGTGATACGTTTCCCGCTATGGATTCTGTGACATTCAGGAGGCCGAACATTTGGTGTGTGAATGATGTCGTTGTTTGCGTGATGAGATTCAAAGAGGCAAGTGAAACCGGTATCGATGCTGGATGCTGGACGGCTCGCAAGGTGAATACCACCTTGAGGCGAAGGAAGAATAAATAACTTTAAAGACAACGAGAAAAAGTTAGTAAGTCTTTACCTGAGGAAGTTCTTGCAATGCGTCTGCAATGAGAGTCCACAGAGGAAAATCTTCCCGGGACCTAAGCATCTGAGAGAAGTCGCCAGCCCGATCTCCAAGTTGTTTTACACACTCTCGATACTCTGTTAAGGAACTCTTAGTTACCAAAGGATGCAAGTTGGTAAAATTGAGAAGTGTATTACGGGCAAGAAGATATCCCTGCAAATTCCCTGCGACAATTTCTTGGCGGTGTTCAGCATCATTGACGGTTCGTTTCATCCCTTCCATCTTGATGTAAGTGGCATCTTTTGTAGTTGCAGCCCAAACTTCAATTTAAATAGACTTCGGGTGTGAGACTCTAGTTGACAATATAGCGTGAAGAAGGATCATACCTGCTGCTGAAGCAGAACGCCGCCCTGGTGTGTTCCACTGGAAGATACCGTGAGCGAAACATAGCGTTGCAAGGAGGATGCCATCGTCTTGGCCTCTGAGGGAGTTAAGAAGAACTGAAAATTGAGATGCGAGTTGCAGTATGGTGGTGAAGATGTGGGACAGCCTCAGTACGGTCTCCCATACAATGCTGGAACGAGGGTTGGTTGGCAACGATTGTTCCAATTGTCTCTGGACAAGGTCGTCAGCGTATGTCGGTACATCGAGACGTGCCATGCCCTGGAAAATGTGGACGGAGTAGTATTGCTTGATGCGCATGTTGAGCGGTAGAGTAACGCGTGTATTTCCATAATGCAGGAGACGAGTTGCACACGAGCAGGCAATACGACCGAGTGCAATCTCCAGAAGAAGCCTTCTATCGACCTTTCGCTCGTCCACGGCAAATTGGACCTGTTAAGTGTCTGAAGTCGGAACCTTCCAAACCGACGGCCACTTACAATGGTGAGTAGCTGCGCTGAGTACCTGGCTAGCATGTTGAACTTTATGTGAGGGATTGATGATTTAAAGTACTTGCCATAAAGTCAATGCCGGTAAGAGGGACGACATCAATCGAATTGCCAGATAGGCTACGAGCAGGGGCCGACAGGAGGGAATTAATAATATGTCCTTGAACATTCGCCAGATATATGGCAAACCATCGACAAGTTCAAGATAGTAATTGAGCGACGAGGAACCTGGTACATGTGCCAGCCTAGGGTTGATTTCTTCGTAAAGGTCCCATACTCCAATCTTGCTGTGCTTGATATTCTTGGTATCAGAAGGATCGAACTTTCCTTTCTTTCTCGAGGGTTGTTGTCTATAGTGTTTTCGACCCATCGACGAATTCTGACTCAAGTGCAAGGGAACCACGTGACCAACCACTTTGGTTCACAGGTTTGGAAGCTGTTCGACCGACTTCCGCCATGGTGTCGTCCAGCGACAGCGGAACCGATTTCACCCACCAGCTGGCTATCAAGCTATCCCGCGCCCTCAACATCGTGAACCCAAATGATCTTCTTGCTCAAAGAGTCACCGACATCGCAAAAACCAACACAGTTGAGGGTTTTGCGAAAGGTGAGGTTCACTTGACCAATGCTCACAAGGCTCCGCGATTTACATTCAACATTCAAGCCGCACGGGCCTTTGGAAAGTTTAAAGATTCTTTCTTGGCAGAACTGCATTCCGAGATACTTCAGCACCTCAAGGAGCAAGAGACTGGTGTCACTTCCCAGCCTGTGCCTGGAATTACTGTCCACGATAGTGATGTTCTTGAACCCGAACACCCTCGCCCCGGTGGTCTCATGCGTTTGGACACGGTACGCCTTGGTCTATGGGAAGTGATCCGATGCTGACGTCCTTGTCAGCGGCATACCTTTCGACAGCCTGCGAAACCACTTGAACCTCCAACTCCTCGCGCGTCTATACTAGGGCTTGACAGGTTGGCTCAAGAAAAACGGCTTGCGAGTGGCCGTGACCCGAATGAAGAAAGTCGGAAGAAACCAAGGCTTGATGATGGCATCGAGCCAGTTTTCAAAGGTGATTGGGACTATGCTATCCCTTAATTCATGCTGAGATCTTCCATCAGTTCCAATGCTTCCCGCTTCAAGGAACGCACATGTGCGACAGCGAGGCGAGGAGACACCCTCTCATCCTGGTGGACTGTCAGAAACGGGCCGAAAGAGATTGGAAGAGTATCGCAGGAATAGAGAGAAACAGAGAGGTGCGTGTTATGTTGATCACATCAAGCGGTTGGTCAGGTCTGAATATGGTCTTCAGAGGGCATCACCGCTTCGAACGAGCCTCGTAGCCATGCCCCCAGAGGACTAGGCGACTTCCACAGCCGGTTGAACCGTGATAGAGATCGACGCTGGCGCGACCATGGTAAAGCATCATCGCGTGAATGGGATGCCACCCCTCGATCCGTCCAAAGCTCAGCAGATGCCCCCAGCGTCAGAGTGCCGAATGTCGGGTGGGAGTCAACACCGCGTGGCAGCCGCGGGGGGGACGCGACTGGCTGGGGAAGTGCTAGAAGTAGATCATGGGATGCTCCGACCCCGCGAGCCGCCAGAGGTGGTAGTCCAGACGCTGGCGAAGGTGCTTTTGCAATGGACATGAGGGAATGGGAAGATGAGCAAGTTAAACTGGATCGGGACTGGTATACCGGGGCGGAGGAAGGTGGGGTCGCAGGAGACGAAGAACATAACCCCCTAGCGCAGTATGAGGACCTAAGTCTTCTCAAACAAGCAGAGATAGCCACAAAACAAACTGTAAGTATTTCCTATGTCGGCTCCCATTTGTTATTGACATTTTTTGAAGAAAAAAATTTCTGCGAGACAAGCACAATACGTAAATAGCCTTTTCCTCCCGAAACCCACCAAACTTGACATGACACATTCAACTTTCCTAGAACGCGGACAATGACCTGTGGGAAGCAAACCGCATGTTGACTTCTGGTGTTGCAACTAGAAAACAGATAGATTTAGATTTCGAGGATGAGTCTGAATCCACAGTACATGTGATGGTTCATGACATCAAACCACCGTTCCTCGACGGACGTATGGTCTTCACTAAACAACTCGATCCCATCAATCCCATTCGCGACCCCTCCAGTGACATGGCTGTTTTCTCTAAGAAAGGCAGTGCCCTTGTCAAAGAGAAGCGAGAGCAAGCAGAGCGGGCCAAAGCTGCAGCCAAACTGGCAGCCCTTGGTGGTACATCCCTCGGAAATATCATGGGTGTCAAAGATGAAGAGGCAGAAGCAGAAGGTAAGCGATCTTTTTCTTCCTACTACTTTCGTCAGATTTGGACATTCACAAAAGTTCCGCTTCCCTTTCACCCCCGCCAGCCGAGGCAGAGAAGAAAGAGAGGGCAGGAGAAAAGGAAGATTACAAGGGCGATTCGAAATTTGCGACGCATCTCAAGGCTTCGTCCGGTGTAAGCAATTTTGCAAAAACAAGAACCTTGAAGGAACAGCGTGAATATCTCCCTGCCTTTGCGTGTCGTGAAGAGCTTATGAAGGTCATTCGGGAAAACCAAGGTACCTTCGGATCCTCCCGCCAGGACTCCGCATCTCAACGAATTTTGTAGTTATTGTTGTCGTCGGAGAGACCGGTTCTGGAAAGACGACACAGCTGGCACAATTCTTATACGAGGATGGATATTGCTCATATGGCCTCGTTGGATGCACTCAGCCAAGGCGTGTTGCCGCTATGTCTGTAGCCAAGCGTGTCAGTGAAGAGATGGAGGTTTGTGGTCTTACCCCTTCCACAAATTTCATCCGATGAACGTGAACTTCTTAGTGCAAATTGGGCTCGACAGTCGGATACGCAATCCGTTTTGAGGACTGCACTTCGGCTGAGACGAAGATCAAATGTAGGTCCTCCTGATAAAACTGACAAAATGCCTAATTCTCTGGTCCTTAGATATGACTGACGGTGTTCTCCTGCGGGAATCATTGAATGAGGGTGACCTCGACCGATATAGCGTCATCATCCTTGATGAAGCTCACGAAAGGTCTTTAAGCACCGATGTTTTGATGGGACTTCTGCGCAAAGGTGCGATTGCATCATTTTTACCACAAACATCATCTCAACTATCGTTTCCAGTGCTAACGCGACGGCGAGACTTGAAACTCATTGTTACATCGGCGACGATGAACGCTGACAAGGCATGTTCAACTACAAATTATCAACAAGGAAAATATCTCATTACATGTGTTTATTCCACAGTTTTCATCCTTCTATGGTAACGCGCCTACGTATACGATTCCTGGAAGAACGTTCCCTGTCGAAATATTCCATTCCAAATCGCCATGTGAAGACTATGTGGACAGCTCGGTAAAGCAAATACTACAGATTCACCTTTCTCTACCTCTGGGGGATATTCTGGTATTCATGACTGGTCAAGAAGATATCGAGATTACATGCCAAGTCGTCCAAGGTTTGTGCAAGCACGAGCATCAATCTCGACCACTTGCAATAACTTTCGTTCATAGAGCGGCTTTCTCAACTGGATGATCCTGCGCCGCTAGCAGTATTGCCAATTTACTCCCAGATGCCTGCCGACCTACAGGCGAGAATATTTGAGGCCACTAGCGATGGTCGAAGGAAGGTCATCGTTGCGACGAATATCGCAGAGACGTCGTTGACAGGTCCGTCACCTTCCACTTCCAAGCAATCATACATCTTACATCCCACAGTCGATGGCATTCTCTACGTTGTAGATGCCGGGTATTCCAAGCTCAAGGTCTACAATCCCAAAGTGGGCATGGACGCCTTACAAATAACGCCTATAAGTCAAGCCAATGCCAATCAGCGAACAGGTCGAGCTGGGCGTACTGGGAACGGGTATGATCTGGTTTCGCTTTTTTTCTGTTTTGCTCACTCGCCCTGTCCTCCAGGTTCTGCTACCGCATGTACACAGAAATGGCTTTTAGGAATGAACTCTTCGAAAACACCATACCGGAGATTCAGAGAACCAATTTGGCAAACACGGTGCTGCTGCTGAAATCATTAGGGGTCAAGAATCTCCTTGAATTCGATTTCATGGATCCCCCGCCGCAGGTCAGCTCTCCTACATTAAACAATGGACATGAGTCTGATTTCCGGGTAGGCAAACATATTAAACTCCATGTACCAATTGTGGGTGCTGGGTGCGTTGGACAACGTTGGAGACTTGACCCCTGTCGGTCGAAAGATGTCGGAGTTCCCTATGGAACCCTCCATGGCAAAGATGCTGATCGCTTCAGTGGAGTACAAATGTTCCGCCGAGATGCTTACGATTGTGTCAATGCTGTCGGTTCCAAGCGTGTTCTACAGGCCGAAGGAAAGGATGGAGGAAGCTGATGCCGCTCGAGAAAAGTTCAATGTTCCCGAAAGTGACCATTTGACATTATTGAACGTGTTCAATCAGTGGAAAAGCCATGGGTAAGTTTTCATGTGCCTCGAATGTGTTAACAAGGATACTGACCGACTCACTAGGTTCCGTGATGAATGGGCCATGCGCCATTTTCTGCATCCCAAACTTCTGAGAAAAGGTCGTGAAGTTAGGGCGCAGTTGGAGGACATTATGAAATTCCAAAAGATGGAATTGATATCTGCGGGAACCGACTTTGATGTCTTGAGGTCAATACCCGTCTTTTCTTGATTCGTATATTACTCAACGTTGCAACAGGAAAGCAATCACTGCTGGTTATTTCCACCAAGCAGCGAAGGCAAAAGGAATTGGCGAATTCGTCAACATTCGCTCAGGACTTCCAACCCACCTTCATCCGACCAGTGCTCTGTACGGACTTGGATGTATGTCTTGATTGCATCAAGCCATGGTGCTTACTGACAAAATATTTAGACACTCCTACTTATGTGGTCTACCACGAGCTTATTTTGACGTCCAAAGAGTACATGACCCAAGTGACTGCGATCGATGCTTACTGGCTGGGTAAGGAAATGTTTCCTTTCACCCAAGCATTGGACGCTAATTCGCTGTATATAACAGCTGAGTTGGGATCGGTATTCTACTCCGTGAAGGAGAAAAACTTTGATGAGCGAGGCAACCGCCGTCAAGCTGATCGTGAATTCTCCAAGCGCGCTGAGCTTGAGACCGAAATAGCGAGACAGCGGGCAGAGTAAGAACACCTCCAAGTTGAGGATAAGTAGCTTATCGCATTCACACAGGAACGCCAAACAAGCGGCAGATGATGCACTGGCAGTCAAGGTATCTTCTGGTAGCGCCTCGAAGATCATCGTACCAGGAACACCTCACCATTCTGGCATAGGAGCAGGTTCCCGGGTGACACAGACACCGAGACGGAGAGTGGGGTTGTAGTAATACCAAGTATCATATGTTTATTCTTCACTGATGCCTGTCGACATCAACGTTCACCCACGTTAAATAAATTATGAAGACGAGCTTCACTACGCGTCGTCAGTGTTCGTCGCATACAACTTGCTATCTATCGTTGCCGACGGTCTGATGGCCGTTCCTGCGCTCAACGGCCATTCCCCACTCGATTCCCTGGCTCGCCGAACTTCTGCCTGGACACCAGACAGGACACCACGACCACAGGGCCAGCAAGTAACACCAGCATCTCCTTTGCTGCATAGTCACTTTGCACGAGATTCTACAGCCACTGCATCATCCAATGACAACAATTCCTATTTGGCAAGGACCTCCATTGATTCCAGGAACATTTACAACGACCATGAATTGCACTACCGTTATTATGACCAAGAGAGCATTTATTCAACCAGCACCGCTCCAGCTTTGCGAGATTCCTGGCAGTCCGCAGACGTCAAAGGCCCAGTCGAAAGTCCCATTCGCACCCCCACCCACACCAACCAGCCCCCTCCCACAATGGTCCCTACAGTTATCGTATCTTCACCTACAGATCCAGACGCTTTGGCTCATGCATCTCGCGGCGGCAGAATTCCCATCACGAAACCCTTGACCTCCAATTTTTCGAGACCACGTCCTCCGATTATGACGACTCCTGAATTTGAGGAACAAAAACGCAGAGTTTTGGAACGGAACCAGGGGCGTGCTGACTCCCCGACCCACCGAGCAATACATCAACCTCGATCAAATCCTCCTCCAGGTGGCACTGCTCGACCTTTCTCAGAAGACCCAAGAAGCAGCTCGAAGAGTCCATTGCGTTTCGAAGCAACTCGAAGTCACAGTCCCCAAACAGGACACCCTTACTCTTCATCAACACCTCCCGTGATTGCTAATCGCCCGTCATTTCATCCACCTTCAGGTCCATTAAACCCTGCATCTGCAGGGTCTCTTCGACCCGTCTCCCCTGCTAGTATATACTCCTCTACATATTCCTACTACCAACTCGATAGTGCCGCTCCATCACCTACCCGCGTCACATTTTCAGACCCTCCTCTCGATCCCTCTGCTTTTAGCGACCATCCTCGCCCTGCTCCTTCTCCTCCGAAACCACAGCCTCCATCATCATCAACGCCTGCAACGTCAAATCCACACACCTGCCAGGAATACCTTCAGCTAGGTATTCAGCACCATGAGGCTAATCGTCTGAAAGAGTCTGCGGTTTGTTTCGAGAAGAGTGCCATCGTCGAGGGCGGTTGTGGCGTGGGCATGCTCATGTGGGGGCTCGCGCTGAGGCATGGATGGGGTTGTGAGAAGAACGAAAAACACGCCTTCAAATGGCTTAGACGCGCGGCAGAAAGCGCTGTGTCAGATCTGGAGAACGCGAGAACAGGTGGAGGTGTGAACATGAGTGCCGTCCAGGTACGTGTTGCTTATATATTTCCTATATGAAGATCTTGATCAACTGTTAACTTAGAATGAGCTCGTGCTCGCCATCTACGAGGTCGGACAGTGTTTCTTCCAGGGGTGGGGAGTGAGCAAAGATCAGAAAATGGCTGTTGTACGTGTCGTCTTTGAAGAAACGACTGTGCCACGGAAAATTGAGTTCAGAAACAGAGCTACTACACTGTTGCGGCTCGGTTAGGGGATGCAGATGCGCAGTCTGATCTTGCTTTTTGTCTTGCGAACGGTAAGGGATGTAAGACGGATCGCAAAGAAGCGGCCAAGTGGTACCGTGCTGCGGTGAGACGTTCACTAGAAATCTTATCCATACTTTATCTTGACGTTTTTGGTTCTAGGTTGCACAAGGTCAGAGTGATATTGGACTTGCGTGGATTTACAAGGAAAAATATCAATAGCCCCCGGTTCGTTAATCTGTTTTATAGTTCCTTGTATGCTGTAGATTTTTCTAGTTTCTTGATAGTCCCGTGGGGGACACCTCCATTCATTTGCACGCTGTACCTGTCTTTGTTAATGATATACCAACCCTACAGAAGCTGTTCACTCTTTTAGACGTGACGACGAAGACCTCCAAGAAGGTGATGATGCAGTGGCATCTGACCGCTTGATTCCCAGCGGTTTGCTCATTTTTTGCAGCTGCTGTCTTTGGGTCGTCTTGTATTTGCCAGAGCCGTGAAACACACTCCACAAGGCCAGGATGCTATTTACAAAGCCTTATTCTTCAATTGCAAATCACAGTCGTCGAGAATCTCATTTCGAAACTAGTATCTAGGCCGTGCCTCACGGTTACTACTCGTGTGCCCACTCTTCTCAGAGTCAGATAAGTTACGCGCTGTTCGGCCAACGCCCCACCGAAGTTTGCCTTGCTCGGATTGAGGCTTCCATTATTATCACATTCGAAACTTCCATGGACAACCGGCATCGAGGGCTTTGAGAGGTCCATTCAAATGGAACACAAGAGCAGATGGCGTCGAACGGAAATGACTTGACTCCTACGTCACTGGTAGTCATAATCTTGTTCTACCCAAGTCAAAAGGCGAAGAAGGTATCCTCTTTTTTTTTCTTTACAATTCTTTACGGACCACTTCGACTTCACGAATCTATCTGATTCGACTCACAGGATTACTATAACCGGAACTCCTCAATGAGAAACGGTTTCTGCAAAACACCTTCACATCCACTGTCGCCGCCGAAAAAAGCGAGTTCAGTAACAGATTACTCCACATCAATCCTGTGAAAAACTAGACATAGCGTTTCGTCCTCTTCGACTCTGCATAGCGATCCGCCTTTGGCCTTACTCCATATCGTGGTTCTGGCTCCTCTACGAAAAAAAAGGAAAAGGGGGAAGTCAGAAGCAGCCAGGATGTTTGACAGGTGTCAAGAGAGGATAGACACTCACGAAGAGTATTCCTATAGATCTTCGACACCTTCTCGTTCCATACCTCTCTCCACATATGGGCGCCCCCCTTCACCCCATCTAAACCCCACTTCTGGACGAACGCCCGTACATCAAAGTTCCGGCGCTCCGTGGCATCGACAGGTGGGATGTCGAGGGAGACGGAGGTGCTTACACCAGGCGTCGCGCGGGCCTCGTTCGTAAGATTATATGTGGTACCAGGGAGAGGAGGCTGCGGCAGCATCAAAAGCACATAACGGTGGTATCGGGTCCCGCGCTGGGGGTGAGGGGGGATGTATGGGGTGTGATCGTTCAAGCCTTTGATAGCCGTGCGTTGGGTCGCTGAAAGCGGGACGTTGGGCCTGAAGGGAAAAGGGTTGGAACGCTTCGGTAAAGAGAAGAAGTCAAGGGAAGGCTGCCTACTTTAACCAATGGAGGAAGGTGCTAAAGGATTCGATTTCCTCGCTGGGGACATCTAGAACAAAGTTATACCGCGACTGCAGCAAATGGTGCAGGACGCAACACACCAGGATCGACGAGGAGGAGAGTATAAAGCCTGGTGTCTGTGTGGAACACGTTGGCATGAAGATTGGGAGGTTCCAGAGTCTAGAATATTCAAAAGGGTAGAAACGGTATTTCAGTCAAGGGCGTCCGTACCTGTTCTGGCAATAGAAAGGTCCCCGGCTCGACCGTAAAATGCTTTTTGCCAGTGACTTTCATATCTTTATAGGTGGTGCGGGCGGATACGTGGATGTCGATGGTGGGGTGGAGGTCAGGAAGGACGTCTGGTATCACTTTCATTTGGTATAATCGTTCCATCTACCAGGTCGATGAATAACGGGTTCCTCGGATGAAGAGCAGGCTTCAAGAAAGACTAACCAACAAATCAAGGTCTCCATCCGACCTCCACCTCTGCTCAACCAGATGGCGATGAACGGGCTTCGTCATATCCACTATGAGACGAATAAACGAGACGGCCCTTGTAGAAGAAAAAAAGAGCGAAAAGCCACAGACCCATAGCATTTGCAACCCTCCAGCGAACCTCGGGTGAATTCACCTGGCTTTGCACCTCCAAACTCCTCAGCCGCTTCCTCGCCTCCTCCACCTCCAGCTCCACCTCGCTCCACCTCCCAAGCTGCGCTACCTTGGCCTCCAGCTCCTCCACCTCCTTCCACACTGCATCAGCCTCGTGTCCGAGCCGAACGCCGTCGGTCTTGATAACCTGGAGCGCGAGGTCGTACGCAGGGAGAACACCCTCCGCGAGGGCTCTGTTCCATTTGCGCGGTTTCTCGGCCGAGATGTCGGGCCTTTTGGGGGGGATGGGCTCGCGCTTGCGAGGGCGGCGACGGCCTTGTGTCTGGGGTGCGTCTATGTCTTCAGAAACGATTTCGGGTGTCGTCTCGGCGTTCACCGATGGGGGTGGCGGAGGTGGCGGGGCCGGGGCGCTTGGTGTGGTCTGCAGAACGGCATTACCGCGTCGCAGGGTGGTTAGATTCTGAACCCGCAGTCTGCGCAGCGTATACATTTCTGGGAAAACGAGACGTGTCCGAAATATCTCAATGCCAAAAACAAATTGGCTTTGTTTGGCTTTGTTTAGTAACAGCTTCGAAGGTTGAAGGCAATGTATTACATATCTATGTACTATGTACAACGAAATCTAGCAACCCAATACATGATTACAAGAACAGCCAAACGTGAAACACAAAGTGACACTATGTAAGTAGCAGCTCGCAATGGCGCTATATTAGACATGAAGGCGCCCAGCGTGGAGGGGGGAAAAGGACAGATCAGATGCATGGGGAAGTCGGGAGAAAGAAGCCAGGGGCAGGCATATGTAAGTAGTTCTCTAGGAAATAATTTAGGTGGCAATAGATTACGTATAATGAGACGGACAATTACGCCCGACGAGCGAGAGAAACGTACGAAACCGAGGGGGTAGCGCATATAAACGGGTGGTGATAATTTTGCATAAAGCGAGAAGGGTATTAGATGTTGACGGCATCGGGCACAAGGGGATGCAGATGGGAAGTCAAGGGTATTACGTGGCACCATTAGTCGGCGGCAAGGGGCAGCATCCAGAGGGGATAAAGCCAAGGCGGAAAATAGTGGAAGACAAAGGGTGCGATGGTACAGTTGGCGAAAGGGCCGTCGTATGATGACAGACGAGCTCGAGCAATATAGATGAATAAAGATAGGAGCACAGCAAATGACAACGAGCACAAACGCATCAATGGGTGGTGGTGGTTGCGCAGGACGGAATGAGATGACTAGAAAGTGGAGGTCGAAAAAGTGGCGTGGATAGCAGTGACGGGTGCGTCGGGTTGACACGGGAATCGATATTGAAAGTCGCCATCCTTGATGATAGGGCTCTCTCTCCGGCGTTTCTCCTCGAGTTCCTGCTGTTCCATCTCGAGCTCGTACGAAGCTTTGGCACCCGGGACGGGGGGGCGATAGCCAACCATTGCGGGCTCATGTTTTGGGATCCAGCGACCTCCGCCGGTGGCTTTGCATAAGAGGCTCGAGTGCCTGAGGGGATAGGCGTCAAGTTCGCCGTAAGAACGTTTTTCGAGCTCGGCATGGAGTGGGCGGTGTAAGGCATGAGCGGTGGAGCGACGCATGCCATCAAGACTGGTGACGCTTGGCGTGGTGCGCAACGACCGGGCTTTACGAGGGATATGGGCGGCTGCAGAGGGGAGGGCAGAGTCAGAGGATGCAAGACGAGGGCGAAAATCGGAAGGAGCGTCTATACTGGAGGAAAGGGAGGAGGGGGTGCTGGAGACTGGGGAAACAGAGAGGGGGGACTTGAGCATGGATATGGGGGAGGAAAGGAGGCGGGAGATAGAGGGGCGGATGAGGTCGGGGGTGTGTGGCGTGGAAGGATTGCCATGGAGCTGATCCCAGCAATCGTCGCAGACGCGGCTATTGAGGATGGGGGACTCAGGGGACTCATAGGTGGAGAGTGGGACGTTGCGGGGGGGATGCAGAAACGCAAGGTTCGAGGTGTCGAGCAGCGCCGTCATCTGCGACGTGCACGACGCGCAAAAGACTCCCCCACACTTGCGACAATGCTATGAAGCAAAAAATCGGGTTAGCCAATGGAACCACGAGCGGGGCCGGTCGCGACTCACGTGTTTCCGCTCAAACACGGAGAACTTAACGCGGCAGTAGAAGTTGTCGCATCGGGATGCCAGCGAGTCTGGCTGTCATGGCGTCAGAGCACAGTCAAACCAAGCGAAGCCGTCTGACAAACCTTCCACAGGGTCTTGGGGAGCAAGATGGCGAGATGTTCATTTGCGCGCTCGGGGACGCTGTGGAGACTGGATGACGACGAAGAGGACGCGCGGCTGTGGGTGAGGGAAGGCAACGGGGAATAGCAGGATTCTGGGGATGCTGTCCGAGGAATGAGCACCGTGTGGGAGGGTGCAGCGACGGAGGGCAGCTTACCACTGGGTGCGGGGGAAACAGGACGGGGAGACGAGAGTGTCTGGGGGAGTATGGGGACGGGAGGGAAGAGGGGACGGGAAGCGGTGAGTGCGGACATGAGGGGAGAACTTGGGCCTCTGAGAGAGTGAACCATTCGAGACGATCGTTATATGTATCGGTACTATCCCCTCCTGTGGGAAATCTTCGCAACGTCAAATCTCCGATCTCGATCACTTTCCCCTTTCGTCTGACCTTCGGAAGAAATAGCCGGCCCTTTGCAAACACGCGCTGCTACACGCTCTCCCTCACCGCCAACCTCCACCAGCTGCCCCCCAGCCGCCCACTCCTCCACCTCCAGTATAGATCGCCCCACCGCCGGCCCGTTACCCATCCATCCACCTCCTTAACAACCGTAACCCCCCCCTTTGAGGTGCATATGACATCCCCGCGGATTTCATCCTCAGCGCTCATCTCTCTCATACATACGTATACCTGTCCAACTCTATCTTCTCCCTTCATTCCACCTTCCGTTTAATCCCTTTCTTTACCTTTCTTGCTTTCCCACTCTTTTCAGCGCCACAGACGAAATCGATTTTGTCATTTCCATGCCCTCACAGCCCGTCTGGCTTCCTCGTACCACCCTCATTTCTTGCTCGACAAAATGTACACCTTACAACATCCTCCCATGTCAATGTTACCCAACAACCATCCATCATAATTCAGACTTGGATCCACCTCTCCGTCTGCTTGAACCCCAGTTTACCATCCCATTTACCCCTGGAACCGCTCAAATCGCATCCTCAAAGTTTACTTACGTAACGCCGCTTCCCATCATCATCCAGGAACAGTGGCAAGTCTCCTTCAGGCGCATCAATTTTCTCCTTCCTTCCACGAACGGGCAATTTGCGCATGAGAAAGCGCGGTAGCAGTTTTTACATACATCAGACAATACGAAGACTTGGAATGTCTCTGAAGCTTCCCGTCGATGCCGACTTTGAATTCCAATCCCTCTCATAATCCCGAAATACAAATCTGATCAGCTCCCGACACCCTTCGCCAAGCAAGTAACTACGGCCACAAACCAGCGCGCAACATTCCTCTCACTGACTCCCAGCCTGTCCTCCGCTATCGCATGCACCTTGAAAGCTTGACATTTGACGTCTCCAGGAGGGTCACGAAGAATCCGAGTCGGCATCCAAGCATTTCACTCACCACCCTCCTCACCTGCACTATATACATAAAGTCATGATGCGGCAGTGATGCGGCTAACCCATTCTCGGCCCACGGTCAGATTATAGTAGGCGGTGTTCAGCGGAACAGAGTTTACTTCTCGATATTCATCATAGAGGCCCTTAGGGGTCTCCATATCACCCTGCTTGACCAATGACCATTCAATCCGACTCGGACACCCCTTCCATTGCTCTTCTCTTCAAGCCCAACTTCAGCTAACTCATGAAGTTTATGCGCACTCTCAAAGTCCAAGGCAGTTCGATTTGAAAAACTCTGCCAAGTCAACGGTCGTGCCGGCGTTGACAGCTATCTTGTGGTCATAGTACTGAGACATGGAGCGGATGTACAATATCATAGGCGTCGATATGATGAACATCATTTCCAAGGGGCATTTCGAAACTTCACGACCTGCAATTTGCTGGTATCAAGTCTTCAATTCCAAAATTAGAAGATTTACATGGTTTGCGCCACGATGTATGGGATCGTGTTACAACCATTCATGCCGGCGACACAAAGTCAGACCATCGACGAGACACAGTTCTACTCGAAAGATTGAGCGTTGACGGGTCCAATTTTGCCTCGTTGCTCGATCATCGAGAGAGGCGCTGTTGCCATTTCGGGAGTTAGGACCCTTTGCCACGTTTCCCGATCCCGATCGATCAGCAATGAGCATACGCTGCAAATCAGATTTTCGGTTCAATCAAATGTGTGTCGGACGACCATCATCGCTGCTCCCGACGACATACATAAGTATCAACGTAAGTACTTGTTGGGACCAAGTAGTCAGCACGCATGTACACCGACTTTTCATAATCAGTTCAGAGTCTTCTGACGTTCCACTGCAATTTCGAACTCACCCGGTCCGACACGACCTGGCAGACAGACATCGCTTGCAATGGGGAACATCCAACCATGATATTCTGGAAGAGTATAGCCAGCCTCCTTATCCCCTCGCGTCAAACGAGAATATATCATGTCACCCCGCCCGGAACTTGAGTCGACTACTGTTCTTCCTTTTTTCTGCCCCTTCAAAATCTTCTACCAAGTATGGATGCTCAGGTGCGCTGATCTAGAGCTCAGGAGAACACCACTCAATCAGAATTCTCGATTTATCTCCACTTTCCGCCAATGGAAAGACTGGAAAGACTGGAAGCCCACTGGTTATCGATGGCATCCTCCAAAAACTCGGCAATCATGATTAGACGGAGGTTCGGTGAGAGGACTTGCATATATCAGATGACCACTCATCCATATGTTTTTTGGGGGGGGGTTTCACCCCGCGCTGCCTCGAGGCTTCCGACCCCGGAAAACGGGCCTCATAAATAGTGTCCTGAGGGCTCTTTAGGGGCCTTCCACGAAAAGATCATCTTTCGACATCGCATCTCAAGCCGGATGGTGCACACGGTTCCTTTCAGAAACTAAAGCTTACCGTGTCGCCGTTGCTGCCGGAAAGCTGGACCAGCATTCTTCGGCTTCTTCTTCAGGGAGTTTGTCTGGGAAGTCTAACCAGGGTGTTATTTTCGGAACCAGAACAAACCTGGACATCTTACGGACCGCATCATCCCACCCGCGTTCGGCGTCAACTATGTACACCCCGCGGGCCCGACCAATGGGTATGCTCGACCCTTCATCATTCGAGCTGTACACGGTGTCGTTGCTTCGGATTCACTGACATCGGCGGTACTGTGGATATATCGATAATGTATGTATATGCCGAAAGAAGGGAGTCGTACTTGCGACACAGAAAAAAGCTCTCCCGATCCGGCATGCCACCAAGACTGACCCGGACACAGTGCTGGGAAAGCTATCGGCGGATCCTTCAAATCGACTGCCAGTAGAGTTCAAGCGGCCGTTGAACACAGCCAATGGGCGCGTCCCAGAACATTCAGCCAATCATCGAAGTACGAAAAAAAACGGGCGAGATACCACCGATCAATAATGTCAGAATTTGCGATCAACACAGGCCCGGGATTTGCGAGCAGTACGCCGAATGGATTATGGCACTTGGGGTTAAATAAGGTGCGCAAAAGGCTTTCTACATATTATCTGGATTCTGCAGTATGCCCGCATGAAAATTACTGAGGACTCGGCACTTGCATCGCGAGCCCCAAGCGTTGACAATTTACAAGGCAAGAGCGTTATGAATCACCTCACTTGCAGCCGAATCTTGGCGCCAGAGAGGATTTCAAAAGAGTTTGTTCAAGTTGACAATGCTCTCCTAGCACTACCTCCAGCCTAGTCTGATGGGATTAAAGGCGGGGTACTATCCTGCGCCTACTTTGGTAAGTATTGTATATATCCCATATTTGTCTGACGGAGTTTGCCTCCTTGACAACTCACGTATCGCAGACCGACATGATCCTTCCAGCAAAATGTTACCCCGTCTGATGCAAATCCTCCAGTGTCCAAACTTCCAAGTCCAGCGGTCTTGGGACTCCTATTCAGAGAAGAAAGGTGAGAACAAACAAGGCACTAAAGAGGATGTTTCGCGGAGTACAACTTAGATCGATTACTTGTTATCGATGAACACTCAACGTAAAGTCTCATCTCCGCCATAGAGCCAGGGTCGTGAATTCATTCATGTCGGTGAGTCCGTTGAGAGCCGAGTGACAAAAGGACACTCAAGATCGGATTTTCGTCGCTAGCACTGATGAAGAAGGTCCGTTCACCACGGGCTACAGCGTCCTGCAAGTAAGTATACGATTTATGTGGCCTTAGTTGGGCCCCTTAATGTAGGATTCGATTCGAAGGCATCCAAAGAATAGAATTATCCTTCGAAGAAGGGTCTACGGGTACAAGTTCCCCGGTTCCAGTCGTTTGCGGTGATTCTCCGTGGTTGGATACGCTCAGAAGCACTGGGACGGGAATGAAGCGCCATGGTATCAGAGTCTAGACAATCTCCTGCTGTGAACGATCGATGATAGACGTAGTCGTCGCAGTCAATCTGACCACGACCACGAGGAGAGACGAGTTTGCTCGAATCTCGATGGTCGTACATACATAAACAGCTTTGGGAATCAAAGGCCAGGTAACACCGATTGAACACAGAAGCCAGCCCGTTTAGGTCTTACGAGAGTGCACGCCGCACAAAAGGCCTCGTGCCCTTTCGACTAGTTCATAAGACGATGGTATGAAGTGCCACTGGCAGCAATGAAATGACATAATAAGTAAAAACATACCGATGGTGTGGTTGCAGTGATTATAGTGCTGATTGAGGTCTGGTTGTCGCGGACCTGACGGAATCTGTCTAGCTCTGTAGACATGGCTCCCCACTAGGTCGTAGCTGGTAGTAGAAGCGCATCTTGACTTACTACGGGAATTGCAGAGACTCGTGTCGGTAGGTAGGGTGGTCATGCCCAAGAGACCACAGGAAGGTTAAGGTTGATCAACATCAAATGCCGACCTGTAATGAATGGCTTCCAAATGGTGGTGGCAATGGGATGAACCGGACTGAGTTCATCCCATTGATATAGGTGATGCCAGCTCATCGTTGTGTTGGGCCCAAGACATCCAAAAAGACACATCTCATATCCATATACTCCACGATTTGCATGAAACGAGGGGTAGACATGACATGTACCTGACTTTCGTCCGCATCCGTCCACATGCTATCAAGTGACGACAACGCCATTTACGCCAGACAATCCCACAGAACATCTTTAAGCATCCAAGTATTTGGATGCCCAATGATCTCGGGATTCACTAGTATTGACTCCAGCGCCAGTAGCGCTCGACAGCCCCAAGCAACATCCCATATGCAGCTTCATCGAGGTCGAACTTCCCATCGCTGTCAGAGCAGCCCTCACATCCGTCAGATGCATTTGACGTTGTCTGGAATGTCGGACGACCACCCTGACCGTTGGTCATTCCTCTTGCAGCCTGTCCGGCGGCAATTATGCCGCAGTAAGCCATCGAAATCAATGCGGGTATCGTCATCCGAGTTTCTCACAAGGTCTGTATGCACTCCACTTTCGGCAGGAATCGCCTCAATTTCCTCACCATTCCGCCTCTCTGATCTTTCGCTCTGGTCTGGACGCGTGATCCACCCCGGCTCCATACTGACTTGATCTTGATGTGCCGAGATTGACGCGGTGCTCTTACATCTTGTCACAAGTTTGAAAACGGCATGGGACACTGCCTGCGTCAATAAATCATCGTCAGTGAAAGCCCTGGTCTTCTTGTTCTGCTGCTGTTCTTCAGCAGTACTCTTCCTGCTTTCTCCTGCGTTTTGTTCCTCATGTCCAGGTTCTGTTGTTGGATCGGAACGGGAAGAGGTTGACGCCCGAAAATCGCCGACGAGGGTATGGAAGATGGCACATAGGTACCATAGCGTGTCCTTGGTAGCAAGTTTCTTCACACGCGTAGACCTTTCACCCTTCTCCGGCAGGAAATCTCCCCCGCGATCATCACGATCTCCGGAGTTGGTCGGTTGAACACGGGAAGCTTGTGCCAGCAATTCCTCGAGGGTCCGCACGGTTTCTAGAATCATAGAAGCTCGCAAAGTCAAGAACAATCCAGGTGCTGCTGATTTTGATTGACTGTGGGTATCCAGAAGATGAAAAACAGTCCGAAAGAGGGAAAGCATTTCTGGACGTATATCAATCAAAGCTGATTTGGCGCCAGAAGATGTACAACGCCCACGAGGTGCGTCAACTGGCGACCGCTTCGGACTTCCCGCAGAGGTCATCATGGTGGCATCGCGGGCACTGTCGGGTTGAGAGGCAAAAAGAGCATCGAGATATAACACAGTGATGGGAGCGAAAGTTACAATTAAACGGTTCATGACCAGAGTGGCAACTCTCTCAAAGAGGTGAATGACACGCTCGGCCTCGTCAGACCTTGAGTCATTGTGTCCAAGAGTACGTTGCGTTTCTGGTGATACAGGGACAAGCAAAGATAACGCAGTTGCCAGAGTAGTGCAGAGAGCAAGCCCTGATGTTTCTAGAACCTTGGGATCCGGTGGCAAGTTGGGAATTGAGCGAACCAGAATCCCGTCGAGAATCAGAGCAGCTGCTTCGACCACGCGAATGGTGGAAGAGAGGACTAGATCTGGCCGTGGTAGAGGCAGTGAGCACACTTTCAAGCAGTCGTTTAATGCGGAAAACAACGAATTGGGTCGGGAGACTGTTGGTGTATCATCAGGCTGAAGTCCTTCCAGTACAGATTTCACGCTCAGCAACTGGTTCGACCGTTTTGCAAGCTTGTCTGATCCCGCAGCCTTTTTCTTTGCTTTTTTCTTATGTGTTGTTGATTCTGAGGCCAGAGAGGACGTTGTCATGTTGTATTGCAAGGAATGAGCGGCGTTTTCAAGCGAAAGCGACTCTGAGAGCCCGGCTGAGTGCTCTCTTTGAAGGACAGGACCACGGGACTGACTTATCTGTTCGGCTTCATATTTTGCTGTGAGGAGAGCGTAATCGTGTTCCAGTGAAAGAGCGAAATCCCGCCACGAGAGGTCCTTGGTAGGTTCCAGACCCGATGCAGGAAATATCGAGCGAAGATCGAGAACGTATGCTGTATACATGATTCTGGAGAGAGGAACTTGAAAAAGATGGAATGCTCACATGCGAGAGACTGGTTGGAAGGTTTGAATTTGAGCGCACAGATGGCCTTAAGGAAATGCTTTCAAGCCCATGGAGGTAATGAAAAAATAACAGAAATACGACAGACCACCGCAAGCCTGATCCTATCAGCGTTGGAGGCCATTAGGAGCGCGTGACAGTCCGTCACGGGATGCCGACGCGAGACGTGACGCACTTCGGAGTCGCGTCAGAGTTGTCCATGGCCCTCATGTACGGCAAAGAAAAAGATGCGGACCAGGACCTTGCAGGTATACCAGCCAAACTTCAAATACTCTGATGCTGAGGTAGCACAGATAACACGACAGATCCGGGGTTCATTTCGTTCTTTTCCAAGTTACCACCGAAGTCACCAGAAACCGGCACTTTGCGCCTTTTCCACCGCACAGGAAGCGACCCCTTCTATGTAGTGTATGGGCCGGACGCCCTTTTTGTCGCCCAGCACACGTATCATACCAACTCTGTCATCAAATACCTCGGCGCGGGCGGACGAAGTACTGGTTTGCCAAGCGTTTCATTAAAAGTCAGCGTGGCCCAAATGCTCCTTCGAGAAGCTTTGACAGTCAAGCAACTGCGTATTGAGATTTGGGTGCCAGAACCTGGCCAAGGGAAAAAGTGTGCAAAGTTCCGCCTCGACAAAGAGGTGGGCATGTCAGAGCGACATGGGTCTCATGCTGAGTATCAACAGGCTTCTCCAGGAAATCTCCAAGAAGTCGAAGACTTACTTTTCGTTGACTCAGACCTCCTGTCTGCTCCGATCGTCATGGCCATCAAACTTGCCTCTGCGTCCGCAGCTTCTGGTTCTACCGGTCCCAAACTCAAGACGGTCGGTGTTGCCTTCGCAGACACGAGTGTCAGAAAGCTGGGCGTAGCAGACTTTGTGGATAACGACCTCTTCTCTAACATCGAGGTGAGTCTTCCAAGTTGCTTGTGGTAGATCGTGCTACTCACGAATAGCAGTCGTTGGTAATCCAACTCTCTGTCAAGGAAGCTATAGTTCCGACGGGTACAACCTCCGGGACGACAGATCGTGATATTGATTTGAACAAGCTTAAAGCCGTGCTTGATCGTTGTGGAGTTGTTATTACGGAGAGGAAGCCTAGTCTGTTGTTCCGTAATCCCCATGGCTTTTTGACTTGACTCTTTCTTTAGGCGAGTTCACGGCTAAAAACGTTGCTGATGATATCCCCCGTCTCCTTAAATCATCGCCAACTGCTCGCTCTTCCTCTGCTGACGCGACAGCGGTCATACGTATGTCCTTCTCCGTCGCACAACAGTTATTCCTATATTAACAGAACATAGCTGAACTCTCCTTACCAACGGCTCCGTCCGCACTCTCGGCCCTATCGTCCTACCTCTCCCTTTTATCTGACCCGTCGAATCATGGAGCGTACACTCTTCACACTCATGACCTTTCTCAATATATGAGGCTCGATGCTAGTGCACTCAGGGCTTTGAATCTTACGGAAGCACCAGGGAATGCAGTGAGATTCCATCTTCTTTCCTCCAGCTTTATCTTCTGAGGGTGATTATAGGGTGCGACTACCCGAAATACAACTTTACTAGGCCTCTTGAACAAGTGTAAGACCGCGCAAGGGACAAGGCTTCTGGGAACATGGCTAAAGCAACCTCTTGTCAACCTTCATGAAATCCGTGCGTTGGCTGTTTGATCCCTGTTCATATCTAACTCTTTGATCTAGGCAGGAGGCAAAATCTAGTTGAAACTTTCTTCGAGGATACCAATACCCGCAGAACCCTACAGGTCCGTATATCATCTTTCTGTTGGCGCCATCTTCCAAAGACCTTTCCCAGGATGATTATATGAAAGTCATGCCAGATATGCATCGTTTAAGCAAGCGGTTCCAGCGATCGGTGGCTACTCTTGAAGACGTTGTTCGTGTGTATCAAGTTGTCATCAAGGTTTGTTTGTCGCGGCCGCCTTGTATGCTTCCCATCGCTGTGATGTCTTCTCTTGAACTCAGCTGCCTGGGATGATTGAAGCTCTTGAAGGCGTTCAAACAGACAAAGAAGAACATTCTACACTTGTGGAAGAGGTTTATTTGAATCCTTTGAAGGTACGTCGACACTGATCATCCTTTTCAAAAGAGGGTGATGACACCTCGTCTGTAAGGAATTCGAGGCAAGTCTTAGCAAATACGGAGAGATGGTGGAGCAAACACTTGACCTCGATGAACTCGATCATCATAACTACGTGATCAAACCGGACTATGATCCAAAGCTACAAGACCTTGCTGAAAAACTTGGCAAAGTGAGTAGCTTGCCGAAGGTAAATTTACATTGTACCGAGTTATGCTATTTCAAGGTTCGGGATGGCTTGGACAAAGAACATCGCAGCGTCGGGAAGGATCTAAGCCTGGAACTCGACAAGAAGCTTCACCTGGAAAACAACCAGGTTTATGGCTATTGCTTCCGATTGACCAAGAACGTGAGCTAAGTTTGATATTGTTTGATATTTCCCTAATCAATCATCGTTTCTTCAGGATGCCAAAGGTCTATCGAAGAAATACATCGAGCTCGGGACAAACAAAAGTGGAGTCTTCTTCACAACCAAGACCTTGAAGAGTCTTGCAGAGGACTATCTGGAATTATCACAGAGCTATTCGAGGACTCAAAGTTCCTTGGTGAAAGAGATTGTGAATATAGCCTGTGAGTTCTCATCGCTAGCTGAATTACGGGAATGTTACCCATCTATCAACTGCCAGCGACGTATACCCCAGTCCTGGAATCGCTAGATAATGTATTGGCTTATCTTGACGTCATCCTAAGGTATCTCGGAGCATTTCATTCGTAGTTGACATTGACGGAGTCATGGTCCAGTTTTGCACACGTATCTGCGCACTCCCCCGAAGTCTACGTGAAGCCGAAGGTTATCGAAAAGGGTATTCCCCTTCATAAGGTTTTTGTCAATACTCACTAAACCTTGACCAGGTTCAGGCAGCTTGATCCTGGCAGAATCGAGGCACCCATGTCTCGAAGTGCAAGATGATATATCTTTCATTGCGAACGATGTCGAGATGATCAAAGGTAGGTATGAATACTTCTGTTCGTTCTCCAAAATAATCTATCATTGGCAGGCAAAAGTGAATTCCATATCATCAGTGAGTGAACGATTACGTACGATGGATTAAGGCTGACTTTTCATCAGCCGGCCCCAACATGGGTGGAAAGTCGACTTACATTCGCCAAGTCAGTCTATGGCAGACAATTTCAGTATTTTGCTTACCCTCTTCTAGGTTGGCGTAATATCGTTAATGGCGCAGATAGGCTGTTTTGTCCCGTGCACACAGGCGCAAGTGCCTATATTTGACTCAATCCTGTGTAGAGTTGGCGCAGGAGATAGTCAACTAAAGGGCGTATCGACCTTCATGGCTGAAATGCTGGAAACCGCCACCATTCTGCGTGTGAGTGTCTCCGGAGAAGATTGTATCCCAGGCTTACTCGATTCCAACCGCATAGTCTGCAACCAAAGATTCTCTGATAATAATCGACGAACTTGGACGAGGTGAGCAGATAGCTTTAAAGGAAAGGACTTCGATCGACTGAAATACTTCAGGTACCTCTACATACGACGGCTTTGGGCTTGCATGGGCTATTTCAGAGTAAGTCCAGGCTGTCATTCATTCATTGTCATGTAAGCCTCAAGTTAGACAGGCACATTGCGTCGGAAATACATGCATTCTGTCTCTTCGCGACTCATTTTCATGAACTAACGGCCCTTGATCAACAAATTTCACATGTGAAGAACCTCCACGTTGTGGCACATGTCACTTCGACGGGTAAAAGGACACAAGATCGCGATATAACTTTACTCTACAAAGTGGAGCCAGGTATCGTTTGTCAATGTGTCGTTTGGTAAGGCAGGAGGCTCATAGAGTTCACCAGGGATCTCCGACCAGAGCTTTGGTATCCATGTTGCGGAACTTGCCAATTTCCCAGAGAATGTCGTCAAGGTTAGTTGCGGTAACTGACTTCCATTTGTCGTGCCTAACATTACCAGCTTGCGAAACGGAAGGCAGATGAGCTTGAGGACTTTGGGCCGAGTGAGTGCTTTGCATCTTTTTCTCGCCTGAATAGAAAACCAACCTTTGTAACAAGATGAAAAAGATTCAAACAATATCGCACCAGAAGTCACGGAAGAAGGTCTCCAAATCATGGAGGAGTTCCTTCGTACGTGGTCTTCGCAACAGACACCAACAACAGATGGTGAGGACATCATTATGGCTGATGATGATCAAGATCCGGAGGCTCAGCTCGCATCCCTGAGGAAATGTATGGAGGAATTCCGACCACGTATTGCAAGTAACTGTTGGCTACAGTCTGTCCTTACTTCCCTCTAGTTTCATTGCTTTCGTGTTTGCTGTATGTATAATAACAATGCTCTCTAGATGTTTTATATACAGTAATTGCTATTTGTTCGACTACGAACTTCCACTTTGATATGTACAGATGATGGACCTCGCACAAAATTCGTATAAGCAACATATCAACAACTCATTACAACAAAAAATCACACCAATAACCAATACAATGTCAGGTAATGCAACTTGTATCCCTAGAAAAATGTCACCTCAATTGGCTACCTGTATGTAAGTGAATTAGAAAAATCAACCCTGCCGCCCAACCAGTTCGTTGAAGCGCATGACAGGCGATTCATCGAAGAGGCTAGGAGTCACGGAGCTCAACGACCGCGAGGCGAGTGGTGAATTGATGGGAGTCTCTTCGACATGGGGTACCTTGTTATACCCAAAGCCTCCTCCTGTTTCCGAGAGTGCACCATTGTCACCGAATGTTTTCCCCCACGAATTCCGTCCACCGCTGGCCCTCAACGGAGTCTGGAACATTCCGTTGGCGCGCGTAGACCAGCCGTTATTCTTGGGTGTAGTGAACATAGCTCCGAATTTGATTCCTCGCGAGGGAGTCGAGGTGGGGTCGAAAGGTGATTGTTCAAAATAACGATGGCCTGATGAGTCGTACGGTCCAGGAGTGTGCTGGGCGTTCACCCTCACAGGCTGTGTTGGGTGCTGGGGCGTCGAAGGTTGACGCACTGATGAATACACCCAGGACGATCCGGAGGAGTATTCGTGATCGTAGTCTGCCCCGCGGTTTCGAGTGGGCGTTTGGGGCATCCTCGATGACGGCCATGGCATAGGCGAATCTTGCGTAACTGGAGGTTGGTAAAATGGAGGGTCATACGAGGGGCTCAACTGTGGAGCATTGTCAGTAGGGGCGAATGTGGGTTCGCTGGACAGCTCTGACGGCTCCGAGGACCGCGAACGACGACCATACTCTTCGCAGTCACGACAATACCACGAATCCTCCTCGTCCCCCAACTCGGCTATATCTTTGATCCCAATGCACTCCAGGTGGTACCATGTCTCACAGCCGTCACATTGAACCAACTCCCTTCCGTCATCTCTCCCATTACACAAACACAGAATCTCATCGTCGCTGTCTTCCTCTTGCTGTCTCTTCCTTCTTTGTTGGCGATATGATAAGGTGCGGACACTCTTCTTCGAGAGTAAGGCCGCACGAGCATCAGCGGGATCAGCAGGGAAAAAGGTGTTTCGCGTCCTGGCTTGAGGTCTCCCATTGGGGCTTGCTGAGAGAGGAACCATCTTTCCCTGCCCCCTCCTAACTGGCGGAGCTGCCAGTGCATGCACATCCCACTCCTGGTATACTTCTTCGTCGCTCATTTTCGTGCTCGAGGGTTCATCAGAATCCTCATCATCAGAATCCCGGTCCAAAAACCTCTCGATCCAGCGTATCTTTTCTACCTCTTCCGCTTTGGCCGCTTCCATCCTCTCGTGCTGCCTCAGTCGCCATGGGAACTCTGTGTCAGGCCAATTTGGCTTCTCCAACAAGTCGGCCCCAGCTCCCACCACAGGAGCCGAAGCTTTCTTTTCCTTGGCTACAGGGTCACCACCTTTTTTCTTCCGTCGGGCGCCGCCCTTCTTTTTAGCGAGAGGGTATTCTGGTGGTGCATTGATCTCTTCTTCAGCTGATAAATCCAGCAGAACTCTGCCTCGACCCTCCAACTCGACTGGATGAAGTTTGGCGATAGGCCCCTCATGACGTTCTAGCCCAGAGAAAGCTGCCAACCTCTTGCGCTTCTTCAGTTCCTTCTCCGTCGGAGGGACCTCTTGAGATTGTTCAAGTATTGACACCACGTTCGATGGTCCCGCAGGGCCTGGCGTCGGCACCAACACCGGTTGTGGTTGACGAACCCATTCCGCAGTTCTCTGCAAGGGAATACTTTATTGAGTGGGCGGTTAAGCAGCGATCAGAGGTCACTTACATAGCGCCCGTACCCGCCAGCCATGAGGCTTTCCTCAAAGCTCTCTTCCGATGTCTCTTGAAATAATTTAAGCCTCCGACCCTTGTTTGGACTTTCTGTGATACCCACAAGGGCTTCTCTGTCCCTCTGTCGAGCTGCTTCGCCCTCATCGAGTGCGGTGGGGTCAGCCTCAGAAAGGGTTCTCTTGGCACGCTTGAGATAATCAGGTCTACGACTCTCTGCTTCGTGCAAGTAGGCAAGCCCGTCCCGCATGAACGCTTGTCGTATGCGTTGCATCTCTCCGCCTGCCACCGGCTTTGGAGGTTGGGGGGGAGGTAATGCCAATGGAGATGATGATGCCAGCCTGTTATTATCTCTAGGAATTGACTCATCCTGCAGGGAAAAAACACCATCGTTATGTTCGGAGGAATATGACTGAGGTTGAGAAGAATCTGATAGCTTCAGATCTGACGCTTGTTCCAAGACGGATAGCTTAGTCATGAAGGGGGAAGATAGGTGCGAAGTCCGTTCTTCAAAAGGAGAAACCGATGAGGATATATGAGGCGCTGGGGCGAGGGAAATCGGGGGCTCGCTTAGGTACCTAGAAAAGAAGGGTCAGAGTGAGGTTAGGCAGTACACACGATGCATACGATATGGAGGCATCCCCTTTTGCAGAGCTTCCTGATAGAGAGATAGGCAGGCTAAAGTTTGGATTGAGATCAGGTTCTTGAGCATGAGACGGAACGCTGACATGTATTGCCCTATCATAGAGGAGCCGTAACGAGATGGGGGTCGCACAAAAGGGCTGTGGGTATGGAGATTCAATAAAGACACCCTGGAGACATCATAACGAGCTTACCTTGACTCTGGTGTGAACATTTGTTGGGACGGCGGTGGGACGATCATCCTGGCCTCGGCCCATATGCTGATTTTTTTTCCCGTTAGACTGGGAATTGAGGATGATCGTCAATACGCACGATCGCTGGCCAACTGGCGTGGACATGGAATGCCTGTGGGTGCTAGAAGGGAGTTGACAGAGGATGTTGAGCCGGACAAGACGATCTGGCGAACCTAGGCGTTGCGGGAGACTCTCCACTATATGGGGCACCGGGGATGTACTGCCCAAAGTGATGTGGACTAGGGATAGATGATTGATACATAGATGATGGATGATGGGGGATGTGCTTACCTCTGCGGCGTTGGCAAATGACTATATTGTCTGATAAAAAGGGGAGAAGATGACGATGACATGTTGCTTCGTTGAGGAGGAGGGGAAGATGAACCGACTTTAAATTCAAAGTTGGATCGCCGCCTTCCCCTAAGTTTGCCATATTGCAAGGGTCGACCGTGAGTTCACCGAAATTGTGTATTATTCTGCATTGACTCGACTCGTTTAGAACTCTCCATAAAGATTGGCCGACAAACATATTAGATGAAAACAAGTTGCCGCTAAAGGTATCGCACGGAATTTGAGAGAGGTTTCCCGAGTTCAGTTTGCTTTTTTTCTTTCTTTCTTTCTTTCCAGCCGATTGGATGGAGGAATGAGGAGAAACTGATAAGTTGAAATGAGATTGGATTACGTAAACGACCCTTGACAATGAAACGAGCTCTCGAATTCTACAGTGGTATCGGTATGCATCGTCTACAATTTCAGTCCCTCACAACTGCTCATCGTCACCCCTCGCAACAAGGGGGTCTTCATTCAGCCCTCTCTCGGAGCAGGGTCGAAGCCTCTGTGGTGCAAGCCTTTGATTGGGATCAAACAGCCTGCGAAGTGTACGCTGCTAATCACCCCCCAAGCACCGTTAAAAAGGTGCTTTCCCGATACCGAAGTAACACCCGAGCTTACGTCGCGGATCCCACAGGTAGACATATCGACGTTGACGCCGTCGTCGTTGGCCTCCTACCATGCTGATCTATGGCTCCTGTCCCCCGCCTGCCAGCCCTACACCGTCTTAAATCCCAATGCGAAAGGAGAATCCGATCCTCGAGCCAAATCCTTCCTTTATCTCGTCCAAGACGTCTTACCAGAGTTAGCTGCAGCTGACTCTAACCCCAGCCATCTACTGGTAGAAAACGTTGCAGGGTTTGAGGTGATTTTGCTCCATGCCTTTAGTTTGATGTATTCCAAGCTGCCGTTCCAACATCTAACCCGCACTCTCTTTCTGAGACGTCAAGCACACGCCAGGCAATGCTGTCCTCTCTCCGATCTCTCGGTTATACAACTATGGAATTTCTGTTAACTCCCTTGCAATATGGGATCCCAAACTCGCGGCTGCGATACTACCTACTGGCCAAATTGTCACCTCTCTCTTTTGCTGGTGTCCCTCTGGGCACTGACAACATCGATAAGGTTTGGCGTCACATCCCTGGCGAACCACACTGGGTAGACCCAAGGTTAGCACAACCCTCTTCGGACGAACTTGAAGTTTCAGCAACTAGCGCCGTACGCCAAGTTGCAGAGTATCTTGACGAACTACCACATCCAAACACAATACCAAACAAGGTGCTGCAGAAATGGGGACGCCTTTTTGACATCGTCTTACCTTCGTCTCGTCGTACATGCTGTTTTACGCGAGGTTTGGCGCGTTCATATCGTTACATTGGCTCTTTATGTGACCTCTTCCCGGCCCAAAGGCTATACTCAACTCGTGGAACGTGCAGGTTCTATCCTGCAAACCAACACTAATCTAGATGTGCGTGACATATTCGACCATGTATCCTCGTCTTTGTCAATACGCGATGCAGACCACCGAAATATTCAATCAATTTCTGCAAGCCCAATCAATGTGCGACGATCAGGACCGATGTACAGAAGTCCTCCGCCCATTGGGTCTCCGCTATTTTTCTCCCTCAGAGCTGCTACGACTCTTCGACTTCACCCCACCCCAGACGGATACATCATTTTGCTGGCCAGAGGGTATGTCGGTGAAGACAAAATATCGTCTGATAGGAAACAGTGTGAACGTCAAAGTTGTACAAGAGCTCATAAATTATTTCTTTGAGTCTTGAACTAGTACTACATGCAATAGAGGAGTCCAAAGCCGAGCACCGGTTGAAGCCGTCTTTCGTGATGTCGACGTCGTCTTTCTCAGGCGATCCAAGTGCACCACTACATGCCCCACAATGAAAGGACGAAGGACATTCCTCATTGGCGCAGGATGTACCGCGTTCATCAAGGTCAACAATACTCCCTTACGATCAGACTTTATGATTGAAACGTTACCTCTAGCCTCGGGGGAAACGCACTCCGGAGGATGTGCGTCAACATATTGCTGACGCTCATCAATTTCTCAACCTGGGTCGAATCAGATGGGTCTGGAGGCAGCCACAAAGGCGCTCCTGGATGCAGGTACGTTCTGAAGCCATACTTGTTTTGGGCTAATGAACATCCGACATTTCAGGTATCACATACGATGCAATTGAGAATGCCTCTGTTGGCTACTGCTATGGCGACTCCACGACCGGCCAAGTGAGCATTCGGCCAACCCTCCATATCTAAACTATCGTCTCTCCTCACAGCGTGCCCTCTACAACCTCGGCCTAACCTCCATCCCCATAGTCAACGTGAACAACAACTGCTCGACAGGCTCCTCTGCTTTGTACCAAGCCAACAACTCCGTCAAATACGGGCAGACCGAGTGCTCTCTCGCGCTCGGGTTCGAGGTCATGAAGCCCGGCAGCCTCGGGACAAACTTCCCCGACCGACCGCCCCCCACTCTGCTCTTCAACCAAAGAACCGCCGAAATCGAGCAAGAGGGACTCGGGAAAAATCACGGACCCGGCGCCCCCCGACTGTTTGGGAATGGTGCACAGGAGTATTTTGCAAAGTATGGCGGTGGGATTGAGCATTTGGCACAAATCGGTGAGAGTTGGCGCCCCTATCTCATTCCTTCAAAAGCACCACTGAAATTGCCTTATTGGGTAGCTTCGAAGAACCATAGACACTCGTTGAACAACCCGTACTCCCAGTTCCGTGACGGATGGAGCGTTGAACAGGTTTTAAAGGCGCCAAAGATCACAAATCAGTTGACAAAATTCATGTGCAGCCCAACCTCCGTATATAAAATCCTTTTTTCTGGCCTCATAGGCACTTGGTCTTATTTTGATATTTCCCCCCTACTTTTATAGGATGGAGCTGCATGTTGCATCGTAGCTTCCCAGGACTTCGTACACAAGCACGGTCTCGAAAACCAGGCTATTGAAATAGTTGCTCAAGCACTGACCACCGACGGCCCGGACACCTTCGAAGGTCGCAGTGCCATGGATGTTGTCGGCTACACGATGACGAAGACATGTGCTGATCAGGTTTTCAGAGAGGCTGGTTTTGCCGAAGGAGAGGGAAGGGATCTGGTAGGCGTTGTCGAGTTGCATGATTGCTTTGCTGCCAACGAGGTACCATCGCTCCATCTTTCGAAAAGGTCATGGCAGAAAAGTTTCATTTTTTTATCTAGCTCATTACCTATCCGGCTCTCGGTCTTTGCGCAGCTGACCAGGCCCATAAATTCGTGGAGCGTGGGGACAATACTGTGCGTCTTCTGCCAATCCCAAATTCTTTGACTTTTCGTTTATATGTTGTGATAGTATGGTGGCAAATTCGTGGTGAACCCTAGTGGTGGCTTGGAAGCCAAGGGGCATCCTTTAGGGGCCACTGGCCTCGGTATGCATTTCTATGTCATGAGTGGGTGATCTTCGTCGACATGTGCTTGCGTGCGACTGACGTGTCTCCGCCTCCAGTGCAGCTGCGAGAGTGTGAGTGGTGGCTATACTACGCTGCCAGTCTAATCGTTCAGAGCCTCATACTGGTATCTAGGGGCAGGACCGATGCAAGTTCCTGGCCTTCTCGACGTACCAGACAAACGCGGGAAATATGGCCTGGTTCAGAATGTTGGCCTCGGTGGTGCAGTTGTTGTCTCGCTGTTGCGCCGCCCCGAGTTCTACAAACCCGGGGGCGTAGATGGTCGAACAAGGTTCGTAGTCAACCCTTCGCTGTCGGATACCAGTCACCTCACAAGTACTTCTGCAGATTGGGATACAACCATGCACATGAATGCCGACCTGTTACGATGGAAGATGTCAACAAGGTGAAATCAGAAAAATCATCACCTTATGTGTTGCAATATGCGAGACTCTGATTTGAGGGAGTACTTGTTCATATTGCACCTACAGACCTGAACGTTAACGTTCACTCGATCAGAATCTTGTGTTTTGTGTATTTCCTATAATTGTAGTTTATAAGTACAGAACGGTTTCCATCCTACCTCCGTGTAGCATAAGACATACAGCGACAAATAACACGAAATCCAAGATGCCTACTACAGACTAGCGGTAGATACGAGAACAATGAGTAGAAATAACTACGAGGAAGTAAGTAGATGGATTAAGATTGCCTTGAGGGTGTATGGCCATATGCACGCAATAAATCATTTGATGCTCACGACCCATCTCTACTCAGGTGATTCTCATTTCCGCGATCTAGTGATCTTCCCCGAGCCCGCCCTAGAATTTTCAAACTGTCTCCGTATGTCCGCGTAGCCTTGTCGATCCACACGATGTAGATAATAGCTGCCACCGTTGTTACCCCACGAGACACTCCCCGAGTGGTATGGACGTTCCGAGACCACGAAAACAGTGCTGATGTCGTCGACCTGGCGTGGGCGAGAAGGTATGCTCAGGCTTGAGTAGCAGAGATTACGTATGTATGAGTGACGTACGTTCCGTTCTGTTACGCGAGCATGCAAGGAGGACACGAAAGGCTTGAGGGAAATGACGATGGCTCCCTCTTTCAGATCCAAAAATTTGGGCCGCAAGGCTTCGTTTACTTGATATCCCACGACATGGTCAGCGAGACAATCTATGCGGGATTGAAAGAAAAAGACGACGGACAGCTCTGTTCGAACACCTTGTTGTCCACAAGCACAACATCTGCCTGGGGCATCAGCTCATTGACCCTCGGACTCTCCAGCATGTTCCCTTCCTCCAACTCTATTTCACCAATCCTCACGCCCCACATCCTACATCTCACCTCCAGGTTCTCCTTCATATCCCTCGCCACCTTGGCCGGGGTCGGTAATATCTCAATCCCGTAGCTCCTGCACCCCGTTTGCAAGCTTGCCTGAACCACGACGTTGCCCACGCCAGATCCGAGATCGAGGAACAGTGAGTTCTCGTTGAGATTGGTAATTTGGATCATCTCATACACAAGAGAAGGCATCAACTCGCCGTACACTGTGCTAGTGAATGCCTCGTACTGTTTGAGGCTCTGAACATGTGGCCCAACACTGCGCTGGTAATTTTCTTCAATGATACGCATCAGGACCTTCTTGGGCATGCCCTTGGCCGCCCATGATTCGACGCTGTGCTTGAGGGGGTTGATTGGCCGTGGCGAAAAGAGGTCTGGTGGCAGAGGTGGATACTTGAGCGCATGAAGTATACGGTTGACCTGAGCTATGGCATGCAGGAAGAGAGGCCCATCCTGTCGATGGATGGCACGCTGTACGGCTCGGAGAAGGGGAGTACGTTTCGTGTTGTTCAGGTCTAAGAAGTAGGGTCCGTAATCCAGAGAATTTTCGAGAGTGTTTGGAAGGTCATCGCTGCAGGTAGAAGACGTTGACCGCGGTGGTGACGGCGAAGGCGAGGGCGACGGAGGCGGAGAGGGTGCTTCTGAGAGGATATCATTGGGGATGGAACCAAACAGTGATTGTTGGGCAGGTGTTAAATAGTCTACAAGTGGTCAGCATGAATTCCAAGAAAACGACAAACGACACCCACATTCCACGATGGTGTACAGCGACTTTTCAAGATCCATGATGGGGTTGTAGTGGTCTTTATCTTTTGGAGCGAGGAGAATAAATCTGGAGATGGCTCAGGACATTGTTTGTTTCGAGGCGTAGAATGCTGTGCGCACCTTTCTACTGCACCAGAATTGGGGTATTCGAGCTCAGCTACGGGGTAGTCTTTAGGATGAGGTCTGAATCTATAATCCCGTGGATCATCCAAGTTCTTGAAGTCTGGTGGTCAAATAAACAAGGTAGTAGATTCAAAGGAGGTTCGTCCACTCACAAGCTTTATAAGATCTCATGAGTCGCTTGACAACCATTTCCGAGCTTAGATGCCATGAGTCAGGTTCTCCGTCTTCATCCGTCACCCATACACGTTTTGCTATAGGGGCATCGTCGTCCAACGCGGGGTAGAGAGAGGTCGAACGGGACCTGCTACTGCGATAGATAGGTTGTGGAGATGGTGGTAAATCACCCTCTGGACTTGTTCCGCGTGAGGTGCGCTTGGAGGACGGATTTTGGGCGCGTTTGCGGGGCCGGTCCAAATTGGATGCAGCAACACGAAGTCGCTTAACTTCCCGGTGAAGCGGCGCAGCGGACTGCGGACTGGACTTCCGTTTTTGAGGGCTTGGGGGGGTTGAAAGGGGGGATGAATTTGGTGACACAATGTATGATGGTGGAGGCTTTATGGATGTGCTATGTGGCCTAGGCAGCGGATTCAGGGGTCGGCAGATCACACGCGTCCTGACAACGACGGAAGAAGAGGTAGACGCGACGGCATTTGAAACCTTTGACGGCGAAAAAAAGCTGAGGTCGGACGAGGATGGGCGGGTCGTCGTGGTCGTCGTCGACAACATTCTGTGGCGGATAGAGCACAAGGACGTGGCTGTGCGACAGACGTCTCCGATCCACTCACTGTCTTCTCGAAAATCCCACGCAACCGAGTGTATTCGACAGAATGTACATACAGACGTCGCTATGTAGCACATACCTCTACAGCGCTCGTTGCCTCATCCGGCTGCTCACAGTCCTCAGCCCTGCGTACACTTTGCCCGGTGGTGATCCAAGGATCAGAGAAACGATCGCATCGCGTGCGACCTTGATATTTTGGAACGAGCCCATGATATGTATTTTTCTGGCAAGGTATCAACAAACGTGGAGACGTAGAAGGGTTGAAATACATACGTGTCTGCGAGCACAATGCGTGTTCGACTAGTATTTTCTATGGTAAATTTGGTCTTTCCGTCCTGCCCCGCGATGCGACCTGAATCTTACGAATGAGCTCCATCCAGAGTCCGCTGATGCTCGACGTACCGATGGCTCGAGACAAGTGATCACCATGCAGTGTTTTGACGTCCTTGATCTCGAACGAGTCGAGGTATAGGTCGTCCAACCGAAGGAGAGCGATGGCATCCTAACAACGGTAATCAATGAGATGGAGATGATCACCAGAACTGCCTTGTACATTGACATCGAAACCCAGGGCAAATGCTTTCACAAAATCTGCGCCTTTTTGTAGGGCCCCAATATCTTTTGTCTCTTTTGACGTCTGTGAAAGATGTGTCACAGGCGTATTCACTGTCTTGACAAGACAGCATGTACCCTGATATCCACACAGCGCCGCTGAACATTCATCCTCACTTGCAGCCCAAGAATTTCCGTCAAAGGTCCGTAAACGTTCACCCAATCCTTCTTCAAAGGCGTCATGCGGTGTGGGGGCATCGGTATCCGTCTCGTCTCCGACTTCAGTCTTGTCTTCTCAGCATTCGCAGAGAGAGGAGGGAAGGCAAGTGCAGACGTCGTTTGGAGAAGCGATGTGGGATCAGCGTCAATCATCAGCTCGTCATCATCAAAATCTGCATGTTCCTCTGTTGGGAGGTGGTCTGTTATGCTTGCGCGTGATGCCTCTCCGTCGTCCATTTCATGATCTTCGCCTGTACTACTATGCGCCAAGAGGGAGGTCGGATGCCCGGACTTTCGGGTGATTCTTCTGCGGTTCTTGCGGGTGGTAGTAGAGGCGCTGCTGGATCCCTCTGGCTGAGAGGGGCTATTGGGTGCGTGGGCGACAACCATGCTGCGATGTGAAGATGAAAAGGTTTTTTTTGATAACAACTTGTAATAAGTCACGCGTGACAACCTCAAAAGACGGCCTGAACACATTTAAGTCCTGTTGAAAGGTCCCTACATAGGCGCTCATTGATGCGGAGTCTGTGACCCCATTTTTTATCATTCTGCAATTCAAAGTACTAATGGGGCGACTGGACAAAAAGCTGTATATTATCGAAAACGAGTAGCATTACGGCAATGTATATGTAGAGCGAAAATATGTTGATAATGGAGGGACCCTCTGCTCGATGTCTTGTTAAAACGCATCTCCAATTGCACCTTGCCTCAGAAAATCCTGTCAGGAAAAGATAAGTCCTCGAAACATATTGTTCACGGCAGCCACCCTCACAATTATGGCAGTGACCATGAGTTCCATGAGAGTATGTCCTAGGTTGACGTAGGCTCCGAGAAGATGGGCTGGGCCACGTCGAGGGAGATTCAACACAGGCTCGAGACCAAGGAGGGGACGCTGAGCAAACGATGAGAACAAATTGACGCGTCTGATGATATCAACTGACGTCTAGCTCGACCACATTCTGAATGTATTTAGATTCTCATAAATAAGAGTCGGTGCGAGAAGGGGAAAGAAATCTCACAACACGAGTTCTAGACCGGTGGTTTGGATAAGGAGCGAATCTTGAGCTACGACAATGACGTTGAGCTCTGTGTGAATTCAAAGAGCGGGGAGTGCTGTTGAGCGACATTGAGGTGGTAGTGGGAGCGAAGGTGAGGAAGATGGCATGAAGTTCTCCGTCATTTTAAGAGGAAGAGACCCTGACTGTCCACATTGATGGGAGGGGCGTAGACATTTGGGGCGTTTACGGGAAACGCGGCGATGTTTTCAAAGCAATGCCTTGTGACCACCGAATCTCATAACTCGACTCGACACGATCGCACCGTGAATGCACCTGGTCAAGGTACGCCAACGAATGCTGTTGCTCCCTCGCAAGGAATAGTTGCCAGTGGGAACGCCCAGATGCAATCATCCAGGCCGTATAGACAGCCTGACCAGGCAACGCGAGCATGGAACTTGTGGCCCTGCGATAAAGACGAACATCTCGGCGACAGCTTGCAGACAAGAATGGATGGAGAGAGCAACGTCTTCGAGTTCGTGGAAGCGATATTGCAGAGCAGCTTTGCATGTTGAGACTGCTGTATGCCGCTGATGAGGCCCGAAGAACCGTGCATCTGTCACTGGTCAGTGAAGACTGGAAGCTACTCGATACACGCAGCGCTCGCCACACGATTCTTCCCAACCCCCGTCCGGTTTACACTCTTGTTGTCCGCAGGGCGTGCGAGCGCCGCCTTTCCTATTAAGGAAACGTGACCGAGCGGCGGGTCACACCATTTAAACGACGTGAGTCAGAAATGCGCTCCCGTCGCCTCTTGATCATTGACTCGTTGGCATCATGAAGCAGACACGCATGAAATGAGAGTCGCATCTGTAATGAAGGATCAACACCAGAATGCTCAACGCCACCCCAAGCACAGCAAGATGGAATCCTCTCCTCAAGCGTCGGTTACGCCACCCATCTTGTCGAAGACACAACGAATGAAGAGAACGCTCTGACTTGACTCACATGGACCTAATGAGCTTAAAGACCGTGTTTTCTCGTCCCTTTTGAATCTCCCTGTCCTTGCCTTCGACCAGTATCAAGAGCCTTCAAGAGGTCGCGAAGATACAGCTGCCATGAAGCCCGAACTTGAATGCGTCCAATCCATGCTCGCAAGTAAGCCATGGCGCAAGACGCAAAGTGCGAAATTTTAGCGTGCTGAAATCTTGGTCGACCAACTAGCGGCCTCGGGGCTGCAGGTTCTTGTCATGAGGGGAATCTCAGTGTCCCACACAATGCTGGATAGCGTTGAGAGAACGGTCAAGTCCTTCTTTGTCGCAAGCCACTGGATAGAAGCCACGCTGGGGATCGAGTTGCGAACGTCGGCAGATTGTGCGGATTTCTTCATTTCCTGGTGGGTGTGCTGTCCATAATAGCGGCGCTGGGGCATCTCTGCACAGCGCGCGGAGGGATGTGTGAGGTTGAGTATTGACAAGCAGGCAAACACAAATGTGGTTGTCTCAACTCCGCTTTTTGAAATCCGGATGCAAATCCTGACTCTCACAGTATCGCCTCCCCTCGAACAAGCACCACTCATATTACCGCAATGTCAAGGACAGGACGACCGTTTCCTCAACAAACGCCAGTACAAAATTCCGTGTGAATGACTGTCCCTAATTGATCAAAGAGATGGCGAAAATCATGCACGGACGTTGTAGACAGGCCGCTTCAGATAGTGGCACGAAAGATAATGGCAAAAGTGAGCTGTTTTTGTCATTTTCAATTTCACCAACCAATGGCACACAAGATGCCAACGACCCATGGCGCACTCACCGCTGGGTGTGCCGCCGAACACACACGTACGTTCATCCAGTCAAACACTCTCCTTTCTCTCACCCTTCGATTCATCTCAACGGAGGTGAACAGATCTGAACTATCCCAGCCGTCGCGGTGGAAGCTGGAAGCCAGAAATTCTGTCTTTCAAGCGAACCAGGTCAACTTGTCTGCTTTTTGAAGAATACGCTTTTACAATACGCGCCACACACACGGCAGTACGCCTTGCGCAGAATTCACGTCAATTCGGTACAATGCAATTTAACCATCAAGACCTCTCCAGTCAGTTGTACAATTGAACGGGAACAGGGTGCGATGTAGAATGCGCCACAGGTGATGTATCCCCAAGGTTCTCTGGCAGAAAGCTCGCGATCCATGTTAAAGGTTTTCGGAGAGACAGAATGCCCGATTTTGTTTCGGCACATGCATAGTGGACAAGCCCATGCGAGAAAATCTCTCCCAGTCGAGCACAAAACTCCGGCTGCTCAATATAGCAGTGCTTGTCACTGAACTGTCCTTGCAATTTTTCAATTTCATCCAGCGGGTTTTAGGATGGTTTATTTCGATGCTAGAGTCATATATATTCCATGTAATGATAATTTCTAATGAATAATAGTCAATATGTACTATGCAGGGATTATATGCTAAGGTAGATGGTACAGTCAACGGAAAAGACATAAGGAGGAAAGAACGTAATCGTCTATTTCGTGTATGGGGGCAAACTCGCAACAGACGGCGACGGCGACAACTTCAGAAGCGCCTCCTTGTCCCTGTCAAGGACCAGCAAGCCTCCAGCACCCCCTCTCGACGATGCTGGCGTAGCAGGCTGACTCCTGTTGTGGGCCATATGCGCCTTGATCAAGTGTCCTGCCGCAAGGGCACTCAACAGCGACAGCTCCCCAGCCATGACAGCCGCGGCGATAATTCTCGCGAGCGCCTGCGCATTATGCCCAGGGTCGCTCTGATGTGCACCTCTGATCCCGAGCATCTCGAGTACTGCCCCTTGCGGTGCAAGTATAGTGCCCCCACCGACGGTGCCGACCTCAATAGAAGGCATCGTGATCGTCATAAGAAGGTCTTCGCCGTCGTTAGTCCTTCAGTATTTTGAAATGTTTAAGTTCCGTGTTTCCGAGGAGGAAAAAGGAACCGGGGTAACTCACGGTTCCATCAATGTCATACAATTCGAGCTCTCCACATTCTGCGCCGGGTCCTGTCCAGTCGCCAAGAAGATGGCCGTTAAAATATTCGCCGCATGTGCATTAAAACCACCAATCGATCCTGCCATCGCACTCCCAATCAGATTCTTCTTTACATTCAGGTTGCACAAGGCTGCCACGCTCGTCTTCAGGACGTTGCGCACCACCTTGCCCGGAATGACCGCCTCCGCGACCACGCTCTTCCCCCGTCCCTCAATCCAGTTGATCGCAGCTGGCTTCTTGTCTGTACAGTAGTTGCCCGACAGTGCGATAACATCCATGTCAGGGAATACCTCTCCCATTATGGCCAGTGCCTTCTCGGTCCCTTTGGAAATCATGTTCATGCCCATAGCGTCTCCTGTGGCCGTCATGAATCGCACGAAGAGTGTCCTTCCCGCTAGCGCCGTCTTCATGCTCTTCAGTTTCGCGAATCGGCTCGTGCTCTCAAAGGCCTCCTTCAGCATTGCATAGCCTTCCGGACTGTCGATCCACGCTTTGGCCGAAGCAGCCTGCATAGCAGACGGGAAATCGATCGCCGGACCACGTGTCATGCCATCCTGAGTGATGACCGTGCTCACTCCTCCGCCTGCGTTGAGTGCCTTGCAGCCGCGCGACGTTGACGCGACAAGAGTACCTTCCGCCGTGGCCATAGGGATGGGGTACAGCACACCATCGATGTTGAGCGGGCCCGCGATGCCAAGAGGTAAGGGGATGTAACCAACGACGTTTTCACAGCAAGCACCGATGACACGAGAGTAGTCATAGTCGGCCATGGGAACGTCCGAATTTTCGAGTGTTTGGGTATTCGATGCTCGAGCTGCGCGTGCCGTACATTCAGTCACACACACAAGATCACAAAGCGGAATGGTATATATATACAAACTCACAGATAAGTGCCCTGCGAACCCGAACAGCGCGCTCCAATTCTGGAAGGGTATTCTCGCCACCACTTAGTAGTTTTTCGAGGGCATATGCTGCAATCCTGCCGTTCTGGGCCAGGAGGACCACCTCTTCGTCGGAAAGTTTCGCAAGTGTGTCGCGCTTGCTGTCTCCTGATTCGAAAATCTTGATGCATTCATCCAAGGGTCGTGTAGGACCTCTCATGGGAGGTGGGAGCGGCGTCAAAGGCGCCAACTGCGATTCAGACGTCTTCCGAGAGATACTAGGTGTGGCCCTTGGGCTCGGAGACGCCGAACGAACGACAAGCTTGCTGTCCTTGAGTTTGCGATCGACATCTTCCAGAGTAAATGTCGGAATTCTCAATGTTTCTTCCCCCGTGGCCTCGGGCTGTTGCTCTCCTGCCGCTTCGAATCGCACTCCACTCAACTTTCCGGGAAGCTGGAACACGATGCCAGAGCCGGCTGCAATCCCTTTAAGCAAAAAGCCATTGAGAGAGATGCTGATGGCCAACACGACAACGATCCACTTGGATATCACTGGATCACCCACGAGGCGTGTCCAGGATGACATAAAGCGGTCCAGTTTCTGCGAGCTCGTTTTCTGTGATTCATGAGAGGGTGCAAGAACGCGGACCCAGATCGGGGGGGAGACTTTGGCAATTAACTCGTCGTCTCCGTCAGCCTTGGCCATCATTTCGAGCACTGTGCTGATGCCTGGTTCAGTTATGTCCACTTTCTTGATCGCGTCGGGACGGCCAGTCATGCTGAGGGTTCCACTGACCGCGACATGCGGGGTGAGACGCGAAGAGCCCGCAAGTGGGGTGCACAGGTTCAGAATATGAAGCGAGACAAAGGTAGCAATGAGAAGGAGCTTGAGACGGGAGACGGGATTTTCATCCTTATCCTTGCCATTCTTGCCTGGACTGGGAATAGAGCTTCCCTTGACACCGAAGAGACGCTCGCGCAGGGTGAGAGGGGCGGGGGGCTGGACCATGGCACTCGGGCGACCTGAGGCCGCAGATATAATTCTCGGTGTACCGGGATAAGACGAGACGGGGGTGGAGACAGAGCTGATGGAGTTTGAACGAGAACGCGTCTTGGTGAGGGCGCGTACCGTCTTGATCCTATGTACCTGAGATGAAAACGTCAGTTGTGGTAACAGCCAAGGCGGAAACGCATACCTCGATCATGATACCGAGCACGGCAACAAGATAGGTGCACATGAGGAGGCAGTCGACACCGAGCAACAGGGCCGCAAGAGCGCAAACTTCTTTGAGGCCACCGACCCTAGAGTTTGCACCTACAACGAGCACGGCAATTTCAAGTATGTAGTCACGTATGATGGGAGGGTAGGTGAGAGAAAGTGACTCGGTGAGGATCTTGGCGGCGGGTTTGAGGGGAAAGTTCTGGGAGGGAAGGGACGAGAGAGCAACGGGTGGGGTGGTGAGGTGGGGGTGAAGGAATACAGCCCGCGCGAGGCGGAGAGGCTTGTCGAAACCGACGGTGCAAACGAGGAAGGGCAGAGCCTCGGTGAGGGCAACGGGGTCAATGGGGATCTTTAGAGCCATTGCAAGATTCAAGGAGAGGAGGAGAGCGAGTACGGAGGAGGACATGATCGCACATGGCAGCCAGAAGTTGGAGCCCAGCGAACGGGAGCGTGTGATAAGGAGATAAAAGGTGACGTGCATCAGAATGTAGCCCATGAGAATGAGGAGGATGTCCAGGGAGTCTGCTTTCTGGGCCAGGGTGTAGAAGCGCATGACGAGTGCCCGCGCAGCCTGTGCCATCCATTTCGGCGAGTTGGTCTCGCCGATGCTGGGCTCGGAGGAGACCCCGCCAGGTAGGACGCGGAATGCGTCCGAGGCCAAGAGCGCCAGGACGGTTTCGCGCACGGCGGGCGGGAAGGAGATGGTCTGGCTGACGGTGCGTGGTGTGGAGGTAACGTGTGAGAACCCGGAAGACAACGCGAGTCTTGTCGTCATGTTGGAGACGACAGAGTCAAGCGGTGGGGCGGTGAGAGAGAGAGACTCCGGGGAAGTGTCGACGGTAAAGATGACCTGCTGGACCTCGAGGGGGACGACGTGCGGGTTCTTGTGCGTCCAGACATGTTCACGGACGGGAATCCAGTCACCGTGTCGGAGGAGCGCGTGGGTGGGCCGAAGAGGTGTAAATGTCGTCGAAGCAAAGAACGATGAGTGCTTGATCGCATTGAGGATGTGGAAATACGCAAGTGTCCCAATGATAGAGAAGAACACAATCGTCTCGATGGGTGAGTACGCAGCCTGGATGGCGAATGGCCTCAGTATCGCCCTCAACGACAGCAACATCGTCGCCTCACAACTGTCTGCGTTGCCTTCTTTATAATTTCCATCTCAGGACCCCGATCACCCCTCAAACACTCAGAGTCGCACCTCAAGTTATGTATTAGCCGCCCGGCTCACCCCAGGCCTAAGTCCTCATCGGCCACCGGGGTCGGGCGGATGTAAGCGCGATCAACGCAGCGAACAGCATCAAAGCACTGTGAGTTTCATCTCTCTGCTTATCTGATGCCTTCTTCGAATAGTCGTGCCACATGTGGAATGCATACCAGACAAGTCGTACAGCTCCATCGCTGAGGTCTTCAATGAGCGGCCTTCTGAATATTTACCATCCATCACCGCATGGCTCCAAAGGCACGGACAAGTCCAGAGGAATGATGTGTCTCGATCTGTCCTAGCGCCGCGTCGATGAAGCTGTATTTTCCTGAAAACCCCTTCCCGTTATTTGCATTTATCTATCACCGGATGGGCGATTTAGTGGCGCAATACGGGCATGTTTTAGGGGGTTTCTTAATTACAAAATCGCGTGTGTTCGAGAGCAGAAAATAAAGTAATTCTCAAGGCCGCAAGGTCCTGTCGCCTAACTACTTGCCATCGCTCGTCGCATTATAATCCTTGTTGTCAAAGTTCAATTGATTCTGAGCAACCGCAAAGCCTGGCTTCTGGACAATTGGCCCTCGCGGTTTGTCAATCCCGAAGCGAATGCGATACAATATACACAGGATCGCCGGACCAATGTTCCTCTCATGAATATAGTGAACAAAGGATGATGTAATATAGTATTTTTTTTATCTTGATAGATGATGTGAACATTGATTGATGCATTTTATATAAGCACAACCTGAGCCATGAATGTTTTCATGTGACAGGTTATATAATAAATGTTCCAAGGGAAAACAGGAACACAAGTTGAACATTTATTATTTAACCTGTCACATGAAAACATTCATGGCTCAGGTTGTGCTTATATAAAATGCATCAATCAATGTTCACATCATTTATCAAGATAAAAAATACTATATTACATCATCCTTTGTTCACTATGTTCACGAGAGGAACATTGGTCCGGCGATCCTGTGATACGCCATTTCATTCTCAAAATTTATTGTCTGGATAGTGGATAGCATTTGGTGGTTCTGTGCATGTACCAAATCTCTCATTTCAGCAACAAGCCGTAGACGATACTATCCGCTATGAATCGTACTTCGGGGTTGGGGCCCAGGCACTATCTGAACCACTGCCACCTAGATCCCTCTACGGCAGGAGGCAGCGCCCAACATGTAAAAGGCACCTTTGATAGCGGTTCGGTGTTCTGGGTGCATTCTCTGTCTGGCTTCGATTGCAAGGAGTCTGCATACTAGTATATGTATATGTACATGTACGAGACTCCAGAAAGACCAATAATAACCACCAATAAATTATCGGACGCTACCCGAACACCAAGGGATGTTGACGGAAAGGCGTAACCTAGAACGCCTCTTGGCTTTGCTTCGACCTTTTTCCGGGAGCCGAGCGGGGATGCAACGAGAAGGAGTGTTTTAAATTTGGAATGAACTCGAACCAAACAAGTACTCCCACCTCTCCCCTCCCAGGACGTTCCCTCCCATCCTGTAGGCGGTGACCGTTGCTGACGATTGTTGAGAGCTCAAGTTGACATCCATCTCCTCCTCGAAACTTGGACTTCGGAACTTACTCGCGATCTATAGAGTGGCACCGTTGTCCTTAAAACCTCTGCCTTATATCTCGAAGGCCTCAGGTCGATGTGATTGGGTCTGGATGCTTCTCAGCAAGGCGAACGGATTGTGCGCGGACAAAAAGTAAAGGCTGTACAACAACTTGCAGAAAAGGGCGACAGCCTCTTAATTCATCTGGTTCTGGATGTTTGTCTACCGTCGTTCCCTGGACCTTTTCTTGCGTAGGGCATACCGGGGATTTTGACTGCTTTCGGCTATCAAACACATTTAAACCTCTCATTGACATGATAGGCTCTCTGATTCGTTGATGTTCTCCAACCAGAAAGTCTGTCAAAACGGCGGGAGGAAATAAGTATGCGTGACCCGACGCATGTCACGATTTCCATAAAAGGTGGATGGCGGACCTGGTAAGGAATGAGGGTTGAAAATGGCTGCCAGTGGAATCCAAGGAGGTGCAAAAATGGCGTGCATCGATGTTGCGGGGGACGACATGGCCCCTAAGTGATGGGGATCGAATGCATCCCAACAAACAAGGCTCTCGCTGCTGCTGCATCTCCGAACCACAGGCCTGTCGCGCTTTGTTCCATGACGGACAGCTCTTTTCCTAATTTTCCAGAATATCTTTTGTCTTTGTGCTTGAGGGGAAAATTCTCCGCCGGACCGTGTACGAACTGTGTTTTGTTACAACAAACCCCACGGGTTGCGTAAAGCACCCCGTTTTGTCTTCCTCCCTATTCAGGCCTCAGGGTCCGCACTGCTTATACGAGTCACGGAATCCATGACCGTGGCCTTACCTCTGTCTGGTCTACACCACCACCACAGTTCAGGGGCCCTTCCACTCGTTTTATGACTGTCGCTCCCTTCGACTCTTTCTCTATTGCGCCAGAAGATCTGTACCCAGCCTTTCCTCCAAACCTTAGAGACCCTATCTCCTGCAGGGACAGACCTAATCGGCGCCGGTCCCAAAGGCTGAGATATTGTCCTTATGCTCGGCGTCAGCCTCAACTCAGTTTGACCCACGTGGCGAGTTCTATGTTTTTCCACCTCATCTTGAAAATTCAGTTTTCAAAGGACCCACAATGTATCGAGCAGCAAGTCGAGATGATTAGGCCCGCGGTCAGGGTTGGTGGACCATTGTGCACCGTCGAACCTTTGTTCTCAGTGCTGAGTTATAAGTTTCAGCCGTCTGTCCAAGCTCTCGAGGCCTGTTTGGCATCACCTATGCCTCATACAGCGTGGTGCAAGCTCATTAGCGCCTGCCTCACGTCGGGCCGTATGTTTCTTCACGGATTTTTCTCAATCCGGTCCTTGTAAGTATTAACCTATCTTCTTTCTCGCTGCTTCATATCTGACCATCCCTTTGTTTTTTGTAGGACACGGAGTTCCCTGCCGCCAGCTGACCCCGGGGGGAGTGAACGGGCCAAGATCTGAGATGGCGATGATCAGTCCGAGCCTGGGCTAGACATATTTGTATCCCTCGCAGAACCCTCCTTCGTCGTTTAACTTTTGAGCTTCAGGCCTGGACAGTTAAACACCCGAGACTTTCCTTCACCTGAGCAACCTTAGTTTGGATCCACGTCAGCCACCGCAAGGACGATACTCCTCAGCGTGTCCAAAGGCCCAAAGTATCGATTCTAGTCGGAAGCTTCAGCTGCGCGCTTTGTCTGGTCGACACTAGCGCCATTTGGACCATGCCATTCGCAGCAGGCTGTTGTTGAAAATAGAATAGGCGCGGTGGGATGCCAAACCAAAGTGAATGCGGTCCAAGTCACTGATCATGTCTCCTGATCTCGATCCGGGTAATATTCCCTGTCTGGCAGTGTACGTTGGGAGCTAAATGGATATCATAATGACATTGGCTTTGGGCCATCTATTAATGGGTTCGTCGCATCAAGTGAAGTATGAAGCATGGTTGGAAGCTCGTGGTGTGGAAGCCTGTACTAGTGCTTAGTACTAAGTGCAGGTGTTTGTCGTACGTCTGCATGGCCACCGGCCACCCCTGATAAGTTATCCGATACATCTGGATCTCTTTTACATGCTGTATTTGCAGTTTAATGAACACGATCCGTAGTCTGTAGACGTCTACTATTAGTCATAATATACATAACACGCGATGAATGCAAGTCTAACGGCCCCGCGACATTCGGCTGCCATCTGTCTGTTCCAGTTGCCATTCATCAATGCTTTCTAGGATGTCCTCGAAGCGCTCAACTTGGTGTGGACGATAAAGTATCTGATCTCTAGACATGCCAGTGACAACCTCAGGGGGCGGGCAAAACGAATGCCTGTGAAAGTAAATGGCATCGAAGGGCTAACAAACGGATACGATGTTTAAGTATCCTCACTCTAAACATCCGCTGTATTTTGTGTCCGGGGCGTCGTAGACGTCGGAGAGTCGCTGCGAGGACGGGGGTTACAGGCTGGAGAGGTTATGAGGAATACCTGAAGACGTCAGAAACGCACTGACTTGTGATACAGCACGCTCTACGTTCCTTAAGATATAGACGGGGTCCTATGGCACAGTGGTTCGAGGACGCAACGAGGGAACGGCGTGTGACGTGCCTTACCACATATGTAATGCCTAGCTGGTGAAGAGAGTATGCAGGGAGAGGATAGGGCGAATGAGAAGGAGAGTGAAATGTCTGGTGATTGTTTCTTGAACTTGAAAACCTGTTGACTACATTTGTTGGGTTGATTGAGGGGAGTGGCGGCTCCTTTCTGCCCAAGGACATCACCGGTATAGTTTGCAAAATAAAGGAGCGTAGAGTATGGACAGAGAGTATTGACGGCGTGGGCTCCAGCGTCTTTGAAGGAAAATGCATTTGGGGGGTAAGCTCTAACCTGGCTCTAACAACGAGGATGTCTGCAAGACTTTGCGTACGCTTCGGTGATTGTAAATTGGTTTTACACATGACAGATTAGGGAATCCACTCACGAAACACGCGATGGCATATCTTTCCACCGAACGTTGACACTCGATGTCGGGCACGTTGCACCCAACGAATTACAAAGCCTCATCGAAGCACCGAGAAGTAACAAGTGTCAGAGAAAGAATATGCGTGAGTGTGATAGTAGCCAGAAGGCCTCAGGAAGCAACGAGCCTCGGCTGAGATGTCTTCCTTTGCCCCTTCCACAACATCTAATGGCACATGGAACAGAGATAAACCTTTTACACCTACATGGGATGCCAGCCAGCAGGTTGAGTTATATTGCGAGTTCTCGTCAGACTATTTGACCATTCGGAGGAGAGTGCTTTCAAGGCCATGCCTTTCCTTTCCGCACAAGTACATGGGAGATGGTGATGGTGGAACAAGTCTTTCCACAGCAAAGAGACATCTTCACCAGATCATCTTGAACTGACTGGACAAGGAAAAATTTAAAACTCACCGCACTGCGCACCACAATTGCAAGGTCCCGAAAGAATTGAAGAGAACATTCACGGTTTTTCTCAATAATTATCAAAATGGACAACTTCAGCTTTGAAGCTAACATCGAAGGTTGAGCTGACTTCCACTGACTTGCAAACACGACGACAGGCCAAGGTGGGCCAACCATCATCGATCCATCTACTTAGTTGGGTCCCAAGGCTCTGAATTCTGGGGAAATCCTTGAAATGTACAACCCTTCTGCAACCGCTATGTACTGCTGCACCATCGCATCAAGGCCATTCCTGTGTAGTGTATTGATAGAGAGAAAATGCTCCATGAAACAACGATATCGGGAAAAGGAGCAAGTATGGCTAACTAAGAGGACATCACGAACCGTCATCTGGCTTGAGATTTAGGATGCTCCCCCCAAACGTGTTGTGTGATGAATGGCCCATCTGATGGTGGTCAGTGATTTTCGCGTCGCAATGCAGCGTCATCGAAAAAGCGCTAGTAAATGTCAGGAGGATCATTGCTCCGAACTTGGTGCGGTGGTGTGCCGCCGTCCTGCAAGGCTGCGAACAAGCCCCTGGACGTATCTGGTGACTGAGTTGGATCACAAGGTGACCGATGGAAGATCATCCTAAAGTAGGTGCGACTGCTAGTTCTTCAGGATTGTGCAGGAGGCAATTGGTGGGTGGTTCGTCTGTCGGTGTACTACGAACTTTCGTGGTCCTGTGACGACTTGGTCTTGCGTGAACAAACCGTCCCCGGAAGAAGACATAGGACACCAAGGGGGGGAGAGACAGGTGTGGTGGCGCTCCCCGCTGGGAATGAAATAGGCAGTCGTTGCACCATCAGCCAGAAAAAGAGCACACCACACGGGCGGCGGCCGAGGGAGTTGCGATGTTGTTGAGTTGCAAAGGTTTCACAGATTCTTGACGAATGGTGGGAGGGGATGAGGGGTGATAGGGGTCCTGAGATGGAAATTATAAAGAAAGCAACGCAGACAGTTGTGAGGCGACGATGTTGCTGTCGTTGAGGGCGATACTGAGGCCATTCGCCATCCAGGCTGCGTACTCACCCATCGAGACGATTGTGTTCTTCTCTATCATTGGGACACTTGCGTATTTCCACATCCTCAATGCGATCAAGCACTCATCGTTCTTTGCTTCGACGACATTTACACCTCTTCGGCCCACCCACGCGCTCCTCCGACACGGTGACTGGATTCCCGTCCGTGAACATGTCTGGACGCACAAGAACCCGCACGTCGTCCCCCTCGAGGTCCAGCAGGTCATCTTTACCGTCGACACTTCCCCGGAGTCTCTCTCTCTCACCGCCCCACCGCTTGACTCTGTCGTCTCCAACATGACGACAAGACTCGCGTTGTCTTCCGGGTTCTCACACGTTACCTCCACACCACGCACCGTCAGCCAGACCATCTCCTTCCCGCCCGCCGTGCGCGAAACCGTCCTGGCGCTCTTGGCCTCGGACGCATTCCGCGTCCTACCTGGCGGGGTCTCCTCCGAGCCCAGCATCGGCGAGACCAACTCGCCGAAATGGATGGCACAGGCTGCGCGGGCACTCGTCATGCGCTTCTACACCCTGGCCCAGAAAGCAGACTCCCTGGACATCCTCCTCATTCTCATGGGCTACATTCTGATGCACGTCACCTTTTATCTCCTTATCACACGCTCCCGTTCGCTGGGCTCCAACTTCTGGCTGCCATGTGCGATCATGTCCTCCTCCGTACTCGCTCTCCTCCTCTCCTTGAATCTTGCAATGGCTCTAAAGATCCCCATTGACCCCGTTGCCCTCACCGAGGCTCTGCCCTTCCTCGTTTGCACCGTCGGTTTCGACAAGCCTCTCCGCCTCGCGCGGGCTGTATTCCTTCACCCCCACCTCACCACCCCACCCGTTGCTCTCTCGTCCCTTCCCTCCCAGAACTTTCCCCTCAAACCCGCCGCCAAGATCCTCACCGAGTCACTTTCTCTCACCTACCCTCCCATCATACGTGACTACATACTTGAAATTGCCGTGCTCGTTGTAGGTGCAAACTCTAGGGTCGGTGGCCTCAAAGAAGTTTGCGCTCTTGCGGCCCTGTTGCTCGGTGTCGACTGCCTCCTCATGTGCACCTATCTTGTTGCCGTGCTCGGTATCATGATCGAGGTATGCGTTTCCGCCTTGGCTGTTACCACAACTGACGTTTTCATCTCAGGTACATAGGATCAAGACGGTACGCGCCCTCACCAAGACGCGTTCTCGTTCAAACTCCATCAGCTCTGTCTCCACCCCCGTCTCGTCTTATCCCGGTACACCGAGAATTATATCTGCGGCCTCAGGTCGCCCGAGTGCCATGGTCCAGCCCCCCGCCCCTCTCACCCTGCGCGAGCGTCTCTTCGGTGTCAAGGGAAGCTCTATTCCCAGTCCAGGCAAGAATGGCAAGGATAAGGATGAAAATCCCGTCTCCCGTCTCAAGCTCCTTCTCATTGCTACCTTTGTCTCGCTTCATATTCTGAACCTGTGCACCCCACTTGCGGGCTCTTCGCGTCTCACCCCGCATGTCGCGGTCAGTGGAACCCTCAGCATGACTGGCCGTCCCGACGCGATCAAGAAAGTGGACATAACTGAACCAGGCATCAGCACAGTGCTCGAAATGATGGCCAAGGCTGACGGAGACGACGAGTTAATTGCCAAAGTCTCCCCCCCGATCTGGGTCCGCGTTCTTGCACCCTCTCATGAATCACAGAAAACGAGCTCGCAGAAACTGGACCGCTTTATGTCATCCTGGACACGCCTCGTGGGTGATCCAGTGATATCCAAGTGGATCGTTGTCGTGTTGGCCATCAGCATCTCTCTCAATGGCTTTTTGCTTAAAGGGATTGCAGCCGGCTCTGGCATCGTGTTCCAGCTTCCCGGAAAGTTGAGTGGAGTGCGATTCGAAGCGGCAGGAGAGCAACAGCCCGAGGCCACGGGGGAAGAAACATTGAGAATTCCGACATTTACTCTGGAAGATGTCGATCGCAAACTCAAGGACAGCAAGCTTGTCGTTCGTTCGGCGTCTCCGAGCCCAAGGGCCACACCTAGTATCTCTCGGAAGACGTCTGAATCGCAGTTGGCGCCTTTGACGCCGCTCCCACCTCCCATGAGAGGTCCTACACGACCCTTGGATGAATGCATCAAGATTTTCGAATCAGGAGACAGCAAGCGCGACACACTTGCGAAACTTTCCGACGAAGAGGTGGTCCTCCTGGCCCAGAACGGCAGGATTGCAGCATATGCCCTCGAAAAACTACTAAGTGGTGGCGAGAATACCCTTCCAGAATTGGAGCGCGCTGTTCGGGTTCGCAGGGCACTTATCTGTGAGTTTGTATATATATACCATTCCGCTTTGTGATCTTGTGTGTGTGACTGAATGTACGGCACGCGCAGCTCGAGCATCGAATACCCAAACACTCGAAAATTCGGACGTTCCCATGGCCGACTATGACTACTCTCGTGTCATCGGTGCTTGCTGTGAAAACGTCGTTGGTTACATCCCCTTACCTCTTGGCATCGCGGGCCCGCTCAACATCGATGGTGTGCTGTACCCCATCCCTATGGCCACGGCGGAAGGTACTCTTGTCGCGTCAACGTCGCGCGGCTGCAAGGCACTCAACGCAGGCGGAGGAGTGAGCACGGTCATCACTCAGGATGGCATGACACGTGGTCCGGCGATCGATTTCCCGTCTGCTATGCAGGCTGCTTCGGCCAAAGCGTGGATCGACAGTCCGGAAGGCTATGCAATGCTGAAGGAGGCCTTTGAGAGCACGAGCCGATTCGCGAAACTGAAGAGCATGAAGACGGCGCTAGCGGGAAGGACACTCTTCGTGCGATTCATGACGGCCACAGGAGACGCTATGGGCATGAACATGATTTCCAAAGGGACCGAGAAGGCACTGGCCATAATGGGAGAGGTATTCCCTGACATGGATGTTATCGCACTGTCGGGCAACTACTGTACAGACAAGAAGCCAGCTGCGATCAACTGGATTGAGGGACGGGGGAAGAGCGTGGTCGCGGAGGCGGTCATTCCGGGCAAGGTGGTGCGCAACGTCCTGAAGACGAGCGTGGCAGCCTTGTGCAACCTGAATGTAAAGAAGAATCTGATTGGGAGTGCGATGGCAGGATCGATTGGTGGTTTTAATGCACATGCGGCGAATATTTTAACGGCCATCTTCTTGGCGACTGGACAGGACCCGGCGCAGAATGTGGAGAGCTCGAATTGTATGACATTGATGGAACCGTGAGTTACCCCGGTTCCTTTTTCCTCCTCGGAAACACGGAACTTAAACATTTCAAAATACTGAAGGACTAACGACGGCGAAGACCTTCTTATGACGATCACGATGCCTTCTATTGAGGTCGGCACCGTCGGTGGGGGCACTATACTTGCACCGCAAGGGGCAGTACTCGAGATGCTCGGGATCAGAGGTGCACATCAGAGCGACCCTGGGCATAATGCGCAGGCGCTCGCGAGAATTATCGCCGCGGCTGTCATGGCTGGGGAGCTGTCGCTGTTGAGTGCCCTTGCGGCAGGACACTTGATCAAGGCGCATATGGCCCACAACAGGAGTCAGCCTGCTACGCCAGCATCGTCGAGAGGGGGTGCTGGAGGCTTGCTGGTCCTTGACAGGGACAAGGAGGCGCTTCTGAAGTTGTCGCCGTCGCCGTCTGTTGCGAGTTTGCCCCCATACACGAAATAGACGATTACGTTCTTTCCTCCTTATGTCTTTTCCGTTGACTGTACCATCTACCTTAGCATATAATCCCTGCATAGTACATATTGACTATTATTCATTAGAAATTATCATTACATGGAATATATATGACTCTAGCATCGAAATAAACCATCCTAAAACCCGCTGGATGAAATTGAAAAATTGCAAGGACAGTTCAGTGACAAGCACTGCTATATTGAGCAGCCGGAGTTTTGTGCTCGACTGGGAGAGATTTTCTCGCATGGGCTTGTCCACTATGCATGTGCCGAAACAAAATCGGGCATTCTGTCTCTCCGAAAACCTTTAACATGGATCGCGAGCTTTCTGCCAGAGAACCTTGGGGATACATCACCTGTGGCGCATTCTACATCGCACCCTGTTCCCGTTCAATTGTACAACTGACTGGAGAGGTCTTGATGGTTAAATTGCATTGTACCGAATTGACGTGAATTCTGCGCAAGGCGTACTGCCGTGTGTGTGGCGCGTATTGTAAAAGCGTATTCTTCAAAAAGCAGACAAGTTGACCTGGTTCGCTTGAAAGACAGAATTTCTGGCTTCCAGCTTCCACCGCGACGGCTGGGATAGTTCAGATCTGTTCACCTCCGTTGAGATGAATCGAAGGGTGAGAGAAAGGAGAGTGTTTGACTGGATGAACGTACGTGTGTGTTCGGCGGCACACCCAGCGGTGAGTGCGCCATGGGTCGTTGGCATCTTGTGTGCCATTGGTTGGTGAAATTGAAAATGACAAAAACAGCTCACTTTTGCCATTATCTTTCGTGCCACTATCTGAAGCGGCCTGTCTACAACGTCCGTGCATGATTTTCGCCATCTCTTTGATCAATTAGGGACAGTCATTCACACGGAATTTTGTACTGGCGTTTGTTGAGGAAACGGTCGTCCTGTCCTTGACATTGCGGTAATATGAGTGGTGCTTGTTCGAGGGGAGGCGATACTGTGAGAGTCAGGATTTGCATCCGGATTTCAAAAAGCGGAGTTGAGACAACCACATTTGTGTTTGCCTGCTTGTCAATACTCAACCTCACACATCCCTCCGCGCGCTGTGCAGAGATGCCCCAGCGCCGCTATTATGGACAGCACACCCACCAGGAAATGAAGAAATCCGCACAATCTGCCGACGTTCGCAACTCGATCCCCAGCGTGGCTTCTATCCAGTGGCTTGCGACAAAGAAGGACTTGACCGTTCTCTCAACGCTATCCAGCATTGTGTGGGACACTGAGATTCCCCTCATGACAAGAACCTGCAGCCCCGAGGCCGCTAGTTGGTCGACCAAGATTTCAGCACGCTAAAATTTCGCACTTTGCGTCTTGCGCCATGGCTTACTTGCGAGCATGGATTGGACGCATTCAAGTTCGGGCTTCATGGCAGCTGTATCTTCGCGACCTCTTGAAGGCTCTTGATACTGGTCGAAGGCAAGGACAGGGAGATTCAAAAGGGACGAGAAAACACGGTCTTTAAGCTCATTAGGTCCATGTGAGTCAAGTCAGAGCGTTCTCTTCATTCGTTGTGTCTTCGACAAGATGGGTGGCGTAACCGACGCTTGAGGAGAGGATTCCATCTTGCTGTGCTTGGGGTGGCGTTGAGCATTCTGGTGTTGATCCTTCATTACAGATGCGACTCTCATTTCATGCGTGTCTGCTTCATGATGCCAACGAGTCAATGATCAAGAGGCGACGGGAGCGCATTTCTGACTCACGTCGTTTAAATGGTGTGACCCGCCGCTCGGTCACGTTTCCTTAATAGGAAAGGCGGCGCTCGCACGCCCTGCGGACAACAAGAGTGTAAACCGGACGGGGGTTGGGAAGAATCGTGTGGCGAGCGCTGCGTGTATCGAGTAGCTTCCAGTCTTCACTGACCAGTGACAGATGCACGGTTCTTCGGGCCTCATCAGCGGCATACAGCAGTCTCAACATGCAAAGCTGCTCTGCAATATCGCTTCCACGAACTCGAAGACGTTGCTCTCTCCATCCATTCTTGTCTGCAAGCTGTCGCCGAGATGTTCGTCTTTATCGCAGGGCCACAAGTTCCATGCTCGCGTTGCCTGGTCAGGCTGTCTATACGGCCTGGATGATTGCATCTGGGCGTTCCCACTGGCAACTATTCCTTGCGAGGGAGCAACAGCATTCGTTGGCGTACCTTGACCAGGTGCATTCACGGTGCGATCGTGTCGAGTCGAGTTATGAGATTCGGTGGTCACAAGGCATTGCTTTGAAAACATCGCCGCGTTTCCCGTAAACGCCCCAAATGTCTACGCCCCTCCCATCAATGTGGACAGTCAGGGTCTCTTCCTCTTAAAATGACGGAGAACTTCATGCCATCTTCCTCACCTTCGCTCCCACTACCACCTCAATGTCGCTCAACAGCACTCCCCGCTCTTTGAATTCACACAGAGCTCAACGTCATTGTCGTAGCTCAAGATTCGCTCCTTATCCAAACCACCGGTCTAGAACTCGTGTTGTGAGATTTCTTTCCCCTTCTCGCACCGACTCTTATTTATGAGAATCTAAATACATTCAGAATGTGGTCGAGCTAGACGTCAGTTGATATCATCAGACGCGTCAATTTGTTCTCATCGTTTGCTCAGCGTCCCCTCCTTGGTCTCGAGCCTGTATTGAATCTCCCTCGACGTGGCCCAGCCCATCTTCTCGGAGACTACGTCAACCTAGGACACATGGAACTCATGGTCACCGTCGTAATTGTGAGGGTGGCTCCAGTGAACGACAGGTTTTGATGACTTATCTTTTCTCGACAAAATATTCTGGGTGGTGTCAAGACAAGGTGCAATTGGAGACCCCTTTTAACGAGCGTTATTGCGCAAGCCCCCGCCTGTCGCGAGCTTGCCGCCCCATGCGTGTTTGGTGTAATCCATTCTGTTCTTTTCACCATACGTCTTTTGCAACATCTTTTTTACCTGCATATCCCCTACTATATCATTAATTACATTGAGGACGGTATGATCCGAGTTCCGCAAGCTGTTGCACGCGGATCATCCGTTTCCTCCCCAGCCTCATCATGCTGGGTACCTCGCTTTGTGAGCAGCCGAAGCAGACCGAGCCCCTCGACCAGTTAGCCCTCATTAAACTTGATTAAGAACCTACTTCGGTTCATCGTGTTTGTTGATACACACGTCAAGGCCATCATTCCCTCCTGATAATCTGCCTTGAAACGGCCTGCCCAATCGCCTTAAAAGAGCCGCCCCAACGAATAGTCATTCGGTGACCTCTATCCATTTTTCCTTTTCGCCCCTTCTGTTTCCCTCCCAATGCCTCGCGAAGTTAAAGTCGCCGTCATAGGGAGTGGTTTGGCGGGCTTGACCGCCGCGTATCTCTTGACGAAGCCGACGACACATGAGACTAATGTCTTGTTCGACGTTCATCTATTTGAGAAGGTGCAGTTTCTTTTTTTTATGAATAGCCTGGTCTGTAAACCTGAACAGGGCAAGCTGCTTAGGCCCCCATGCTCGGTATGGACGCTTCCTCCATGTCAGTGCCCATTCCGCAGAACAAGACGTGGAGAATAGACGTTCCGATGCGGTCGTTCCAAGGAGGTATGCCAGTTTTGCTTTTGTACTTTTCCCTTCCACAGATACTCAATTTTTACGCATCAGGTTATTACCCCCAACTCATCGCGCTATACAACCGCCTCGGTGTATCCTTCCGCCCTTCCGACTTTTCCTACTCTTTTTCGCTCCTTTCCCCACCCTCCGCAACAGAACCCCGACGGATAAACGCGAAAGTCATATACAACGGGGCCTCGGGACGTGCGGGCCTGAGCATGCCTTCGCACATGAAAGCACCGTACCAGGCCACGAAAGGACAGAGCTTACTCATCCTTGCTGCAGCGAGAGCATGGGCTGTCACGATGTTTGTTCTGCTGACGGCGCAGATAACAATCTGTTACCTGAGGCTGCTGCTCTTTGCAGTGCCGTTCTCCAGGAGGGGCAGCTGGGAGAAGGCGACATTTGCGGAGTGGGCGGAGCAGACAGTACCGAGTGGTGCATTGGCCAGGTGGACGGGGGTGGATATGGCATGGAGGGAGTTTGTGTCCACGATCCTTTTGCCGCTGTTTTCGGCAGTCTGTACGGCTCCTACGGAAGATGTTCTTCGGCATCCTGTTGAAGAATTTCTTAGTGAGTTCTCTTGGATATCATCAATGCCAGCGCTGAATCTGATCTGTCCGTACATTAGACTACATCTGGTTGACTCTTGGGACACATCACTATGTGGTGGTAAACGGCGTTCGAGACGTTGTTTCCCGGTTGAGTTCAACTATCAGAAATGTCCATGTGTCCTCGACCATTTCTGCTATACATCCCGACCCACAGGATTGTAACCTTGCTTCTATTCATTGCGATACCCCCCAAGGATCGATCGCCTATACTGGATTTCATCATATCATTTTTGCAACTCAGGCGACGCGGGCTATTCCTCTCCTATCGTCATATCATAGGTCTCTTTCGGTCGAGGACCCGAAACGCCAGGCGGTGGAGGACCAAATGCAATGCCTGCGCGCATTCGAATATCGCAACACTGTCGTTATTAACCATACTGACCCGTCCGTGATGCCGGACAATGTGAAAGATCAGCGCGAACTGAACCTGATATGTTTGGACCGGGATCCAGCCACTTTTAATTACGAGAAGAATGACCCTAATCATTGCGTCCCTGCTTCGTACACCATGGCCACTCATGTTTTGACCCTGCCACGAGGATATTCACCGCAACTCCCTAGGATATATCAGACTACGAACCCTATCGTATCACCGGAAACAAGCCGCGTGTTGAGCATTGCAAAGCTGGAGCGAGCTGTGGTCACTGTGGAATCGAAAGAGGCACTCAGGGGGTTGTATAGGGAGGAAGGGCGACGTTGGTGGCAGTGTGCGAGTCAGGGGGAGAGTCGGTTGGGAGGGTTGCAGGGAGCTGGAAGGATGTCCAAGGTGTGCGGCCCGGGTATTTGGATTTGCGGGTCATTTGCGTATGCGGGGATTCCGTTGTTGGAAGGTTGTGTTGTGAGCGCGAGAAGCGTTGTGGAACAGGGGGTTTGGAAGAGTGAAGGAATTGAGGCAGGGAGTTCGCCGTGGTAAATAGATACCTTACTTCTAGTAGTAGAAATACCTTATATCCGGGCCTATCATGGGATGGAATGTTGATTACGAGTAATTTTACATGCGCTTCTTAGTTATATCTTCCATAATGTCTAATGAAGGCCCAGTCTCCATACCTAGTTCATCTCAGCAGATGATCAATCAAAGGTAGGGAAACAGGCTTACCCAGAAATATGTCTACAGGTTCTATACTCTCATCCCGTCCCATCAAGATGTCGAGGTGAACATTGGATGGCGATAGCGAAGGGGACATTGCTGCCGAAATCAGAGGGATCTGGGGACACAGCATCAGACATGTAGAAATCTTGTAGGGTACTGGTGGTCGCTCACAGAGGATGCGACGATCTTGCGCTCCATCAGGAGACGCATAGGGGCATGCATGCCGTATATATTGCGCTGGAAGGTCAGCTTGGCGTTATCCTGCGTGCCTTCCCACTAGGAAGCGTAAGCAGAAAGCGATGAATGGGACGGAAAATGACGGACGTTGTCGAGCCGTGATTTGAGACCACCCTCTGTGTGTACTTCTGCCGCGATGCTGCGGGGGCCATACCTGAGGGTATCGTGGAGTCCGAGGCTGTTGGCGGTGTCCTGGATGGCGGCGGACTTGGATTTGTTGGCGGGGACTAGCCTATGAGAGGGATCCTGGGGAGCTGTTTAAGTGGGGGACTGAGGGAAGAGAATGAAACAGATACCATTGTGGAGGAGAAGACGCGTAAGATGGATGTGACGTTTGTGACGTGTGCGTGACGAGTACTTGGGCTAAATCTGACTGGCGTCCTCGACTGGACTGACTGTACTTGTCCTCATCGCCCCCACCCCCACCCCGGATCTAGCCTTTCCTTTTTTTTGTCGTTCACCCGGGGTCTGACCTATCTTTCTCCCCTCGGAAGCTCTGCCACGCCTGCCATGACGACTCCGGGTCGTCCATCCCGGTCGTCCAGCATCCCCATCCCGAGGAGCTCTTCTTCCCTCTCTCCCTCCCGCAACATCGAGTCCGTCATTTCCATTCCATTTGCATCGCCGACACGCCCGCGTCTGGCTAGTTCTCAGCGAAGCAACACCTCCGAGGAACATCGCTCTCTCAGTGCTTCTTACGGTACACGGGGAAGCACCAGCAGGGCAATAGCTGCACCACCAACCAGATCCTCTGCCAGCCTCGCGATGCTTGCAGGTGGCGCAAGACGTGTGTCACGCACGCCAGCTACTTTTGAGCCAAGGGTAGTCCGAGTCACCGGAGATCAACCACGCACAGGCGAAGCCTGCGTTCCACCATCTAGCTCGCAATCTCGCACGCGCAGGGTTAGTACCGGTGCCAGAGCGACCAGTGCCCAGCGACCCGCCCCAACCCACTTTGTCCCCATATCTGAGCCTCCTGTGTCATTTCCCAGGCCGACATATCTTGACCATTCTGCGCTCAGGCATATGTTACACACCGAACCTACCTCATCTCTCCCCCTGAGCCGAAAAGCTGAACCTCCTCATGAACGCCACTTCATGTCCCCGATGTCCCCCCTTTCAGACAGCGACGATGATAGCAATGTCAGCCCCCCTCGAGAACTCGCGCCCCCACCTCGTTCTCACGACGAGATCCTGAGACTTCCTACGCGATGGGACGAGCAGTACTGTCATTCAATGCTCAGCATCTCACCAGATCGAAGAGAACTCTCGTATCATGGTCTGTCCCTCTGTATCATCTCTTTCATTCATCTGTTCAATATTCCTTCAAGGTGTATCCTGCAATGGGGAAAAGGATGCTGCAGCTGCTCGAACTAACCATTCAATCCCCCCAGCATGTGGCATCTATTATTACGAAGTGGAGATAATAAACAAGGGCCAGAAAGGGTGAGCCGCATTCTGTCAATTCAGATAATACAATCAACTGATGGTCTTCTCCACAGTCACATTAGCATAGGGTATGCCGCACAAGATCCTTCACCTTCCCACCTGACCCTTTCCCGTTCCAGATTCGCAGCTTGCGACGTCAAATTATCTCGGCTTCCTGGCTGGGAAACAAATTCCTGGGGATACCACGGAGATGACGGCTGCTCTTTTGCGGGCGACAAGAGTGGTCCCAGTTCTCATTACGGACCCACCTATGGGAGTGAGTACTGAGCTTATAGTCCTGTAAGAGACACAGCTAAAATCCATCGACAGCTGGTGATATCGTTGGCTGTGGCATCGACTTTACAACCCATCGGGCTTTCTTCACCAAGAATGGCACATTGATAGGTAGGAAGTCTTTTCTAGGGGACCAACCTCCATGTTAAAATTTCCTTTAGGCCCAGTCTTCGACGGCATCGGTAGAAATGTTGCCTTGTACCCCTCCATTGGTCTCCGCCACTCGAACGAACACGTCCGAGTCAACTTGGGCCATGAACCTTTCAAATTTGATATCGACTACCATGTCCAACAGCAGCAAACCAACGTGTGGGCAAAAATTCTTACTACCCCTCTCGACCCTTCGCTCCTGGATGTCTGCTCTCCCCAGCGGGATGGGGCAGCTGTTTCTGTGAAGAAAGCTTCACTCACTGACGAACAGACGAGAGATGTGATGAACAAACTTGTACTCTCGTATTTGGAACATCACGGGTATGCCAGGACAATGAGAGCCTTTCAGAAACAGTTGTGTAACAACGCCATGGCATCCGCTGGCGCGTCCTCGTCCTTGACTTCTGGTGACCGTGATGTAAACATGGCTGATGGACCCTCCAAGGATTCTGACGTCGACGAGAGTGATATGGAGCATAGGACTAACATCGTCAAGTCCGTGATATCGGGCGACATCGACACTGCCATATCGGATGCCAAAACGCATTATCCAGCCGTACTGGAGGCCGACGAGGGTTTGATGTTTTTTAAGCTGCGATGTCGGAAGTTTGTCGAGCTCATCCTGGAGGCTGCGGAGCTGAAGAAACGAATGAGGAACAGGAGCGTCAACAGGACGAGAGGAGAGGACGATGCCATTGCCGAGATGGATGACGTCGATGAAGACGGAACGGGTATGGACGTTGATGACGAGGGCGTCAGTTCGTCGTCGCCTCCGCCTCCGCCTACCATGATTATGAACGGGTTTCGCGGCAGAAGTACCCCCGTGCCGATCCCTGGACCCAGCCGGCGTAGGAGTCCGCTCTCGCCGCGAGATGCGGGAGGGAGTTTTGGGGCTGACATGGTGGATGGGACCACGGCGCGGTACGAGGCCGCGCTGAACCAGGCAATCTCGTATGGTCAGACGTTGTTGAAGAACTATAAGGATGACGTGAGACCTGAGGTGAAGCACATTTTCAAGCTGACGTTTGCGATTGTTGCTTGGGAGGACCCTATGACGGCTGGGGGCATCGTTTCTGAAGTGGTTGGGCATGAAGCTAGGGTTGCTCTGGCGCATGAGCTCAACAAGGCCATATTGAGTGAGTTGCACTGTGCGGTCGGACAAAAGGTTCAGTATTCTTATTGTAACTTTCTTTTTTTTCTTCCCAGAGTCGCAAGGGCGCCCAGGAGACCCCATGCTGGAAACTCTGTATCGACACACGACTGTTTGCGTCGCTGAACTTGGTGTCCGGGGTGTCGGAGGCGCTGCATTGGCTGACATGCAAAAAGAATTTTTTGAAGGATGATAGGCGATCGTCCGGTCGCCAATTGTCAAGGCTTATTCGGTATGCGTCCATCTTTCAAGATATTTTCTCATCTTCCGGGCTGTCCGTGTGCCTTGATAATTTCTCTCTTTTTTTTTTTTTTTTTTTTTTTTTTGCTGTTGTAACTGTACACACTTGTAACTGGATATCTTGACAACTGGTACTCACTTGATTCCCATCTCAACCTGAAAAACAAGTCCCTTTGAATTTGGTGGCTCCAGCCCTGACTTTCCGGTGAAGTCGCTCCTTACGATCTATATAATCTTATCTACCTGTGCGATCCGATCAACACCTCAAAAAGCTCTGCAGGACCTAGGTACTGTTCGGTATGGCATCCACATCCTCAGAATCGACCCCAACGTCCCGAACGTTCACTCTCGCATCACGAGCCTCACAGCTCGCCCAAATCCAGACGAGCATCGTCCGTGGATCACTTGAGGCGCTCTTTCCCGCATCAACGACGAATGGGCCCAAGTTCGCGACGTCTTTCATGTCAACCGGGGGCGACAAAAACCAGTCGCAGGCACTCTATCTTCTAGGAGGGAAAGCGCTGTGGACGAAGGAGCTGGAGGTGGAGTTGAAGGAGGGGAGGGTGGATATGGTTATCCACTCGCTGAAGGATGTCCCCACGGCGCTCCCCGAAGGGTGCACCATCGGCGCCATTTTGGAGAGGGAGGACCCGGTGGATAGTCTTGTCGTGAAGAGCGGGAAAGGCTGGAAATCTCTCGCAGATCTGCCCGAAGGAAGTGCGGTCGGGACTAGTAGCGTAAGGCGGGTCGCGCAGCTCAAAAGAAACTTTCCAAAACTGAAATTCCTGGATGTTGTAAGTCGGTCGGTCAGCTTACTCGATTCTGTTCAGCGAGCTTATGGAGCGATTATAGCGTGGAAACCTGTGAGGAACATGTCTGACCATTCCTCGATCGCATTTCTCATTGACAATGAACTGAAAGGAATACTCGTCTCGCAAAACTAGATGCCCCAGATGGACCTTATGCTGCGCTCGTTCTCGCTAAAGCAGGTTTGGTTCGACTCGGTATGGGTGACCGCATAACCGCAGATCTCCAGCCTCCAATCCTCTACCATGCCGTCTCCCAGGGCGCGCTCGCAGTAGAAATACGCGACAACGACCCCGAAGCGCTCGGACTATGTCGTAAGATCACGCATTGGCAAACAGAATGGAAGTGCTTGGCGGAACGTGCGTGTTTGCGGGTGCTGGAGGGGGGATGCAGTGTGCCAATCGGGGTGACGAGTCAGTTGGTTGAAGAGGTTGAAGGCAGCAGGGCCGGCACACTGACGCTGACTGGGTGTGTGACGGCTTTGAATGGTGAGGTTCATGTGGAGCGGACTATTGGAGAGAGAGTGAACAGTGCAGAGGGAGCCGAGGAAGTAGGAGGGCGGCTGGCGAAGACTCTCATGGAGTCGGGCGCGAAGCAGATCTTGGACGATGTCAACGAGGATCGGAACCGACGTGTGGTCGAGGAGGCACAAAAGTAGAATGTATTTGATTATGTATCGCGCCGAATCACAGCAGAGAGTGGTGAGAACGACACCTTCCAGACGTGACGAGGCAAGACCTTTCGCTGCTCTGCCTCCCCACGAGCGCCTGCATGTTCCTGGGTCATTTCAGGGAGCAGCAAGTGACTCTAAAGCAGGGAGTAATGACATTGAGAGAAAAAAAATGAAAAATTTTTGACATTATAAGAAATGCGGTGTTATTTGTATATGTTATGCAACAGGCTGTGAACTTGCTCTTCCCGTCGAACAACAGATCGCTCAACACCCCCCTCCCCACACCATCGACGGCTCCCAACAACTGGAGAGATAAATGGCCTCAATCTCTGCCAGACGCCTTTCCAAGGAACTCGCCGAGATACAGAAAGATGGCTGCCCTGTTGGTAAGACAAGGCCGGACTGTCCTGTTACTGCATGATTTGACCTTGATCCTCGGGTAGGTATCTCCCTCGTCAAGGCGGACGACTTTGCGACATGGTGGTTTACCATAGAGGTCATGGGCGAGTCCCTGTATCAGGTCAGTCGACTGTACGAAATTGACCGCGGGTTCGTCAAGGCGGCCGTTTGTGTAATGCTGAAACGCGTCCTTGTATAGGGAGAGAAACACACCCTCCAGTTCCGCTTTGACAGTAGCTATCCAATTTCTTCTCCCGCAGTGCAATTTGTCGTGAAAGATGGCATGGTCGCGCCAGTACATCCGGTATGTCCTCTCAGTCGCCAGACAATATTATTACTGACCTCTATACCGAGTAGCACGTATATTCCAACGGTCACGTAAAACCATTCCATGTTATTCTTCACAAAAGACGCCAACACCAACTTAACAGATCTGCGCCTCAATCCTGGGGAACGAATGGTCGCCTGTGCTGAGCGTGATAGCTGTCTGTGTCACTTTGCAAAGCATGCTAGCTTCCTGCAAGGTACGTAGGCTGTCTGATACGCCGTGTCAATGCCAGTCTGGCCGAAACCAATCCGCATCTACAGAAGAAGGAACGGTATGTCGAGATCTAATCTCGTTTTCTCAATTTGAAACGGACGGGTACAAAAGCCCTACCGATAACGACAGATATGTTCGCCACGCGCCTGAAAACCCCAAAAAGGTACACGATGAATGCTTATCGCTTCGTCAACCGCTAACAGACACATTTGTGATATAGACGCGTTTCCATTATGATGGTAGAGTCCATATGTAACCTTGAACCTGGTTGTGCGTTGATAACGTCCTTTGGACTTGGTTTTCACAGACGACACGTAAGTGTTACTAGACATAATTGTCCCATGTCATCTGACGAACGGGCGTTTGAAAGGGTATAAGGCTGTCATAACACACATTTCTGGATCTCATCATCTGAAAGTCACTGCGTCTTGTATTTCATCATTCATTGTATTCACTACCTATCTTGACCTACTTGTATACCGTCCAATCAGGAATTATGTAGATCTTTTCCTTGTCCTCCAACCCCAACCCCATCGCCAGCTAAGCTTTCCACCTGTTTACACGTTATAGATTACAGACGAAAGTACAGGGTCTCCTAGATCAAGGAGCACCCTGCCCCTCGCCACAAGTCTATGTGACCTGTAGATATAGTGTGCAGCAAAAGATTCTGCTGTTAAGCAGTAAAGTTTTCCAGGAAAATTAGATTGAATAAAATCAAAGCAGGCAGACCCAAGAGAACAAAAATTAAGGAAAGAACATACAAAGTATCAGGGTTGAGACCCCAGCGAGGGCAACGCAGTCTGGGATACCCCCTGCGGACAAGTCTCTGCAATTGCCTCTAGCTCGCCACTATGTCGCCTGGATTCGACCCGCTTCGTCTCCTCCAACAGCACTGTTGGGCTCGCACCTCGTTTTCCCGTCATGGGCGGCGGTGAAGTAAAGCCCAACATGGAGTCTTCGACGGACCCTGACCGTTCATCATTCGCGCTCTGGAGCTCCCTCTGCGTCGGAACCAGAGGCTGCGAATGGACGCGGCGCACAGGCGACCGCGAAATGGTGGAACTGAGGCTAAAGTAATCATTCGCCCCACCATCTCGAGACTGCACGACATTCGAGTCCTCGTCCTGTCGATAGTCATGCATGGGTTCTGAATCTCTAGCCTCCTCTGCCGTCGACCCTTTCCTCCTTCTCTCCTCATCAACAATGATCAACGCCCCCTCAATGATCGCTGCATGCACGAAAACATATTGTCGCAGAGTTTGACAGAGGCTCATTCTCTGCTCCCGCATGTCCTGTATAACATCTAGTATCGGCTCCTTGAAGGTGCTCAACAATACTGGTGAACTTGGAGTCTCGGCGTGCAAGGGGCGCGGCGGCTTGCATCCCGCGGTGGAATCCGTCGTCTGCCGTGTAGGCGGTGGCGACAATCGCGCAGATGAAAATGTGGTAGAGTTGGTATGCAAATTCAGTTGATTTGAAAAGGACTCAGCCCTCTCCGGAAATTGACATACTGGAGTATGTCGCGACTCGTCACCACTGTCATCGACCTGCATCGGCGTAGTGTGCCGCTCCTTCTCATTTCCCCCAAGCCACTGCTCCAGTTTTATTTTTGGATGCTTTTCATCGCGTTCCTTCTCGTTCCCCTTCCCCTTCTCCATCTCGCGTCTCACAGCATCCAAAACCGCATCTACAGCAATAAACCCGCCTGTCCTTCCAACTCCTGCGCTGCAATGCAGCAAGACTGGTCTCGATCCCTGGAGGGCATGGATTGCGATACCGCTATTCGCGTCCATGCGCATCCCATCTTCCGTGTCTGGCTTATGCCTATTTTTGCCTCCTTCAACCCCATGTTGCTCTCCAAAACCTCCAGTCTCCTCGACAGCCAGCTCCACCTCACGAACAAGGCCGAGTACACCCCTGGGATCGTCTGGCACGTCCATATCGGACCAGTCCAGGTACTGCAAATGCACGATGCGCCGCGAACCCATATTAGGGTATGCCTTGTGCGCCAGTTCAAACGTCCGCTTGATCGTCGTGACACACGGCGGCTGCCGATGGCCATTGGTTTGAGAAGGACCCTGCCCGGGATGATTTGGGAGTGAAGGGGAATCCATCGCCATAGCCTTGAGCTTGGCCAGGCCGTCGGCATCTTGCGATCCGAAGTCGACACCACCAGGTAGACCGACCTTGGCCACGAGTTCCAGTCTCAAGGGTCCAAAAGTACGTATAGTGCTGGGCATCCCGGCACCGATGTCAGCCCAATATGAACCGCATTTAATCAGCGGTCCCTCCATTTCTTTTGTGAGCATGAGAATTACATGAACGTTCTGTTCCCAACATAGCCTGGCATGTTGGGAATGAGCGAGCCGTAGAAAAATGAGAAGCAAAGGACGCACTGCCAGAAATCATCAAAGGTTGCGTCGAGAGGGCCTTGCGTTGCGATGTATCGCCGATTGGTGCACATAGGCTGAACATACGAAGCGTTAACGTAGTCATCTGTCTCGGCACTGCCAGGTTTACGGTGCAGCTTGACACGCGCGTGTTCAAAAGGCCATATATGCCGATAGCTGAAGATGGGGTACGTAAGAATGGACACCTTGCCTTGGTGAGTATTTACCGATTCTTTGCACCTTTTTCGACTCCGGCAGTGATGCTGAATGGGTAGCCAAGTTCGACAGAGTGATCGAGGGAGCGACCGGTTTGCTTCGAGTGGTGGTGCATAATGTTCATGAGACGGCGTTGCTCTGCAAGCTCGATGGAGTGAAATTGGGTCGCGAGGACCTCTGTGCCTTCGTGCACAATCGTGGGAGATATTGGCACATGAGAGTCACCAGAGGGTGATGAGGATGGGGCGCGGGCCAGGCGAGTGCGTGGTATATGGTCAGCGCGGCCTGCAATGTGTTGAAGCCAAGGAAAAGGAAGGTGGGATATGCGACGTCTAACGCGCAAGGGGAGACGGAGGGGGATACGATCGGTTATTCCGTCGGCGAGTTCGGTATTCTGGCGGATGGTGTTGTAAAAGGGGTTGAAGGCTGGACAGGAGGGCATGGGAAGGTTTGCTGCGGTAGTGGAGGAGACGGAAAAGGCATGGAGGGGGAGAGAATGTGTTCTGAGGACGGGGACTTCCGGATCGCGATAGTCCTGGTGGTCGGTGTTGTCATCGGCGTGGAGGGGACTATTATCGATGAGATGGTTCTGGTCGCAGTAGACGGACTGGAAGCCGCCACACAGCCATGCCAGCTCGCCTTGGTAGCCGTCATTTCTGAACTTTTCCAGCAGCCGGTTCACGCTGGATGTTGCGGCATCAGCGTCGTAGACGAGTATGCGGGGGGCGTTGCGGTAGGCGGCGAAGCGCGAGCGGGTGGCGGTGGAGGGTAGCATGGCAGCGAGGCGCTGAAGGGAGAAGAGAGGACGCTTGAGGAGGGTGGAGGGGACAGAGAGGTTGAGGGCATGGGGGAGGCGGGCGTGAGCGTGGGCAGTGGGGGAGCGGAGGTCGATGATGAGGGCGGCGGGGTCGGTGAGGTAGTCGGGGAGGGCGTCGGGGCCGACGGCGCAGAACGGATGGTGGAGGGTGGACAGTACGTCCATGTTGGTAAGTTCACACCGTCAGTTGACGTCACCCGTGTGACAGATATTTCCATTGACGTCATACATAGGTACTAGTCCTCATCGTCGGATGCGATCTCTATATACTTCTTGGGCGCTGCTCGCGCCGTCCGACCAGGCGCCGTCTTCTTTGGCACCTCGTACTCCATCATATCCTCATCGCTGTCAGAAACAGCAGTCGCTTTCGATTTGGCTTTCGGCTTCGGTGGCGATGCTGGTTTCATGCTCTTGGATAGCTTCCGTGGTGCCTCTTTGATGATCTTTGACTTTTTCGCCACGGGTTTGTTGGCCAAGTCTCCATCCGATTCGTCATTCTCCGACGCTGGACTAGACTGGGTTCAGCAGCATCTTCGACGTAGCCAAATGGGTCACCCTACCTTTTCCGCTTCTCTGGCGCCTTTCCTTTGCCCTTGACCGTAGGCTTCGACAACGCAAGCTCGTCATCGTCATCGTCATCGTCATCCTCGACGCTGATCAAAACATAAGCGTGGGCAGTGTCCATTGGGTCTCCACTCACATTTTGCCCTTTGCTTTTGATGGTAATACCACGACGTCATCGTCCGAACCAGATTCCACAACCGCCGCCTTAGCCGCCTTTCTCCTTTGTGGCGCAGCCCGCTGCACTACCTCTATGTCGTAGTCATCATCCGATACGCCTCTGGCTGGAGCTTTCTTTTTCTCCGCGGACACCTTCCGTTTCGTCGGGGCCTTCTCCTTGAGTACTTCCTCATCATCCTCATAATTATCCTCCGACTCATCCTTCACCTTCTTTTCTGCCGCTTTCCGCTTTGCTGCCGCGGGCTTACTTGCATTCGCATCATCGTCCTCGTCCTCTTCCTTGGGTGTTTTTTTCGCTGTCGACTTTAGTGGCCGCGCCGTCTGTCCTGCTGGCTTCCGCTTCGCAGCTGGTGCTTTGATGGGCTTGAAGTCGTCGTCCTCGTCATCATCTGATCCCTTCTTGGCCCCAATCGATTTCCGCGTTTGCAGCACTGCGGGTTTCCGCTTCCCTTTCTTCCCCCCCTGATCACTTGCCGCACGGGTTTCAAGAGCGTGACAGTCAATCTTTGTAGAACCCATGAGTTTCGAAGAAAAACACGAAGGCAAAAACCATACCTCCCATGCCTTCACAAAGTCGTCCAAATCCGAGGTCCACATAGACTTGGGTGTCTTCTCCAGCAGCTTTAGCAATTCCCTCTCCTTGTCATCTGCCATGAACTTCAACTTCTCTATTTTCTCCTTCGTCAAATTCCAGATCGGCATTCCCAGCAGGTAATCATAATCCCCTGCTCCTTCCCCTTTACTACCACCCTTGCCTTTCTCACTATCAACATCAATCGCGTCCTCCTCATCTTCGTCATCTTGAGCTTCCACCGATTCTCCCGCCTGCTTCGCCGCTACTACTTTGGGGAATGGTCGGAACCCGTGTTTCCGTAGGTCGACGACGATGTCAGCCTTCTTTCGATTCGATACAATAAGCTGCTTGTCTACGATCATCTGAATGAACCGTGCTTGGTTTGTGAACCTCTCCAATGCCGTCTGCAGCTCGTTAGCCAAGTAGTCCTTCATTAATGGTGGGTTAAATCATATTCCTAGTCTGCCAACCCACCCACCTTGCGTTTCTGGTAGTATGCAAGCCGCTCGGGGTAGAAGGCCTCCAGGATTGCTTCGGGTGAGTCGTATTTGCGAATCTTACCCTCAAAGTCGAAGCACATCATGTTACTAGTGTTGATTTTGCCAGTAAGCTTGAAGAATTCAACCAGGCCTTGTTCTTCAGCCTTCTCAAGCTCCTTTGCACCCATCGTGATAATGAAATGCACGTTCGTGTTGTCATGATATTCTTTGTAGTCCTGTAGATATTCCATCAGAATTTGTGACCTTGCTGTATGAAAGAAAATAAGATACTTTGATGAGTACGTTTTCACCCTTCTCGTTCCCCAGCATCGTTTCGAGCTCAATTTTGTATTTCTCCGTCCAGACGTGGATGGGTAGCTCTGTGATCTCTACCGTCGTGTCGTTGATCTTGCGCACAACGCCCGTTACATCATACTTGTGCTTCGCAGATAACTTGATTTCGCCCTTGAACCCACGCCACCACGGTACCATTGGCACTATTTCCTCGTCGTTCATTAACCGACGGAGATTCGCGACAATGTCAGCAGGATTGTAGCAAGGAACCGATGTGCTCCACCCTATCAGAACATTCAACTGGGTTCCGAAACGTGAAGTGGCTTCCAATACCTGTGCCAATGCCCTCGGCACCATTCACAAGCACCATCGGCAAAATAGGCATGTACCACTCTGGTTCAATAACCATATTGTCCTCCTTCTGTTGTACGAGCAGTGCATCGTCCGCCGGGTTGAAAATGACCCGCGAAATGGCTGTAGGGTATGTGTGGATATACCTAGGCGATGCATGGTTCTTGCCTCCTTGCTCGCGCGTACCGTACTGACCCGAGGGGAACAGCAGCGACAGGTTGTTGCTGCCTACAAAAGTCTGTGCGAGGTTGACAATGGTCTGTGCAAGGCTGACTTCGCCGTGGTGATAGGCAGCTTGCTCAGATATGTAGCCAACAAGTTGAGCGACCTTTTGTGACGAATTAAAAGGGAAAGTTAGGCACATGAAAAAGAGACGGCATGCCTTGATCTCCTTCGTTATCTTGCGCTTGAAACAGCCCCAAATAACTTTTCTCTGGCCAGGCTTTAATCCATCCGCCACTGAGGGAATGGAGCGAATATTGTCTGCCATTGAAAATAGGATGAGCTCCTTGTTGATGAATTCCGAGTATGGGATTTCTTCTATCCGATGGTCCAAATATGTTCCGGGCTGAAGCAGAAAGTTTAAGGATTCTAGTTTCCTAGTTCCGAGCGTTCGAATACCTTGAACTGGCGCAGCCATTCCTTCCGTTCATCAGCCTTCTTCTTGCTGAAAGCAAGGTCAATAAGTTCTTTATCGCCCTCCTGCGTTGGCGCGAATGGAATCATGTGCTTCTTCATGTGGCTAAAGTAATCTCGAGCGTCTTCGTCCGAACTTGTTCCCAGACCCTAAAACCCTGGTAAGTCTATATCAATGGTGCGAAAAACGGTAGACATGCCTTGAAATATTTGACATCCCACTTGTCTGAACCTGGCGTTTCCTCCGCCCATTGTTCATATTCGGGAATGGTGAAGAAATCACGTCGCTGGTTGCCTTTCTTAATCTGAATTAATGGCTTGAATGAGGTCATCAAAGACTCCCAGCAAAAAAATCATACTCGGACAATAGGTGTGACGAATTCGACGAGGAATTCAGGCAATTTGAGAAGAGAAGGGTAAAAGTGATCCAAAAAATTGATGAGCAGGCCTTTAATATGCGACCCGTCGTGGTCCTACAACGAACGGTTTAAAAATAGATAATGTAGCATTCACAAAACCTACCTGGTCAGTCATGATCATCAACCTGCCATACCGCAGACTAGATACATTCATGTAGTCTTTGTTATGTTGCAATCCCATGATCTTCTTGATATTCTGGATTTCTTCATTCTTCATGATCTGGTCATGCCTGGCTTCGCGCACGTTGAGCAACTTTCCGCGTAAAGGGAACACCCCGAAATTGTCTCTCCCTACGACGCCTAATCCTGCGACAGCTAGGGCTTTGGCAGAATCTCCTTCTGTCAGGATCAAGGTACAATCTCTCGCATGCCTGGTTCCAGCATTATTGGCATCAGACAGTTTAGTCAGGCCGGTCAGGCTATGCACAAAGTGAGAAGAATGACGAATATGCCAATATCTTGGCAGACGTACCGATTGCGCTTCGTACCATCCGTCTTCTTGATTTGCTGGTCGGCTTTGTGTTTCGCCCAATGCAGTACATTTTCAATGATGGGAGATTTGAGAACTAGGGGTGATGAGTATGAGCCACATGTATCTCAACAAGCAGACAAACCTTTCTTCAAAAAATCATCGGAAAGAGACGGCTTCGTCCCAAATTTGGATGACGTCAGAGTCATTGTTTCCTTCGTCTGACTGTCAAAGGTCGGGTTCTCGATGAGGGCATTTACAAAAAGCCACATATGGTTCTTGATCTGAGCTGGTTTGACAGCAGCGGCTTTGTTCTTCTTCGCAATGGCGGTCAACAAATTTTTGGAAATTTGTTCCGCGATATATGTAACATGCGTGCCACCCTTCGTAGTAGAAATGGAATTGGCGAAGGAAACGTGTTGGAAGGTACCATCCGATATAGCGAAAGCGACTTCCCATCGTGGGTTGATTCGTTCATAGACTACGTCTACCTTGACTTGAGCGGCTCCCCCCGACTGCTCAGCAGCCTCAGCTTGAGCCGACTGTAGATACATGTCCACGTATTGTTTGAAATTCTTGATCTTGAGACGCTCGTCATTGAGCAAGACTTTAACGTCCTTGACAGTACCAGCCATATCGTAGACACGTTTTCGAAGAAGGGCGGCTGTATCTTCGTCAATCTTGTCCATCCCGAAGCGCTCGAGATCCGGTCTGAAAGTGACCCGGGTCCATTCTTCGCCTTTGCCGTTTTTCGTAATTTTCGCCTTTCCACAGACACTCATGTTATTAGTCCAGGTTTGCTTGTATTTCAAACCAGTGTTCTTGTCAGCTGTCTCAATGGTGAACTCGTGCGAGTAGATGTTGGCCAGTTTTGCACCATAGCCGTTGCGACCGCCAGTGAGTTTCTTCTCGTCGTCGTCATAATTTGAGGATGAGAGCAAGTGGCCGAATATGAGTTCCGGGATATACATTTTCTCCGTCGAGTGCATCTCAATGGGAATTCCACGTCCATTGTTATACACGGATATGGTGGATTCCTCGACATCAATCGTGACTTTAATCGTGTCCATTGTTGGGTCATTTATCTACCAGAAATAGTTCGGTCATAGAATGTGAAAGGCAAAAGCAGGGATACCTTGTTATCAGCCGCGTTGACAAGAATCTCATCAACTATCTTGTAAAAACCAGGAACAAATTTGACGTCCCGGTAAACCATGCGTTTAGTTTCCCAGTCGAAAGTCCACATCGGTTGTGTGATCGTCTCCACGCTACCAATGTAGGAGTCTGGACGTTTGAGAATGTGTTCCAGTTGAGAAAGCTACAAAGACGCGAAACGCGGTAGGCGGCTCGAACTAGAGAGAACCGAAGCGCGACAAACCTTGGTATACGTTTCCGAGGCCGTCTTCTTCTTTCCAGGAGCTGTAGGCTCCACCTTCTTACCCGAAAATACCTCCTCATCCGCCGGCACATCATCCACGTCCATTGCGTTCTCATCCGCATTATCCTGGTGGTCACCCAGGACCTTCTTCTTCAAAGTACTCTTCGGTTTCGCAGCCGTCTTGGACGCAGTGGGCTTCGGCTTTGGGGGTGCCTTGGTTGTCTTCGCAGATTTCGCTTTCGCAGCTGCCTTGGGCTGTTGCTCTTATGAGTTCGTTTGAATCATGGGGATCCTTGGCCACATGCCTTTACGGCCTCATAGTCATCTGAGTCCGAAACAGAGATGTTATCGAGGTCGAAGTTTTCTCCATCGGAAGAGCTCATCGTTGATAATAACAAAGAGGGCAATGCCCACGGGCGGATGAGTAGGTGGTCGAGAAAGGAACGCGTGCAAGCTTTCAACAAGCTTGAAAGCACGTGACAGGTATCTAACGCGTTTGTTCATTAATCACCGAAAATGGACACACTCCTGTTTTCAAATTTCGGGAGGGGGGTCAAACGTAAACTGGAAGGTCGTTTCACTAATACTGTCTCCTCGACGCGTTTTCCATTTCAAAAGAACATCCGACTCGGGGACAAAGGATCTGAGGTGGTTCTTGAACCGCCGCCGGACTGTTTAAACTCCGTGATCAGGCATTCCTCAATGCTGAGACTATAAATAGACGTGCAGGTTTGCAGGCTGCCAATCACAGAAATTCGAGCAATGGATCTTATTGTCATTTGAGAAGCAGCCAGGGCCATACCCAAGCATCTAGTCTTGATGCAGCACATTATCATGTGCTGCGCCGAAGACATATATCCGTTTTAGCATTATACCAGCCGTCAAGTATAAAGGACCTCCCGAAGGTGCCTGGAGAGGTAAATACTCAACGTTCACCACACACACACCTCTACCCAAACCAAAATCCTGACTTCAGAGGAGAAGACTCACGTATAGGTAAGGCCATGCTATGCTATGCACTGTCAATAGTCGTCCATAACTGATGCATTATGGAATAGATAATGGAAGAAGACCTTGGTGGTGCTCGAGTGGTCTTTTGGACTATAGATGCACAGATGAAACACGGCACCGTAGTGGAAAACTCAATGGGCCAGATAGACGTACTACCTTCCGCTGAATTCCGTTGTGCACGGAGACACTAAAGAAGATGTGCTGCAGGGCGTCCAAGTCGTAATAGTTCAGCAAGACGAAGGCGGAACTATTTGTCTGCCGTAAGTCGTGGCCCGTCGCCGACTTGCTGGTTTTAACCGTATCGCTGCAGCACGGCAAGTGTCACTCGTGTTGACGTCGCGACTCCCTCCGATTAGCGAACATCGAGCATCGCACCTCATGGGTGCATAGCGTCCTGTTTCTCGTGACTGCAAGATGTATCTGGAACACTGAGAGGATATGAACCCTCAAGGGAATAACCACGTGCAAGGAGCATCGGTGGCTCAGACTTTGCACGAGCGCAGAAATACGAACAGCAGCAATACCGCAGATACATATTTATCTCTGTACTGTTCTCAGAGCTTACGGCTTGGATTTTATATTGCTTACGATGAGACTCTGCGATTCACGCGATTCAGCCCAAAATACCTCAGGTGCCAAAGAGATGACTTGCCTTGTAAGCTTGCACGTCGCCTTTGAACTTCGTCACCGTTCCATCTCCACATACCCAGAGCTACGAGCAGTCAGACTATGGGTGAATTCTGAGGCGGATTCGTGTACCTCTTTCGCCACTGTGGTGATGAAGCGTTCGTCATGGGAAATAAGGATAACACCCCCATTCCACCTCTGCAATGCCACCATTAGTGCATCAAGACCCTGAAAAATTAATTCATCAGCCCTCCGTGCAAACATGTGTGAGACGGGATGAGCCAACCTCAATATCCAGATGATTCGTAGGCTAACCATATGGGAATCGTTATTTCTCTCCGAAGCTGGGCAATAAAAGGAAGCTCACCTCATCGAGCAACAAAACATGAGGCTGCTGTAAGGACAAGACAGCGAAAGCAACGCGAGACTTTTGGCCTCCACTAAGGGTTCCAATCAACTGCATCCTGATTTCGCATGTTCATCAGCATCCACGCGCGACGTCATGGTCCACTGACCCTGTCATGCCGCTGATCTGGAAATTGCCCAGATGCGACCGATAATCCTGTTCACTCTTGCCAGGGAATTTTGACGCCAGGAATTGGACTGGTGTCATTGTCGGAATCAGAGAATCTACGTGATGTTGAGCAAAGTATCCGCTGGGATTGCAAGGGTGAGAATTGGGATACTTCGGAACCAAGATGAAATAGATCATACATGCGCAAACGGCCGTTTCGGGTAACGTGCCCAGCCAGGGGATTGAGTTCCCCGGTCAAAATTTTTATTCTGGGGTTGTCAGGAAGATTGGGGGTGCTTGGTATGGAACGCCTTACAGTGTAGATTTTCCAGCACCGTTAGCGCCAACCATAGCAATTCGGGAATCCAATCCGACATCTACGTACACGCCCTTCAAAAGGATTTTCTCAGGTGTGTATCCAAATGTCACTTCGGACATCTGCAACAACGGTGGTGATATCTTCTCTGTTTCTGGGAATCTAATTGTATGCTCAAGTGAGAGATCACAGGGGTGAAGGGTCGTAGCGCACCTAAATTGTTCCGTCTCCTCTGTTTCTGGAGGTTGCAAATCGGGTAACTTGGTCCATGTTATCGATCTTCACTTGGAGAAAGGATCGAATCTCGTACCTTCTCCAATATCTTGATCTTCATCTGAGCTTGGGCAGCTGCGGATCTTGTCAGGTCACTTCGCACCACTCGGAGACGATGTAAGAAGGCCTACCGCGATTGGCATTGTACCTCCATCGGTCAATGAACGCTTGTAGGTGTTTGCGATATTCCATTTGAGTTTCGTACTCTTTTCGAAGATTGCGATCGCGTTCTGACTTTGTGGAATAGAACTGAGTAAAGTTTCTGCACAATGCCCCGATCAGTATAATGATGTTGGAGGGTGCATTTGCAATACCCCTTATAGTAATCTAGACGACCGGAGTGCTGGTGAACAATGTCAGTTGCAACAGCATCTCTGATGCCCGTGTGTTAAATGCGTGACATGGCTTGCTTCGGTTCGGGCACTCACAAGAATGCACGATCGTGAGAGCTATGTACGCCGTGCAGTGAGATCGGGATAGAATGAAAGGGCAGGTAACATACACGACAAGAAGGGTTCCAGGCCATGTTTGGAGATAGTCTTCCAGCCAAGCCAGAGCATTGAGATCAACTAGAAGAGATTTGCATCCATGTGATGAAGATGCAGAAAGAGGGAAGCGTACTATGGTTTGAGGGTTCATCAAGAAGAAGAAGCGCCGGCTATGCAGCGATAAGTGATGGGACACATGAATCAGGGTAATTTTGACTTGCCTTCACAAACAGTGCTCGAGCAAGCGCAAGCCGCATGCTGAATGAAATTCAGGGATCTGCTTTGAGAGTTGACAAGAACCTACCGCCAACCACCACTGAATGACTTGGTAGGTCGTTGTTGATCCGTCTCGTCGAAACCGAGCCCTGTACAAGAAGTTACATGAAGGTAAAGATATGACCAGCAATCACAATATCCACCTGCAAGCAATGCTGCAGCTCGTGCAGGTCCACTGGCAGCGTCCATGTCGGAGAGGCGAGCATGTGTTTCGGCCAATCTCAAAGAAAGCTCTTCTCTCGCATCTTCGAAACGTTTCTCGTCATTCTCAGCTTCGAGTTCCGCTAGTTTTGCGTTCAAAAGGATTTCTTCCTTCAGCAAATGGTCACGCCAAACATCAGCTTTTAGAACAGACTCTATGGCGGTAGTATCATCTCCGATAATCTGGGGAAGCATCGGTTGTGCGTCAATGAAAGGGAATGGACAGTATATACCTCTTGTTCAACAAAGAGGATGGTGATATGTGGAGGAATCGGAACTTCTCTCATGGCAATATGGCGCAGAAGGGTAGATTTACCGATACCTAATACGACAGCGTCAAATTTGTATGACAAGGTTGAAAAATACTTGTTTACCATTCCGTCCAATCAAGCCATACCGACGCCCATGGGCAAGAGTAAGAGTGGCTCCTGATCTGCGACAAATGATAAATGTGATATTTGCAAGCAAAGGCAACATACAGAATACGATTCGAACCAAAGCTGACATCAATGGAAGGCAGATGAATATCTTTGCTCTTCTGTTTCGCTGCAGCGCTGGCTTCGAGAGGATTGATCTGGAAGGAAGGTCCAGGAGCTGTATTGAGACCCAAGCCAGTATCAAACGGACCTTCATGAACATCTCCTCGTAAGATTGCTATGGATTTTGGAATATCAGCAGGGGGTCTAGCGGCCGAATGATCATTTACTTGTTTCTTGTGTGCATCCAACAATTTTGAGCCTTCATAAAGATCTCTTCTCGATCGTTTCTCAATCTTAGCCTGGATAAAGGAAATCAGGACGATACCAAGGATAAGTTTACGATATTCTGACTTTGAGTTTCGCCTCCTGCTTCTCAAGTTTTTTCACATCGACGCGTGAAGCTCTTTGAGAGCATGAATTATCAGGCTACCTCTACGGTTACAGACACGACACACGCACTTCCCCTTGTTGATAGACTCCAGATCCACACCTTCCGCGAGCGCAATAGTGGACGACATCTGGGACTTGCTCATGTCCAAGACCTTGTCCAGCTTCGTGAGTTTCGGTCCAGACTTGTTCTTGAGTCGGACGTTCAGCTGATCCTCCAAGAGGTTGGCGAGTCTCAGCATGAGCTTTTCGAGGATCACCTGGCGATCCCCAGCAAGAGACGCGAGGATGTACTGCGCGACCTGGAGGACGTCCTCTTCCTCGCCCGCATCGTCGACGAGGTACCCGGCGAGATACTGCACGATGACTTCCTCTGCGGCTGGGAATGACATGCGGATTTCTTCGGCGATATCATCGGAGGACATGGTAGAGGTGGCTAGTAACAAACGACGATAAACAGAGATGGAAATGAATTGTGATCTGATGGTCATTCAACATTCATGTCGTCCAATAAATTACTTTTGTATATGATACTCACAGGTCTCTCTTGAGGATCCCAACGCCGCTACTATCCTCATGCTTACCCTGTTCCACATATATTGACACCAGAGGCGTCCGCTCCTTCGAACCCACATATGCACCTGTCCTTCACATTCATCTCCGTCTTCTACTTATCGGCGGTTTCGGCAATCCTCGTCAACGTGACGATCGACGACACCCTGGGCGATTCCGAGACTGGCCAACAGATCACCTATCTTCCTTCCGCCGGTTGGGCCTACGGTCCAAACTGTCGCGGATGCGCCGCCACCCCCCTGGTGGACGCGACTCAGGCTTTCGATGGTGCGTAGTTACCAGCCGTTCTATCCTAAGTGCCTGGCGCTAAATTGGCACAAGGTACCTGGCATGATAGCACAACCGTGGGTTTCATGTTATCTACCCGTTGATACCTTTTGGAATACCTCGTCCATAGGACACGGACAACACAACCGCCCAAGGCCTGCGCCTCGCATCTGTGCCGTTTCAAGGCAAGTTTACCGAAATGAGTCTATATGTTGTCAATTAATCTCCTCTAGGCACTGCAATCTACGTTTACTGCATTCTTGCCAACGCGCAAACCAGCCCAAGGTATGTCAACACCCACTCCCTATTTACAAATTGGTGCCTAATCGCCAGACAGCGCTTATACCGACCTGACTTTCCTGATCGATTCTCATCTGGCTGGAAATTTTGTTCATGCCCCCTCGGAAGGCCCAACATTCACCTACAATTTTCTTGTTTACGCCAACCAGTCCCTGCCTAGCGGAAATCATACACTTACCATCCAAAACGGCCGCGTTGGCGGCCCCAGATCAACCGTTCTCTTAGATCATCTTGTCTATTCGTGAGCATAGTCATTGGAACTTAATACCCCCCCTTGAACTTTTTCATCTTGCAGGTATGACAAACCTCCCCCTCACGCTGACAGCCCGAACAATAAAGATCCAACCATGGCCACCAAGACGAATAACATTGGCAAGATCGTCGGCGGTATCTTCGGGGCGATAAGCGTCATCATGCTCTGCCTGCTGGGCTTCCTCTGGCACCGTCAGAAATCATCTCGTGATTCGACCTCATCTTTGGAAGCATCAGAAACTGGATATATCAAACGATCAGTACCTTTCGCCGCCCCCTGGCTCCAGCGGCCGTGTTCGCCGAAAAAGAAACCACCTCCATCAAGCCGTTTCTCTTTCGATCCCAGTCTTCTCGTGCAACCTATGATGAATCGGGGTCACACGCTCATCTCCCGCACGCCCCCTCCCATCGTCACCGTCTTTCCCAGGAATCCCCTACCCAGTCGGCCGAACTCTCTGCACATCCTTGAGCCGATTCGCGAGCAGACGCCCTCGCCACAAATCGGGCCCTCTGCCCCTCCTCCGTTGGACCCAAGAGCGGAACCACTTCAGCCTCTGTCAATTGCAGAGTGGCAGAGACGAGCGCAACTGGAAGCCGACCAAGTGCCGCGTCGGTTCCCGCCCACGGACGTGGAAATATCAAGTTACTATGAGGATACCATCGTGCGCCCGGAACCGTCGCATCACCCACCACCGCAACGGCGATTCACTGTGATGAATGCCTAGCCAGCTTTTGTTTCATGTCGCAGTGCGGCTTCTCAGATGTACCCTTAGCAAACATGCATGCACCATGGGTTATAGCAGGCGTAACGCATGTTGTTCCAGGATATTTTAGAAACTTCATAAAACCATGTACTATTACAACTTCGTTATCCCGATAGCCGGCTGCGCAGGGTATAATACCATCATAGTTTCTTGTGCAAAATTGGTTGGTGTCCGAAATAATAACGTGTTCTGCCGATTCCTGCAAACCATGCCATTCTTGCATGTGCCATGTACCCTTAATTTCGACAACTTTGTGTGCATGAAATTACATACCTGATAAGAAACAGAAACATTGTGAAGGGAATGTTTCCCCAGGCGACCGAATTCCACTTGGCAAAGTCATATCTGAGGTGCTCCGGCATTGTGAAGAAGGAAACGAGCATACTACAAATGTTCTGTTGGTCCGCAGAACAGCACATCCGGAAAACGAAAAACTCACTGAGTCACCTAAACATGTATATTATGAGTTACAGAGGAACGCGCAAGGAGAAAAAAGAAGACTTACATCGGCGAATGCCAGGACAGCGAGAACTGCTCCGAGGATAGCTTCTTGCGCTGCTGGGTCCTTTGACAAAGTATTTCTTATTGTCCGGAACACGACCGTCGACATCAAGGCCAAAAGAAGATAGCCTAAGCACCGGATATCTATGTGCCGCTGGACGAGAACTGAAAGAACATGGACGTACAGTTGACTAGTTGCGAAACAGCAGCAAGGGAGCGGGGATCGATTCCAGCGGTGGTAGTGGGCGCAGGCGTCCCAGAAGGAATGAGCTCATGGTAGAACCATGCCGTGCCAGGGGATATAGCGCAAAAGATAGAAGGCATAGCTGCTGAAACTGGAGGAGAGAGATAGGTCGTCAATTTCTTCGAGGCAATTTGGATCATATACTTGGTTCAACATATAGAAAGATGAGATTGTATAGTCCAGGCAGCGCAAGGAATTCCGACATTCTGACCAGGTTGGGAGGAGGTCGCAGCAGCACTATAGCCTCATGCCAGCTATTTTTGGATTCGTTTTGTAGATGTCGAACAACCTTGGGATCTCCAGCGCTGCGTCGTCCGTCTTCGACCTTCCAACGCAAATCAAATCAAACCCCACAGCGAACGCCCGCCGCCAACCCTCCCCGCTGGAACTCAAACCCCTCCCAAGTCAACGCGACGTATCGTCAGCTTCGTCGCCGTCCTTCATCGTCATCTCAGGCGGAACCGGAGGAAACGCCATATGCTCCGCGTTCACTGACGCGTGCTACATCTTGCCTGTATCGGATGACGGCGGCTCGTCAAGCGAGATCATTCGCGTGTTAGGAGGTCCCTCTATCGGTCGGTCGTCGGTCCTCTCACCTTGTCCAAATCATTGACAAACACCGATTTCCCTAGGTGACATTCGCTCCAGGTTGGTCCGCCTGATTCCCTACGCGCCCGAGTTCTCTCCCCTCGACGCGATCCGCCGCCTGCTCGCGTACAGACTGTCGTCCCAATGCACCGAAAAAGAGGCAAGAGACGAATGGAGAGATATCGTCGAGGGTCGAAGCCATCTGTGGAACGGCATTCCGAATGACCGTAAAGAAACAATACGCGGTACTGACGTCAATGCTTCTCGTTCTGGAGTAACTCATTTTTGTCAGGGTTTCTGGTGTATTTCGAGAGCGAACTCTTGAAGCGTGCCCACAAAAACTTTGATTTTCGAAATGGAAGGTTGGTCCAACACCTGCCCATCTGGTGTACGTTTACCGATGAACCTGTTTAGCATTGGGAACTACTTTTTGGCAGCCGCTCAAGGGTTTTTCCGGTCCCTTCCTTCTGCCATATTTCTCTTCTCTTCCATCACAAACAGCCAGGTTCCTCCACTTTGATTACCCGATCTTCTCCATGCTAACGGCCGTCCGCAGGCCAACATCCTCCCTGTTATCGTCACCAACCACACGGTGACAATAGCCGCTGAACTCGTCAGCCCGTCTTCTGTTTCGCGCATTGTGTAACACAACCTGAAGCGTTCATCTCAAAGGAGGATGGAAGACGGCTCGTCGGTCAATGCGAGATATCTCATCCTATAACGCAAGATTCGACTTTCTCGGAACCTCTCTCACCCGAGGACGGGATGGGGGAAGTCATTTCGCAACGCCAAAACGTCATGTTCGAGCAAGCATCCAAAGGGGATTATGAACCGCTCGGATCGCCAATTACAAGTAAAGTTTTAGGTTTCTGATAGGGATTGGGCTGACTTTTACTCAGGATTATTTTATATCAACACGTACGGAATAGAAGTTCACCCGTCTCCGAACCCTGAATACCTGGCAAATTTAGCGTCCAGAGATGTGCTTGTCTACTCCTGTGGCTCTCTGTGGACCAGGTGAGCATGTACCTATTTTTCCCCCATGCGACCGCGATAAGTTGGATACCATTCATTGGACGATAGCATCATCCCGTGTTTGGCACTCCTTGGCGTCGCCGCGGGGATCGCGAGGTCACCCTGCCTTCGAGCGAAGATTTTGCTTTGTAAGTCAGCATAATACTGTAGGAAGCGCTCCTAAGATGTTGGACAGTGAATGCTATCAATGATCGCGAAACCGAAGGCTACACTGCCGCAGACTATATCCGGTGTGTCTCAAGTGATTTGAGTTATCTGACTCGAGTATAACGCGCCATTTTAGGGCAATATCACGCACATTGAATGCATCTTATCAGAACCAGACCCATGGCCTAGGAAATGTTGTTACAACCTATCCCATATCGGCATTTATCACTGACCTTGTCTACCTGAAATGCTCGGAGGTCCATGTGGATGTTAGGGTCATCACTGTTAGTACTTTTGTGGAGCATCTGTGTGTGAACTGATGAAGGCGCAAATGAATTCTGTCAAACAGGCGCTGGGGGTGCGATGTACCGAATTGGATGGGAAATACAGGAACGCGACGGTATACAATGCAGAAATGGTGCAGAATGCAATGGTGAAGGTGCTGAACTTGGTGTAGCGTAGATTGGTCACGTGCGCGATAGAAGATGTCACCCATGACGGGTCTGATTTTGCACTATACCCCCGCCGCACAAATTCCATGTCTGGCCTTCTTCCCCCACAGTCACCGTCCATCTGGATTACAGACAGCCAGCGAAACGACCCCAGCGATGACCAGACTCACCGTCGCAGCCCACGCGTACCACTTCAGCCCTACTCCGGTCGTCGACCTTCGTTCGTCCATCGGATTTTACCTGGCCTCTTTTCCCTTCTCACTTGCTCCCCAGCCAAACAAAAAAACACGGCCATAACAGTCACTGAGATCGCCTCTGTACCGCCGTCCATTATCTGCCAATCACTGCGGGGCAGTCACACACGCGACGACGTTGTCCATGAAAAAGACCCCAGCAACGATGTCCAAGTCAATCTCCCATCACCGCCTTCCATAGGCACCACTCACCCTAAAAAAACTCGCGTCCACTTTCGCTCGCGCGTCCGCATCACCTCTGGCATCAGCAGACATCGCCACTGCCTCACCCAACCGCCCTCCCCAACCCTCCGTCACAGTTCCCCCCCTCACCCATCCTCTTCTTCCCCAATTCCCATCGCCCAGACCTACACTCTCGACTCATCCCTGTCCAGCTCCCCCTCCTCCTCCATATCCGCTCCACTCCGCCGCGATGACATGGACAAACCCGGTTGGGGACCCTTGGGCCGCCGTGTCTCGCTCTTGTCATACAAGAAGAACACGAGACGCAAAAAGCGCGCTGAAGACACTGTGCAGCGCCCGAGTGAGCGCACGCCGTTGATGCCGGCCGATCTACGACAGATTGAAGATGAGCGGTGTCATGAAAGCGATGACGTTGTGGAACCTGAGCAAGAAGAGGTGCAGCGGGCTTCTGAGATCGACCGTGTTTTTGGGACCTTTCCTGGTCGGTTGTTAAATCGTTATGTACGTCCATGCCTATTACCCGAATCATTCATAAAATGAATCCAAAATCAGTGGTGGTGGAGGCAGGTTGAACCGATCGTACGCTGTCATTGTCTGGATGAGTCCGACACTGAATAGTAGCGCTGTTCCAAGCTTCTAAAGGATGCGTTCTATGATTAACAACATTGTACACATGTATTTACAAAAACAGTAATTCTAATCTATGCTTGGTGTCGTTACGCATCTGATTTGGACTGAACCATCGAAGGTGGCAACGTAGTGATGGGCGGCAAGAGGCTCGCCGCAGTTTTGCGTGAATTTTGAATGAGCAATTGGTCCATGACGACGATGGCGGCCATTGCTTCTACGATCGGGACGGCCCGAGGAACAACACACGGGTCATGACGACCTCTCGCGGCAAGCTCTCCAGGGGTTCCGTTATACTGTGCCGTCTGTTGGGCTTGCGAGATGGTTGCTGGTGACTTGAACCCAACGCTATGGCAAAGAGTGAGTGAAAGTTGGCAACGGTTGCATAAGAATTCACCGGAAGTAGATATCTTGCCCATTGGTGATTCCACCTTGCACCCCGCCACTCCAATTCGTCATCGTTCCGAGCTTGCCATTTGGCAGGCGTACGAACGGATCGTTGTGCTTACTTCCAGGAACCTCTGTCCCTTTGAACCCAGAGCCAATCTCGAAAGCTTTGGTGGCGGGAATCGAAAGCATGGCATGTCCGAGGGTGGCCTCAAATTTGTCAAAGACGGGTTCACCAAGGCCAGAGGGGACGTTGCGGATGACGCAGGTTACGATGCCGCCGATGGAATCTTTGACATCTTTTGCACGAATGATTCTCTGCGTATCGGATGGCGGTCAGAAAAACAACTACATATTATAAACTGCATACCTGCGTCATTCTCTCCGATGTCTCTGGGTGTGGACATCTTGTTGTGTACTTGTCGACTTCTTCTCTGGTGATCGTCTTCAATAACATGCGAAATTCCTCTGAAAGGGCATCTTGAGCCTCGTCATTCTCATCGTCCACAGGGGACGAGACCGTCGATGGAAGATGGATTTTGCCCACGGAGGAAACGAACGCGACGATCTCGATTCCATAGGCTTGCTTGAGGTATTTTTCGGCAATGGCGCCAGCCGCAACACGACCTATGCCTCGATGAACAGCGATATCATGACTATATATGCGGTTCAAAATACCGATAGTCTCTCGCGCGCTGCTGCGCCCTCCTCCGCTACTTGCTTTGATCCCGTATTTTTCGAGGTACGTGTAGTCGGCGTGGCTCGGCCGAGGATAGAGGTCAGTCTCGGAGTAATCGTGGGGACGCTGGTCCTCGTTCCTGACCAAGAGGCCGATGGGGGTCCCCAGCGTCACACCGCGCTCAGTGCCAGACTGAAGATGGACGAGATCCTTTTCGTCTCTCTGAGGTATAAGGGTGAATATATGCGCCCAAAAATTAGGGGCAGACGAACAGGCGTGGTGAGGTTGCTTTGGCCTGGCCTGCGGCGGCTCAGCTGAACTTGGATATCTGCAGCGGACAAATCTAAGCCCTAGATTCAGATCAGTGTTGAGAAGGAAGATGGTGAGGGGAGCACGCAGTGCGCACAGGTGGACATCCGTCGATGATGGCACCGACGGAAGGGCAATGACTCTCGCCGTAGGTTGTTACGCGGTAAAGGGTACCATAGGTGGACATTTGAGGGATGACGCAAGAAGTTCGTTTGTTTTTTGTAGTCGCGCTGAATGGTATTTGATGACCGGCTGCTCTCAAGAGTCTCACACACACACATTGACATCATGTCCTCACTACCTGGGGCAGCAGCAACAGGCTCTCGTTCACGTCCACAGGCGCGCAAGAAACCCAACGACGACGCGTCTTATTTTGGCCCGACAGGCCACTCTGCCTCGGCGGGCATGAAGCGACAAGCTGCCGACAAAGTAGATGGGGAACCGAGGGGCAAAAGAAAACGAGTCGTCGAACCTGCCCCGACATCCACAAGGAAAGACGTGGTCGAGGGAGAGGAGAGAACCTCGCTGGTAAGGGGTTTTCCAGCCCGTCTTGCATCATCCTCACCAACATCATCACCAGGTCGACTTTAGCAAGATGCCTACAGCCGTGTTTTATCGGTATCTGATGCAGTACGACATGATACCACACGTATATCCCTCTCCTCTATCGGCAGAGGACCCCGCGCCCCCTTCCTCCCTCGAAAACCCATACCTTTACCTGCCTCGCTTCCCCAGCCCGCCGCCGCTGACGCCAGCGAATCGACCGCGGCGTGAACCGAAAGATCAAAGTCGGAGACGGAGTACACGGCTGTTGGAGGAAGAGTTACGGAGTCGGGTACCGATACTGGCTGACGTCGAAGAACTGGAGATGGTGCTTGCGGGGATTGTGGAAAGACATTTCCGGGAGACGAGGTATATAAGCGGAAGAGAGGAAGTGGACACATTGGCATCGTTCATGTGCGCCGTTGAGAAGGCGAAGGGTCAAGTGAGGCCATGCCAACGATGCTTTTAATACAATCTTATCTTTTATATTTAGATTATCCTGGAAGAACATACCTAAGTATGTATCAACAGGCAACCAACTCCCGCTCAAGTTTCCGTAGCAACACCATCCGATGTCTTGTCCTTCACAAGTATTTAAATCGAGGACAACCAACTTGCCCCACTTTTCCTTCGTTCTTCTTTCCACCCTCTTTCCTTCCTTTCCTTCCCTTTCACTTTCTTTTTCTGCAGCCGCGCTGCCTGGCTTCCCCTCCCTCCGTATGTTCCTCTTTTGCATCCTCGCCATCTCTAACATACTCCTAGACGTGCGTCAGCTTGCGATCTCTGCCGTCACCACGTGCTCTCTGTAGGCTTCAGTGAAGTCCCTCTTTTCCCGAAAGTCCTTTCAATCGCCATGAGGTTTTTCGCCACCTCCCTCCTTCTTCTTCTCCCCATCCTCTCCCAAGTCGAGGCCCTCACCGTGCCCCGTCTTGCTGCTCGTCAAGATCAGCAATTGAAGAAAACAAGCGGATCAGGAGCAGGCGGTAAAGCAGGAACAAAGGTCACCAAAGGCACCAACAGCAAAGCGTCCAACAGCGAGACTACCGCTGCTGCCACCGGTAAAAACAACACCGCTGCCGCCGATAACAACAACAACAACAATGACCCTCAAACGTCGCTCAGTGAGTCTCGCGGCGTCCTGTCAAGTGAATCCAAACTAATATGTCCTGTCCTCAGCTTTGGACCCCAGAGTCATTTCCAAGGGTTTTGCCAACGACGGCCAGGATGTCCCCGCTCAGGGTTCGTTCCCCTCTCCTTGCTACGATCGATAGTTTTTCGACTGACCAACCATTCAGGTCAAGTCGCCTCCTTGACCTCGACAAACAACTTCATCAACTTCTGTCTCACCCTTCCTGGCGTGCCCCTCACAAATGGCAAGCAGATTCCCACCGGTTCATGTAATAACGCACCCATCGGTCACATCCCCTCCACCGACAATATGCCTTCTGCCAAGTTCCAAAACCCCAAGAACGGTGACACAATCCCCGCCAACAAGGCGTTCACCATCTCGATGGCCATCAAGAACATGGAAACCGGCAACTTTGTCAACGCCCAGGAGAGCTACTTTGCTGCCCCGCAACAGCTCAACAAGCAGGGACAGATCATCGGCCACTCCCACGTCGTTGTTGAGCAGCTCGACTCGCTGGATCAAACCACCCCCACCGACCCCAAGAAGTTTGCTTTTTTCAAGGTAACCTCTGCCATTCAGAATCTATCAACACACCCATTCTTATCGTCCTAAACCAGGGTCTCAACGCGGCCGCTTCTGGTGGCGTCCTGACTGCTGATGTCGCAAACGGCCTCCCGCCTGCCGCGTACAGATTGTGCTCGATCAACTCCGCTGCCAACCACCAGCCTGCCATCGTCGCCATCGCTCAACATGGTGCGTTGGACGATTGTGTCTACGTAAGTCCTGGAAACATCCTTTTCTTCATCGTGATTCCTCATCCTATCAGTTCACCGCATCAAATGATGGCGCCGCCGATGGTAACGACAACAACTCCACCACTACCGCCGACACGGGAAAGGCCACCAAGACCAAGAGTGCCGCAGCATCAAAGTCGACCGCGGCAAGCAAGAATCAACAGACTGGAAAGCAACAAGCTGGCAAGAAAAAGGGCGGCAAGTAACGGGGTGGCGGAGCGCACCACCGCCACGTCTACGTCACGCAAGACGAAGAGTAGATGTCGACTTTCCCGCCTAGACCTCGTTTTTCCTACCTGCGTCCTTGATTCAAAGCCTCTGCCATCCCGTCCCTGCATGGTTGTATCGCACCCCACCATTCTGTGTTTTCTCCACCTCTTGTAAATTTCATGGCCAGGACCTTTACTGAGAAATATATTCGAGATTCAGCCAGATTTTTGTTGTTTGTCATGAAGCTGAGCCCTAGATAAGTTCAAGGTGATTTCGAATTCAATGCAAGTATATCAGAGCTTCATGTTTTTCATTCTGTCTACGTCGAGAACTTCCCTGTCATGGTTCGAGGTAACTGTGATTTCCGATAAATAATACGAATATACGACATATCATCCATGGCAAGTCCGTCCATTTGCGGCAAACTACTGCAACAGTGTAATCTAAGCATCCTGTACATAGTTACCTGCCCAAGGTCAATCAGAACACCACAGTCCTGATATACTATCCAACTTACCAGGGAAGACACCTTGCACCCCGTTCAGCCGTCCAGTCCACCAATCTTCCGCATTTGCACTCCTCTCAACGATCTCTATCCGAGCTCCGGCTTTGAACGATAGGTCGCCTTCCGCCTATATACACGAGAGGTCAAAACAATCCAAGCCTGCATGATGAACGAGGTACTCGCCTGGGCCGCAAAGTCATACAGCGCAATAACGTACTGCAATTGAGGAACAATTTTTGGTTTGGGCTTTAGTGGCGGGGGCGGTGGCGGCGCCCGCTTGGTAGCGGCTAGTGCTGCTGCCGTCGAGCTATTCCCGCTAGAGTAGGGCGGTGGGGCTGCGTATTGTGATGCATGTGATGACAAGCTAGGCGGAGGTGGCGGAGGTGATTTTTTGAATGAGTTGGGCGCGGGAGGAGGCACACGTGAAAGGGATGTGGAGGACGCGCTTGTTGTGCTGCGGCTGAGCCCTCCTTGGGCACGATTTGCTTGAACGAGTTTTGCTATTGTGTTGGATCATCAAATAAAACCTGGGAGAGGAAAGATGAGGTTCCCACATACAGACCGAGATGATGCGCTTGATGATGCTGAGGTTCTCGATCTGTTCCCATGCGTCCGTCCGTTTGTTCTCGTAATCTGACTGAATTTGTGATCCATGTGCGTTTGTGAGGTCGTACTTGGTCTCATCCGCAAAGCTGTTCATCTTTTCGAGGATGAGATAGAAAATGTTTAACCTGGAAATTTGCCAATGATTCGGTGCCCGATCAAGCGGCTTAAGGATGTTACGCACTGCATGTAGAAGAATGAGTTGAAAAGGGGGTCGACGAACTGGGTAGATAGTTGCATGAATCGTGGGAGGTCAACTTTCAGGGCATTGTTGATATAATCATATTCATTCGTAGCCATTTCGAAATCTTGTTCCAACTATATACAGTTCAGTGTAAAACAAATCAAACAAGCTGAGGGAACAGAGAAGAAAGCACCTTGAACAGATTCTTCTCGTCACTCAAGGATTTCTCCTTCTTGTCCCTCAACTTGGTCAGCGAGTTATTGAATCGGTCATAATCTACCAGCTGTTATGGGAGATCAGGACTGCTATCAGGTTTGAAGATAATGTCATGCTGCGCACTTTGTGGTCTCGTTTCGTTATGGTCTTCCGGATTAGCTTCAAGACGGCCTGCAGCTCCTTTGTCGGCCCAATGATCCTGCTCTCGATCAACTCGAGTTCTGGGCCAATCAGGCCCTTCATCTCTTCCATCGCCGCCTCATACTTCGTCACATTTCTTATTGTATGGCTAGCCTCGGAGTGTTTCCCAATGAGGTCGTATTCACCAGCGATAGGCTGGAAGAGGACGGCAAAGTGTGCCCCGAATGCTGCTCCGGATGTGAAGAGGCCTAAAGTACGATGAGAACTGGACGTCGGGTTCAATATATTTGTCGCGGATACAATGACTCACTATTCACCGCGTCGACGAACACTTTGGTATCCTTCAAGAGCTTTTCCGCTCCACTCTCCAACGCAGTAAAGCGACGATGAGAATCGTCAAATTCGGGGTCATTGGATTCTATGCCATCGCGTCGCAGATGAAAGTCGCCTGGTCAACGGATGTGCGTCTGACGGACGAAGATCCAGGCTCACTCTTGGACATCCCAATCCTGGATGTTACCGCGAAGGGTGTCCTGGATTGGGATTATCAACCTCGGAAGTTCCACCCAAAGTTTGGACATGCAATACCGCTTTATTGCCTTCCCAAAGCCCTTCATGATGATGAAGAACGACGGAAAGTACGATAATTGTTGGTTGAGGAGGTGAAAGACAACGACGACGAAGCAATCCGGCTCACGTGGATGCGGTACAGCCACGCGGACCCGGCTCAGTATCGTACAAATGTCATCATGACATCCCCGCTACATCTTCACCTCCAACCACCATGCCTATCCAGCAGCCTTCAAATCAGATAAAGTCTGTATATTTCCCTTTCTCCCCCGAGATCTTTGACTAGTTCTCTGCACCATAGATTGACAAATGTCTCTGTCGTGAGATTGAAGAAAGGCGGCAAGCGGTTCGAGGTCAGTGTCTATTTCCAAAGGCCTTTCAGCAAGCCCTTCTATCACTTCACAGATTGCTTGCTACAAAAACAAGGTCCAAGAATGGAGAACAGGAGTGTTAGTCGGTCTCGATCTCTTTCTCAAAACCATCGCAACTCTTACCTTTCCCAAAGAGAAACCAATCTAGACGACGTGCTACAAATCAGCAACGTCTTTGTAAATGTATCAAAAGGAGAGGTAGCCAAAGCCGGCGACCTGCAGAAGGCGTTCAGCACGACGGAGGTCCCTGATATCGTCAAAGAGGTCATTCCCTCTCATCCGTCTTTCACCAAGCGTCATTCATATCTAGTTGTAACGATTTTACAGATCTTAAAAAAGGGCGAAGTCCAAGTAGGCGAGAAAGAGCGAGAACACGATCTCGCATCTCTGCGAAGAGAGATTGCGACCCTTGTCGCAGAAAAGTGTGTGGACCCGGAGACGCAACGGCCCTATGCTGTCGGCATGATCGAGAAAGCAATGACGGAGGCTGGCTTCAGCGTAAAGCAGAACAAGACCGCAAAGAGCCAGGTGAGCTGTGGTGCGTGCCGAATGTATTAAATATCAATCTGTTTGTCAAGGTCTCCGAGTGCATCAAACTGCTGCAGAGCGATTCCAATTTGCCAATTCAACGCGCTCGGATGCGCGTCAGAATCACCATGCCCACGGTTGACGGGAAGAAGCTTCGAGAGAAAATAACAGAGGAAGCCGAGAAGGTAGAAGAGGACGAGATGGGCCAAAACGAATGGGAAGTTGTGCGTAGTATCGAACTATCGTTTTCCTCTGTTTCAATTGACACGGAATCAGATAATGCTAATTGACCCAGGTCAGTTCAGGGTCATCAATGAGATTTTGCAAAAAGAGTGCAAGGGACGGGGACGAATCGACACAATGTCTTTTGCCGCCACAGCGGGTGCATGAACCGAGTATCTTCTCCCACATTGGTATATCTCTACAGCATTTATTCCTTCTGGTCAGTATCATTTCTTGATCAAAGAAAAATATGATAGATAGTGGGGTATCCCAACTTTTTACCCGGAGGGTGGCACAACCAGGGGCCTTATGGTTCGCGTCCAGCTCTCCTCCCAGGAGCCCCAACGCCATTGCGTATCTCCAGATTTTGGTTCGCACTCTGACGATCCTGATGATCGAACGAGAGAATCACGCAAGTCAGCTAGACGACGGGAATTGGGAAAACCAGCCAACAGATCCTGGATAAGTGTGATTGAGTGATCCTTCTTCCAGTGTGTTTGAAAAAAAAAAAAAAAAACGCCCCACCTCCAACTGCTTTGCTAGCTGTGTGGAATCTTTAAATATAAGGCCATTGACACCGTCTTTGACGAGCTCAGGCAGGCTGCGATGTGTTCATGATTAGAGGAATAGAGAGCTCGAGGGGATGGCATTTACCATGCGAAATCTAGGGCGCAGACTGGCAGCTGGCATCCAAACATATCTACTACCTTCATAGGGAGATCAAGGGCCGAAGAACTGGAGTGCATGCTGACTCCTAGGTCTGCAGAGCCTGCCGAGATAATTTCTCTCAGTCGTTCGACAATTGATGATGAAAGGCTGGCGGCGCACCCAATACTATAGGGTAATCCTCCGCCTTCACCCACAAGCAGATACACCTCACCCATTTCCAGGTCTCATGCAGCTTTCGAACCTTGAACAAAAATTCAGCTTGTAACGGGCCTTTTCCAGTGATTATCACGAAGAGTTTGGGAAGGGTATTGTTACCGGCGTCGGCCAACTGTTCCGCACGTGCCTCGTACAACTTTAGAGCCGCGAGGAATATCCCGAAATCCTCATCGGGCGTCCATGAAGTGCTTGAAACTAGAAATGCTGGCCTGTCTGGCCGCAGTGTAGGAGGTGGAAGTTCAGAGTACGGAGAAGCGGTGGTGGATTCTTCTGATGATAGTGAGAAGGTAGGGCCATTAGCAGCTTGGTCCGAAGATTGTCCAGCGTCGTCGGATGGTTCGGGCGGAATGTGTGTCAACAGTGAGGAATATGGGCTTGATAATTCTGGGAGGAAGTCGGCCATTGACGGGGAGATGCTCAAAACCCTGTTGCGCGTTATGAAAAACTGAAGTGCGATCAATGTGAGGGTGGTCAAAGTGTACAGATGACATTACATCGTGTGTTTCTTGACATGTGGCGCGACGAAAATGGCTTGGAGGTCGGTCGTGAAGAATTAACTTGTGACCTCTGTATATATATACGCGGAGTTGATTAGCTATATACAGAGCAGAGACGGGACCATCATACGCACTGGAGATCCCATTTTTCCACAAGGAAATCATGCATAGCCTGCGTTACGAACAGGTGAGCATATGCTGTCCTCCCAAACGTTTTTTCAAACCTGGGTCGAGATATGTATACATGATTCCGACGAATAGGATCCTACCTACCATGTTGCTATCTTGACAAAAGGATGTTTCTGCCCAACTTTGAGAGCAAGGATGCTGTAGCCCAGGTTATGCCAGTCGATGATGACTTTGCTACCTCGGAAACGCCCTACCAGCCAAACTAAGGCAAGGGTTGGGATGGTTGGTGGATTCTGAGAGGGATGAGTTCAGTGATAGGCTGAAGTGGGCAATACATATGAATGACTTGAACCAAGATGAACTCCGGGGCGTTTGGTAGCTGGACGAACAACACATGAAGCACGGACGCAACCAGATAGAGCACTTTGATCGGAGCGAGAAGGATGAAAGGAAGGAAACCATAAAAGGTGGGTGGTTCTGGCAGATAACGGAGCTGTACTTTCGGGAGACGTTGTAGCGCAGGAATCGGGTTTGAACCTAGGGGAAGATTATTGAACTCGGCTTCTGCATCGTGCAAATGTGTTGCCCCACGGAAATACCTCCATAGCCAATGACATCCGTCACGAAATCGTTCTCTGCAAAGCTTTGGGCATGGTACATCATGCGCGGGCTACGACCGATGTCTCCGAGAACGACGACTGCGACTGAGCGCAGGGAGTGTTGATTGCGAGGCTTGAGGAATTTCCAGAGCGACCATGTAGCCCAGGTGAGCATTGAAAGGAGCGGGAGCTGGTACGCGAGGTCCCACATGTTGTCGCTGTCGTGGGCGAGATCTTCCACGTGACGTCAGCTTCACTCATCCCCGACGGCCATGTCGTCAGCGGGTCCTTCTTCGCTGCGAGCTATTGCGAGAGCCTCAACAAAATACAGACCCCGGCCCAGCATCTTTACCACGCTCCCGTCCAAGAGTCTTGCCTCTTTTCTACCTCGCTATGCGTCCACACTGGCCACCATCTCCAATGCAACGCACCGCTTCCCCGCTCGGGATCGACACAATCCTGCTTTTAGTAGGTCAGATATGTTCTCCGTTCTGTTCCTTGCTCAAATCCAACATCACAGCGCGTTCTATGTTCATCCAAACTGAAACAACCCCCAACGACGACTCGCTAAAGTTCATCCCCGGTGTCCCAGTGATGGGCGAAGGCACGGCCGAGTTCCTCGACACACGCTCAGCTCTCAGCTCGCCGCTCGCCATCCGGCTCATGGGCATTGAGGGGGTAACAGGCGTGTTCTACGGACCGGACTTTGTCACGGTCTCCAAGGACTCGGACGTCACTTGGCCCGTGATCAAACCCGAGATCTACTCGATGCTGATGGAGTCCTTCTCGTCTGGCCAGCCACTGTTTCGAAGCGAGGAGGACAGGGAGAATGCAGGACCACAGGACACGCGGATTCTGGACACGGATTCAGAAACGGTTGCTATGATCAAGGAGCTGTTGGAGACGCGGGTGAGGCCCGCTATAATGGAGGATGGTGGGGACATTGAGTACCGGGGATTTGATGAGCAAGGAGACGGTTTGGTGAGAGTGAAGCTAAAGGGAAGTTGCAGGGGATGTTCGAGCAGCACGGTCACACTCAAATCCGGGATAGAGCGAATGATGATGCATTACATTCCAGAAGTAAAAGGAGTGGAACAGGTGCGTTGACGAAAATGGCTCGCGCGACCCCGTTTACTGACCATGTTGCAGATCATGGATCAGGAGGAGGAAATAGCCTTGAACGAATTTGATAAACTAGAGAAGAGATTGGAGAGCAAGAAGGATTCCAGGTGGGTCAAGCCATCTCAAAAATCTGTCGCAGTCCCGTTGATAGCATATTTGCAGCATCGCTCAGTATATGTCGGTTTGAGTACTTAGTACACAGCTTACGTAATCTTTATATAAAGGCACTGCGATACTCTTCTCTCTTATAAGTATCACCATGGTAAGTCCACCAAAAGTAACACAAGCAGCATCCTCATAAGTATCAAACTCTAGGTTTATGTCAATAATAAAAAGTTTGCCTGGTGCGCTCGTCACCTTTCCTTGGTTCCATGTCGTGGCCAACGACCCTTCAGCGAATCTTGCATCAAAGGTCACAGGTCATCTTCCTGCCACCACACCGATCGCCCTCTCTTTCAAGTCAAAAAGAAAGGCCGACCAGTCTCCCAATGTACGAAATGTCGCGAACTCCGCCAGTCAAAGAAAATGCATAATAAGTGTACCTGCGACGAAGCAGACGAGGCTGCCAGAAGAGCAGAGCCATCAAGGCTCTTAGCAGCGGGGTCCAAACGTGCGTGCTTGGGTCAAATGGCGAAAATTACTCACTGTCATCTAGAAAGGAGATACATTCCCATCGCTCCCGCGCTACCTAATGGTCTTCAAGATGTACTCAGGACTTCGCGGATACCTAGCACACTGCCTGCTGACTCGCGACAACGAGGTCGGATCGCTTTCCAGTCTTTTGTTTAACGTGATCTTCCATATTGACACCCCCCAGTGGATACCTTATTGAATCCTTGTAACTGCAAGAATGTATGGAACTGCAAATGCCGCATCCGAGACTCCACTTCCTCTCAAGGCCAAAGGAGAGGTCTGGATGCTCTAGTTTGCGCAGCAGCTATGCAGCAGTCCGGAGCTTCTACTTCTGCCTCTGCAGCCCGCGATACTCCTCCAGCTCCCACACCTCCGGATGGATCTGCGCGGCGCAAATCGTCAAGACGTGCCCCTTCTCGACCAGGTAGCCCAGGCAACAATGCGCCACGCAAGCGAGCCAAAGCCGCAAAGATACCCATGCGCGGGCCGGATTTACCACCCATCCTGCTCGATAGGGCATCTTCATCCGCTCTGCCTGTCACCATCCCCGCCTTCGAAACGATGCCTCCCATGAGCATGATCACCTCCCTAGCGGGTTCGGGGTGCACGTGTGGCCTGCAATGCGCCTGCCCCGGATGCGTGGAGCACCGTGGGGCAGAATATGCGTCGAAGGAACGCAGGGACTGCGCGGACGGGTGCGGGACATGTGTCGACCGGGGTATGGGCATGGCGCTACCAGGTAATGACAAATCACCAGCGCCGAACTTTCTCGATCGGTTTTTCGCATGTGCGGCGGCTCTGCCTGCCCCGCCGCCAGGTCGCCGGCTAGAGCTCGATCCGGTGGACGTGACGGTGTATCCGGATGTGGCGCGTGATGTGGGCGGTGACCTTGGGCTGGCGTATGGGCTGGTGAATCTGCCAAAGCTGGAATGTTGTGGTGGACGATGTCGGTGTGTTGGTGCGAGGTGTGGGTGTGGAAAGACGTGCGATGGGTGCTGTGATGAGAACGAAGAGTTGGTGACGCGTCTGCCAGCGGCCAAGCGGAGCTGCTGTGCAGGAAAGGCATGAGTCTGTAATCCACCGTTTCTCATTGGTCAGAGGGTAAATTAAACAATTGTAAATAAAGTGTGTCAGCTCTGGACGTGATGTTGTGACTTTCTTGAATATCTTCCTCAATGACCCGCCTCGCCTCTCTGCACCACGCAGCGAGATACTCGTCGTTGCCCTTCCTATACCCATGCTGTCCCTCGTCGTCCGCCCACGTTCGACGGGCAATGATGTCTGCCATCCACTCACGCCCAGGCACTCATCCCCATACATTACTCCCTGATGCGCCCCCGACCGTTACCCCGTCCCCAACCCCATCTCTCTCTCCAGACGCAGCTGCACCCCAAGTAGCCGCACGCCCCCCGCGAGCTCCAAAGATCGAGAAATCACGTCCAAAAATCCGTTCGACGAAGGCTGCCTTATCTATGGTACGTACCCTCGTGCAATCGCCGTGATCTCTGAGATAACACATTTGGCTTTGACAGACGCCAAAGGCAATGACGCGGCTACGAAGCCTACTGAAAGGACCCACACCCCGGCTTATCCGCATCGGCGTGCGGAACAAGGGGTGCGCCGGCCTCTCGTATCACCTCGAGTACGTTGAAGAGCCCGGCAAGTTTGACGAGGTCGTCGAGCAGGACGGCGTGCGTGTGCTCATAGACAGCAAGGCGCTGTTCTCGATCATCGGGAGCGAGATGGATTGGACAGAGGACGCGCTCAGGTATGCCTACCATAACTTGTGTTTCTTTGGTTCTTTCTTCTGACTCCATATTCAGTTCTAGATTTTCGTTCAAGAACCCGAACATTAAGGATGCGTGCGGGTGTGGGGAGTCTTTCACTGTTGGGTCATGACCTTTATGTACGTTCTAATTTATCGTCATACAATGTATTACCCCATTCGACGGCTATATAGGCCGTCCTACATAGAGACCCAGGACCCTCCTTAAAGCCGCATCCCTACTTAGTTCCATACCTTAAAAACATCCCTTGGGTACAGTCAAGACTTTGCATGAATCCCATGTGCATTATCAGTGTATTGTACATATGATCTACCGTGTTTATCCCGATTAGTCCTGACGAGGTACATATGGTTCTACCAACATCTGGCTGAACTCCTTCAATTTCTCCGGCCCGCGAACCTCTTCCGTAAGGAGTGGCAGTTGGATGATGTGGAAAAATTCGTCGTAGAGCTCGTGCGCTTCTGCCAGATACTTTTGCTGCATCTTGTGCCGCACGTTGCAGTGTTCACAATGGGATGCTGTAAACAAGTGGTCAGTACTGACAGGATACAAAAGAACTCGTGGAACTTGCATTGCTTGGGGAACAGCAACTGGTTAACGACAATGTTGTGCGTGTCGATTTCGTAGGACGTAAGTTCTTGCACCAGTCGTTCGGTTTCGTAGAGAGAAAGGAATTCGGAAATGCAGACACAGACAAAAGTCGTTTTTTCCTACAGAAACAATATAAGTCGTGATTGCGCTTTGACCATAATTTATCCTTACCGGATCCTTGAACTGTGTGTTTACTTCCGTAATGACAGCCCGCATCGCCTCCAGCTTTGCAAACATGTCTTCCTGGCTGCCGGCTTCACCGCCCATCATGCTCGACATCTGCGCGTGTCGCCGAAAATTCGTGGATGATCTTTGAAATAAATTGAATGCACGAACCTGGCTGATCATGGGTCCAAAGCGCGAGCCCAACGAGCTGAGTTTTCCCAGCGCCTTCTCGAGAACAGTAGGGAATGACAGGAAACGCAGGGTGTGTCCCGTAGGAGCAGTATCGAAGACGATGACCGAGTACTCCATCGACTTGACGTGTCTGTCCAACAAAAATTACAAATTGCTTTTCTTCAAGGGTGAGGAAAGAGAGCTGACTTCATGATCTCCGCAAAGCTCATCGCTTCGTCCACACCCGGAATCGCAAACGCAAGATCTTGCATCATCGAGCCCATCATCCCGTTGTTATCGGCTGCATGACGCGGAAAATGTAGACTTAACATGTGAAGAGTAGGAATGGAAAAAGAAAAACTCGCATTGCTCAACCATCTCCTGGATAGAGCTCGTGGGGTCGATTTCCATCGCAGACAGGTTGTCGAACCCGTTCACTTTCGTCGCGTCCTTGGAGAACTTTTGGCCAAACGCATCGGAGAGGTTGTGTGCGGGATCAGTAGACTGAAAGAGAAACCGTCGTTTAAACAAGTGGATGACAGGAGGTTAGCAGTTGGACACTGGCCCACGTACGATGAGAAGGACAGACTTGCGAACTTTGGCAAGCTGGATTGCGAGAGAGCATGATGTTGTGGTTTTCCCTGCGTGAATGGGTGTTGTCAAGCATTAGATAGATTCGAGAGGAAGAATTGCTCACCGACACCGCCCTTCCCGCCTGGAGCAGATGAGAGAGTGAGCATAGCTAGAAGGTAGATGGAAGCATACCGCAGAAAATCCACTTGAGAGTGGTCTGATCCAGAATGTTCTGCAGCGTCGGTGGAAGGAGCTCTGTCGCCATTGTGGGTGGAAGTGAGCGTGAGTTGATCCAAGTTTTTTAGCTGCCCATCTCCGACCACCATCTACTCCTCGCTCGCTCGCCCTGGAACATTCCATGGCAGACAATACTGGCAAACCGACCGTGATTTTTCGAGGTGAGTGCGTTTCCGGGGCAGGATTGGGTCTACTCGGACTGACAGAAGTTACAGCATTGCAGCTCGCGAACGAACAGAGAACCGCATACGGTCTGCGCTACAATGACTTTGCACGTTATCGGTAACAAGCTATCCATGATAGACGGTGAATGCGACCCACTCATTGGCTTGATCGCACAGGAAACATTGTGCCAATCGCACCCACCGTCTCCGGTCCTCCCTCATGATGACACACGGCAAAGGACGAGATTTCAAGAAACTTCCTGCTCTCAACACGGACACCATCACCAGCGGACAGTAAGCCAACTCAACCCCATGAGCCTTTCTTCTTCTCTGATGGCCCGTCAAGCCTCCAACTCCTCCTCTACGAAGCCGAGCGTGCCTGGGCATACTCCCAAGAACTCACCGTACAGTCTCTAAAACCGTCCAACGACAACAAAGCCAGCTCCCTCCGACACACCGCGACCGGCCGTTTCCGACGCTCCATCCATTGGTCCACCCAGCTCCTCTCACACTGCCAGACTCTACACGCCGCGTCCCGCCTCTCGGCCGAGAACCTCCTCGAAGCCACCGTCTACACCCTCGTCCTGAACGGCCGCTTCCTGCGGTACCGCGACGACTTCGAGGACGCGCTGATCCAGCTGAGTGTCGCAAGGGGCCTTCTGGATGAGCTTGCCGGCGCGGCGGGGACGAGCCGCGATCAGGCGCTCGCGGTGCTGTTTGCGGACGAGATTGGCCCCGAGATCCGCCATTGCGCGCATGAGATGGGGAGGGAGAAGGCCTATGATGTGGATGGTATCGTCGAGGAGTTTGCGGGGAAGCATAGGGAGGACATCGTCCAGGGGTGTGATGGTTTGGTAAAGGGACTGAAGGCGGAGGCGGGTGGAGGCGAGAAGAGCCAGGGGAGGAAGAAGCTGGAGACGTTGATGTGGGACGGGAAGCAGGTGCCTGTGAGGAATCCTGAGCTTGTGGATGTTTTGCTGAAGGTGCAGGAAGCCGAGGCGAGACTTGAAGGGCAGCAAAAAGGGGAAGGGAAGGATGGTAAACCTGTCAAGGATAGTCGGTCGAAGAAGGGAGTCGCGGCTTATGATGCGACCTTGTTAGCCTTGAGCGATGCCGAGGAAGTCGCTCGTAAACTCGCTGAAGCACGACAGGTATGTTTTTTCCTACTTCTTTGGCCTCTTTTATAATTGACAAACGGACTAGTTAAGTGGAAGTATGGCGACCAGCAGCGCCGCAGGAGGACGAGATATTCAATTCGTCCACGCATTTATCATCTACCGACTCCTCTCACGACGGATACAGCGTGATCTTCTGCTTGTCTCCGCCTTGCTTTCCACCTCAAAGAGCACCAGGACCGGCGCAAAAGAACCCAAACCGCAACCAGAACAAGTGGATAGTCGACTTTACCCTGCCGTCGTCAAGCTTCTAGACACGGTGCTTCAGAGTCTCGATCAAATGCGGACACTGAGCATCGTTGATGACAACCCAGACCTGGCCTCCGCGGTCGAAGCTCGAACAACCTACACAAGGGCGAGAAGGTGCTTGTGTTATTCCACTGTTATCATCGCTTAGCTCAACAATGCATCTCTCCAGATGTCTGTTCCTCGCTCGCTGCTACGTCCCCCCAAAAAAATACGCAGAAGCACTTACACTCATCAGCCACGCCCACATCCACATCCGCGAAACCACGAGCACTTTCAGCCTCATCACCGTCGACCCTATATCCGAAGCCACATCCTGCTTCTTCCCCCTCAGCACCGCTGACGTCAAAGACCTCGAGAGGGCATTCGTTGCGGACAGCTTCCAGCTCAAACGCGACTGGTTCGCCTACAATGGCGGGTCTGCAGATGCCGATGGGAGGACGTACGAGAAGCCCCTGTTCTTCAACATCGCGCTCAACTATGTTGAGCTGGACATGGACCGGCTGCTGCAGCGCGCAGGGAAGCAACCTGTCCCGGCACCTGCCCCTGCTGCGCCGAAAAGGCAGGAAGCGGTTGTGGAGAAGAAAGCAATTGCGAAGGCCAAGGTTGAGCAAGTGAGACCGCTGACACCGGAGCCACAAGCGCCGAGTCGCGGGGGGCTGAGTAGCTTGTTGGGAGGATGGTGGGGAGGGAGTTAAGAGTTTTTCTTTTTCTTCTCAGTGTCATCAACAGAGACTACCGATGTTGTATTGGAGGCATAAGTCAAGAAAAAAGTTGTATAATACAATGCGGGGTATATCGATACTTAGAGATACAAGGAAGATTGTGTGTCCATTCAAAGTCCCTTTAAGCGACAAACTGGAAAGAATATTTGAGTCAGATCATTCAATTCAACGCTCGGCGTATATACCTCTTTAGCATTCTGTTCTGAGATACTAGATGTTCCGCCATATTTCTCTGCCTCTTTGTCACCGATCAAGCTCAAACTGCGACCCACAGTTTTCACCTGTGACCAAAATTCCTGATTACCAGGTTGAGATGTACACTTATCCTTCAGACCTCGAATAAACCTAATCCAATATAATATTTAGGCAAGCAAAGATGAGACTTTGTGGACAACTCACGCATTCCACGCATCGATTTCGTCCTCCTGTATTCAAATCAGCGTCATAAATCATGCAAAACACCAGGCGTCCCTATCGGCAACCTACCTTGAGCGACGTATCCCTCATGGCCTCCATACATTCCAACAGCTCCTTCGTCCTCCTCGACGAAAACGGCCTCATCACAATCTCCGTAATGACCACCCCAAGATCCTCGACCGCCTTCGTGACAATATCCCCTTGTGCGAGATTCTTCCTGAAATCAGCAAGCGGGTACGTCGTACCGATAATCCGACCAGGCGCGCGCCCACGATCGACCTCGGGGGAAAGCGAGCGTGCCGGAGTCGGAAGTGGCTGGTGGTCTCTCGGCACGGGCGCGGGCGTCGCCGGTTTTTTCATGCTGGCGAGGAGCAACTCTTCGTCGGCCTCGTCTTCCTCTGTTTCACTGTCCTCCGCGTTGGCAACCGCTTTGCCTTTGCCTCGGCTCGGTGAGGGTTTGGTCGGGGCTGCTTCCGTGACATAAAGTTCGGGAAGCGGTACGGGGGCGCCGTTGGGTTTCATGCGGTCTAGAAGAAGGAGGTCGTCCTCGTCTGCTGCGTGGACATGACCGTCTTTGCGGCCTCGCGCAGCTTTCTTCGGGACTGACGATTCACGAACAATATAAATGAGAAGCAGATCCACAGATGATACATGCGCATGGACAGACCTTGCTTAACTTTGAAAGCATTCTTGCAGTCTTCGATAGCTTCTCTGGATCGTTTGAGATTTCTCTTGGGAGGTTCAAAATACTTCAAGAGCTCTGGATGAGGCGGGGGAAGTGGATTCTTGTTGATATCGTCAACCACAGCACAGTGGAACAAGGCTTGCTTCGTCCTGTGAATAGCGGGGTTGTAAGACAGCAGAGTATCGAACCAAGGCTGCCGGTTTCTACATGGAAAGAGAGGTGAAAGCATAGGTAGATATAGCTTGAAGTATGATAAAACGAACCCTTCTTCATCCTTTTCTCCTGCATCTGAGAGGTCCATACAGTCCACAAAGTGCGCCATCGCATCGAGCTGTGCTTCTGTTGGGATATAGGGATGCTCAGTGATTACCTCCCCCTTTTTTGAGACGAGATGGCTCAAGGAAGCAAAGGTGTATTTACGGACATCGTCTGCAAATGGCATCTACAGGCCTAGTCAGCTTCGCGAGTGAAACAGGAAACAACACAATGACCTGCGCCCAGAGCAAACAGTCAACTTCGTCGAATATTGCTGGTTTCAGCACTCCCATCTTGGGGTCCATGCCGTCCTTTGTGACCCAACGGGCGATAGCCATGACATTCTTCTCGTACATAGCTTGCACGATGGACGAAAGCGCTACTTGTTGCTGAGCTGAAGACGGGTCTGCCCAGACATATTGGATTTCCCCCATGACTAATTCCCGCCGGAACTTGTGACAAGTGTCAGTTCGTGAACAAGTCGGTCAGGGATGTTCAGACATACATTTTTGGCGGGAAAAAATCCGCAAATGTCGATCCCCTTCTTGGTTGGAAGTCGAGGGAATTGACCGTCCGGACATGGGGTATATGTCGTTCCATACTTGAAACCCCTCACCAACTGTTCTTTCTCAACCTTGACTAGATGTCCGGCCTCGCCTTTCTCCTTTGGCTTTTCAGGGACTTCACGATCAAGAAGCAACTCCTCATCCTCATCTTCCATTTTGACGTCACCGTCTTCATCAACCTCGTTTTCGCCACTCTTGTCGATATAATACTCGGACCTCATCTTCAGTTGCGCGTATGCTGCCTTGTTTCCGTCTCCGTCCGTCATGATATGGTCCTCGTCCTCGGGTCGGACTGCAAACTTCTTCCAACCTTTGGGTCGACTGAGGGCCGTGCATTTGCTGGTCTTGATCATTATCTCGATAGCTTCGTCTGGAATTGTGTCGACATGACCAAGACGTAGGACGGTGCCCATCAAAGTTGATTTAACTTGTTTTATATCGGGGCGACTTATCTCGCGCAAAGCTAGAGCACACGTTCCGATGACACCATTATCCAGTTTTGATACAAACTGGTGATAAAATTCTTCGTTTGCTCGCTATACGTTAGGGTTTAGTATACATGCAGTTAAAAAACCAAGACGGTGCATACTTTGAAGTTGGACTTGTTGAGTTCGGTGTACGGCAATTCTTGGTCGTCAAAGTCAACACCGCTGTATAATGCAGTATCAATATTCATACGTCCACAGGAGGTAGATGCACGGACACAAGTGTGAATCCGATGTTGAGAGAGTTCATCTTCTCAACGGTTGCCTCCCAATCCTCTATTTCAATTGGACTTTCACCATCAGTTATGAGAACAATCTTCCGTGTCCAAGTCTTTTTAGATGCGAGGTACTGCGCCTGAGTCTCAATGCCCACAATGAGGGCATCAATGGCTAGAAGAGAGATGTAAGCTGTGGATATCAGAATATGAGTGAGGACTGACGATCTCCTGTGACGTCTGACGGTTTCAAAGTATCTATTTGTGCAAGAGTAAACGCATCAGGCTGTCCGATAGGAATCAATTCAGCGACGTTCTCGTAGCCTCCGTGTTTCGTATTTATGGTGTTTAATGTTTCTACCATTGAATGAGCTGCGTAATTAATGGAAAGAAGAGAGACAAAGGTGCGTTACCTTCAGACCCGAAGACGATGACGCCACACTGGTCGGTTTTCCGTCCGTTGAAGATCTGGCGGTGGGTGGGTATGCAATCCGCGTGTCTGCAGGTCAAGGTCAAACGCACCATTTCCTGGATCTTGAGCTTGATAAACTGAAGTGCCCATTCCAAATTGGTCATCTGTGCTGTGCGTGCCTCGCCATTGGGTCCAGGCGGGAGGTCGACGGATCTGACGTTGCTCATGGACGGGGCAGTGTCCACGAGGAACATGGTCACGGTGTACTGAGGAAATTCGGCCAAAAACACTTGTAATTGTAGGCAAAACTCACCCCAGCTCGTTCTGCGGGCATGACTCTGGCGGTGAAGGTATAACTGTTTCTTTAAGAATTAATTTTAGAACGCGACTGGGAAAGGGGGGTCACGTGACTGGAGAGGAATGAATCAGGTGTGTGACCGTGTGACAGAAAGCAGTGTCTCGTCTTTTTGCGCTTTTGCAGCCCAACCGCGTGACGTTTTTTTGAGAAATTGTGAGCTCGTTTGACGCGTGAGTGGACGCGACTGTTTACAGCGTTGACGACACTTGCCCCGCTCCCTCCGCAATGTCTGCCCCCATCCTCGGCAACAATTTACCCCAGAACCTCGCACAGCAGCCTGCCCAACCCAGACCTGATTTACAGCAGTTGATCCTGGTGCGCTCGCTTGCTTTCGTGCACTCATCATCCCAGCCCCTGACCCCTTCCAGCGCGCAAAGTTTCTCCGCCAGAATCCCCAGGAGCAAAAGGCTCCCAACGAGCTCGAACAGCTCTTAAAGTATATCCATGCCGTCGGTCAGAGTGAGTGCCAGAAGTTTTCACCTCCTTTGTCGGTGCTCATTCCAACAGTGCAAAGCCGGGCCCATCCCTCACCTACAAACCCCGGTCAGCAGCATCAACCGCAGTTCCAACAGCAACCCGTCTTAAATGGCGCCTCCCAGCCCCTTGCAAATGGTGCCGCTGCCTCTTCCATCACATCCGGCCCCGTTCCGATCCAGGCCATTCCTCCCCCTTCCCAAACCCCCGTGTCATTCACGGGAGATCAAATAGATGCCTTGCGTGCCCAGATACATGCCTTCAAGCTCATCTCGCGTGGAATGCCCGTCCCCGAGAGCGTCCAGCAAGCCATACGTGTCCCCAACAACGCAGTTCCCCAGCTCGAGAGGCTCCTTCAAGGGCCCGATGTGTCTGCCAGGATCGTAGATGCCGCCGTCAAAGTTGCAAAGGGCGAGGCGGCGCCCGGCGCCCCCCCTGTCGCTACAGTCCCAGAAGAGACTCTCAAAGCAGAGGAAGATGCTGTCGTACTCAACTCAGAAGATATGCCACAGGGCCCTTTTCTAGAGGACAATGTCAACTCCGGAATATACCCCTACAACGCCTACCGGCATCCCTTCTCACACCTCAAACGGAATCAAGATACTGACGCCACACTCTTTGCAACTCGCCTGCAACGACTCATTGTCCCCACCATCATGCCTGCCGGCCTCGATCCCCACCAGATAATGAACGAGCGCGATCGCTTTATAGAGTCCCGTATCCAGCAACGGATCCGTGAACTAGAATCTCTTCCATCCACCATGGGCGACGGCAGTTTCGACAACTCGTTAGACCCGGATGATGCGATGAAGGAAGAGAAGGATCCTGATACCATTTCTCCCCTGCGACAGCAGAACGGCAACATCAACCACCTTGGCACCTTTATTCACCCAAGTCCTAATGCTCATGGCAAGCTTCGCGCCATGATCGAGCTCAAATCCCTTCGCTTGTTGGAAAAGCAGCGCTCCATGCGTGCCAATGTCGCTGAACGTCTCAATCATGGCTCTATGTTACCCCTCAATCGCCTTGATTTCCGGCGTATACGCAAGCCCACATTACGAGATGCTCGAATGACCGAACAGGCTGAACGAAAACAACGTGTTGACCGTGAACGCCGTGCAAAGCACAAGCACGTCGAGCAGCTCAGCGTCATATGCTATCACGGTCGAGATGTTCTTGCTGCTAATCACGCTGCACAGGAACGACTCCAGAGGCTTGGTCGTGCAGTTCTCAACTTTCATGCTCATACTGAGAAAGAGGAACAGAAACGCATTGAGAGGATCTCCAAAGAACGTCTAAAGGCACTCAAAGCAGACGATGAAGAGGCGTATCTGAAACTTATCGACACAGCCAAGGATACTAGGATCACTCATCTACTGCGCCAGACTGACACTTACTTGGGCTCGCTTGCTCAAGCAGTCGTCGCTCAACAAAACGAGACCGGCCCTGCCCCCGATATCGTCTTCGAACAAGAAGAAGGACCAGCGACTGAGGCTACCTTTGGGGCACAGATTGCACAGGATGATGTCAACGAAGACAAGACCAAAGTTGATTATTATGCGGTCGCACATAGGATATCAGAGAAGATTATGAGACAGCCTAGCCTTCTCGTGGGTGGCACGTTGAAGGACTATCAGCTCAAGGGATTACAATGGATGGTCAGTTTGTATAACAATAGGTTGAATGGGATTTTAGCAGATGAGATGGTGCGCTCGTCATTTTTCAAAAAACCCTCCCCCCTTTTTTTTTACCAGTGTCGTCACAGGGTCTGGGGAAGACTATTCAGACAATCTCACTCGTTACCTTCCTCATTGAATCAAAGCGTCAACGTGGGCCGTACCTCGTTATCGTTCCTTTGTCAACGATGACCAACTGGTCGGGGGAATTCGCCAAATGGGCCCCTGCGGTTAAGACGGTTTCGTACAAGGGCAGCCCTGCTCAACGCCGTGCCTTGCAGGGTGAACTAAGGGTCGGCCATTTCCAGGTTTTGCTGACCACTTACGAATACATCATCAAAGACCGCCCACACCTAAGTAAGATAAAATGGGTCCACATGATTATCGGTACGTTATCTACGAATTCTATTTCAGATTGCTGGGACTCAATATTTCCCATGTTCAGATGAGGGTCATCGTTTGAAGAATACGCAAAGCAAACTCGCCCAAACCCTGACGACGTATTACCATTCGGGTTACCGTCTGATTTTAACCGGAACGCCTCTGCAAAACAATCTTCCCGAACTATGGGCCCTGCTGAACTTTGTGCTTCCGAAAATCTTTAACTCGGTCAAATCATTCGATGAGTGGTTTAACACTCCTTTTGCCAATTCTGGCACCGGGGACAAGATCGAGCTGAACGAAGAAGAAACATTGCTTATTATCCGTCGGTTGCACAAGGTGCTTCGACCTTTCTTGCTTAAACGGTTGAAGAAGGATGTGGAGAGTGAATTGCCAGACAAAGTGGAGAAGGTCATCAAAGTGAGGATGAGTGCGTTGCAGAGCCAGCTGTATAAACAGATGAAGAAGCACAAGATGATTGCGGACGGCAAGGACTCGAAAGGGTATGTTATTCAGCATTACGGTCCATGTATGAATGTCCCATACTCAGGAACTGTATCATAGCAAATCCGGTGGTGTCAAAGGCTTGAGCAACGAACTCATGCAATTAAGAAAGATTTGTCAACATCCCTTCTTGTTCGAAAGCGTCGAGGATAAGATTAGTCCCAGCGGGTATATCGACGAGAAGCTCGTTCGGACATCAGGAAAGCTCGAACTGCTCAATCGCATTCTTCCGAAGTTCTTCGCCACTGGCCACAGGGTAAATTGATTCTGTCAAGTTGGGCTAATCTGTCTCATAACTTGCTTAGGTACTCATTTTCTTCCAAATGACCAAAGTGATGGATATCATGGAGGACTTTTTGAAGATGATGGGTTGGACATATCTTCGGCTAGATGGTGGGACGAAATCGGATGAGCGTGCCTCCTTTGTGCAGCTTTTCAATGCCAAAGGATCGGAGTACAGGGTCTTCATTCTGTCGACGAGGGCTGGTGGGTTG